>VYZM01022868.1:342210-394346 GCA_013398915.1 Dromas ardeola
AGGGGTGGGGAGGGGAGAGGAGAAATTTTAAAATACATCTATTCAAAAATTCTGATGCCTTCTTTTAGACAGAAATGGACTTCATTGCTCTTTTGCCTTTTAATTAGCGTATCTATTGATCATTGCTTCTGCTTTGTTCCCTTAGTGCACCGTTATCGTGAACCAGGAAGACCTTTGAAACATCCATGTTCACATGATCAATAAATATAAAAGAAGATACTGACCCAAGAGCAACACAGAAGGATGTGCCTGGGGAGAATAAAAACAGCACAGGAAAGAACTGCATGACCCTACCCAGACAAAAGTAAGCATGGAAAAAAAAAAAGTAGAGAAAAGGAGACAGAGGTTTTCAAGGCTTGTTCTATACTAGAAAGCTCTTCCTTTGTAACTATTTTATGAACAAAACCAAAAAGAAACAATAACTTCGTAACCAACTCATGAGTATACTACTACTCACACAGATATTCCAGTCTTGCAAAAAAGCATTATGCAAGGATGATTTATTTTACTCTCCAGAAAGTAAAAGAACAAGCAAAGTCAGTATAACTTCAGCCACACTTTAATTATAACAATATAATTGAAATGAAGTGACCTCTCTGTGTGGCCAAGCATAAGGGAAATACACAAGATTCAGTACTGAATGCTTACCCAGGTATGTTCTTTACATGCACTATTGGGAAGAGGTCTATAAATCCTGGTTAAGAAGATCTGCAAAATTCTCTATATTTAAGAGACTCACTTGTTAAAAGAAAGGAATTCTCTAACACTAAACCAGAAAATTACAAATATAGAACATTTTCATTTGAAAACATTCCTATTTCCAAAAATTCCCATTCACACCCTGCAGAACAGCTACACAATGCACAGAGATCTCACCTTGGCAAGTTCCTTTGCATGCTCTCCTCCTCACGTGTTTTTTTCAAATGTTTGGACTCCATCAGTTATTACAAGGGAAGTACAAAAACTGCCGCTTTGCTGGGAACGGTTAACAATTTTGAAAGATATTTCTTAAAATATGAAGCCCATTTTGCAGAAAACAGATTGTGTTCATATTATTCTGAAGTTTGTGCTTGAATTGTGTTAATTTTGGATCTTGAAGTTTTCCTTATAAAATTTGCACTTTGAATAGGTTTTCACCCTAAGTAACTTAATCACTCAGTTCAAGAGGAGGTCAGCTCAGAAGCTGTACAAAACGAAACTGAAGGGTACAGTAATACACCGCAGACTAAGCTAAAATATTTCGAGAAGAGGGACTATTAGCTCTTTTGCTAGTCAATATTTCCAATTAATCCAGGATTAAGAACAGTATACATGGTTCTTTCCTCTCAATATTTACATGGAAAACAAGGGTTCAGCTACCACAAAATATTCTGTCACCATCTGGCTGATTCTTGCCCCTCTACATGTGTTTACTTTGTGTTTCCTAAGACTTTCTGAATCTGAAACACTTGACAATTATGTCCAGACTGCGTTTGATCCAGCATAAACTGTAAGTGTTGTGGGTAGAGGACAAGAAGCTCAACCCAGGCCCAGGTCACGGACACAGAAACTGTGTCAACATCTCAGTTCAGCTCTCTGAACAGGGCTGAGGGGAACAGAGAGGCGCAACCTGAATGAACCTTTACAGCCAGGAGAACTGGCTGACAGAAATCTGGCCTGTAAAACTGTGGAAAAGGGGCTACTTTACTCACAGACTTGCTGCTGAGAAATATCTCTTGTTTACAGGCAGATAACCTAAACATAAATCTGGTCCCTATTTTTCCCTTTCACAGAATCACAGAATCACAGAAGCACAGAATCATAGGGTTGGAAGGGACCTCTGGAGATCATCTAGTCCACCCCCCCTGCCAGAGCAGGGCCACCTTAGAGCAGGTTGCACAGGAACGCGTCCAGGCGGGTTTTGAATGTCTCCAGAGACTGAGACTCCACCACCTCTCTGGGCAGCTTGTTCCAGTGCTCTGCCACCCTCGAAGTAAAGAAGTTCCTCCTCGTGTTTAGGTGGAACTTCCTATACTCAAGTTTGTACCCATTACCTCTTGTCCTGTCACTGGGCACCATTGAAAAGAGCCTGGCTCCGTCCTCCTGACACCCACCCTTTAAGTATTTGTAAGCATTAATAAGGTCACCCCTCAGCCGTCTCTTTTCCAGACTAAGCAGCCCCAATTCCCTCAGCCTTTCCTCATAAGAGAGGTGTTCCAGTCCCCTAATCATCTTGGTAGCCCTATGCTGCACCCTCTCCAGCAGTTCCCTGTCCTTCTTGAGCCGGGAAGCCCAGAACTGGACAAGTAGACCTTTCACAGTCTTTTTGTACTAAATTTTTAGAAGTGGTGTCTCGTGTTTTTTCATGGTGAAGTCATAGCAGTCAGAACAGAACTAAAATTACCAGCCTTTGACTCTAGTCCTGGCTCTGTTTATTATCTTTTTGCTCCCATTACTGAAGCATGTCAATCGTGTGCAAGAGCAGAGAGGCATTATAAAACAGAATTAGTAAAGACTTCAGGCTTTCTATTAGGCATATAAGGTTCTGAAGGTTCAAATACTTTGAAAGATATAATCAGTGGTGTATTTCAGCTCACTTCATTAATTCTCATATTAAACTGCACTACAATGCATTCCATATGCTCAAGTCAAGTCAAAAGACAGGAAACATTATTTTAATTTTTTCATTCCAAACAGTAATAATACTCAAAAGAAATAGATCATAAAATAAGGATCCCACATAATCTTCACTGGTAATGTGGAGAGGCCTCCATGGCAGTGACATTAAGGTTTTCAAATAAGAATATAAATTCCATGGAAAGAAATGCAAGCAAAGAATGAACAGTAAGTTCAGATACAGTACATTAATATTGTGGTTCTTTGTTTTAACTGCCTCCTTATCATAAGATAACATTGTGCGACACAGCTTCATCAAAAACCGTGCTCTCTGACTACACCAGACACATAACAATCTTCTGGCATGCTGCGCTGAAACACAGGAGATGTTGCACCACTGTTGGTAAATGTTAAATGCTACAAAAAAACAAGCTTGATACAACTAGAAAAAAGGCCATGTCCTACCACAGGAGAAAGGTCTCTGTTGATAGTTTCTGATAATTGGACCAGTGCCAGAACTACAGCAATTAAAAATATTTTGCATAGAAAGAGATATGAATCATCAGAGTATGGTCAACTAGTTAACAATTTTCTGCATCTGGAAATGCGCTCATGATACATAAATATGTTCTGAGGGAAGCTGTACTATGTCTTTTGGAAATATGATACGCAAAGCAGAAATTTAAATGAAGAAGCAGGAAAAGTAGTAAGTCTATAATTAAATTGAGGAGTTTCAAAATTTGCATCATTTACTATTTACTGTGAAAAGATATAAATGTAAAAGTTTTTCTGGTAGTGTATATATTCAAATAAGTTTTTGTTATTGTAACCTTTTATTCTTAAATGTGACTATATTAAGATCATCTAACCCAAATTTAGGGAACCCAAAATGACACTAACATATCTTATCCACTCAAAATGCTATCTGCAGTTGTGGTCACTCTCTGGTGCTTCAGAAAAAACTAATTTCTCCTTTTGTTCACAAAGCTGAATTATGTAGTAAGAAAGGTATTTCTCATAGAACCCCTAAAATGTAGAATTAACTTAAATTTAATGAGTCTCCTATCAATCCCTCCTGGAGAAGCAACAAAACAGACACCCAATGGTTCATATTGCAGGTTTTAATTTCTAACTCCAGGATAGTTAATTTTACTGAAGAAAAAAAACTCAAGCAAACACAGAAAACATTTTTAATATTATATTTCATAATGATTTTCCTATACAAACCTACAGTTCTGGAAGATTCTTTGACACTGGCCTGTTAAAAACTGTTAACACAAAATGATCCTTTGGAAATAATGTCGTTTACCTCCAAAGACTGGAAAGTTCTTTATCCGTTCTCTCAATGACGCACACATACACCTCATGATTGCAAGATCTCTGTTTCCTAATGATACCTTTTGCTGGGGCTACACATGTGGATTCTACCTTCTGTCTGACTTACTTAAAGACAAAGTATAAAAAGCTTAAAGTCATTCTTTAGTTCTTCTGTCATTCAAAGCCTGAGACAAATAAAGAATGTAAAAGCAAGATGGAAGGACAGATTCTGAAAAATGTACCGTAAATCTTCCAGAGACCACACAATGTTGAATTAGCAACCAGCCTCTCTTTTTTGAAGGATACTTCAGTGCAGTTCCTTCCCATGCAACTGTCTCCTTCTGTCTCGTGAGAATTGAGCATCTCAGCTATATTAGTCATAGTACCTGAATTCACAGTATTTCACAGTATCTGAAATTCCACTCTCCCAGTGTCCAATCTGACAACCACATCAAAGGTATATTTGAGAAAGCACTGTTATACTCTGCCGCATTGCAGATCTCCAGATACTAACACTTGTATCTTGATGTTCAAAATAAAGGATATGCAAGTATTATGGTAGAAGAAACAAGGGGGCTGCATGACCTATTTATGAATTCTCTATTCAAGATAACTTGACCCTACTGTACATAAATAAACTTGGATACACTTAAAAACAGACAGAAAGAAATTATATAGTATTTTGTTTTAACGAAGCTCCTGAAAAAAGCTATGACTCTTGACAGACAATCAGAGATTAAATGTTTAGACCTCTTTAAGATGAATTTAACACAATATCTGAACACCACAGAGATTTTATAAACTATTATACAGAGAATTCTCTGAACTATTGTACTCATACTCTGAGTACACATACTCTGAACTGTATGTGCTCAGCCATAACACCTGAAGAATTTGGCCATCTCCAAAAAAGAGGCATTTTGAAAGTGGATTATAGGGAAATTCCTCTGCATCTCAGTAAGAATAAACACTGAATGAAACCCATAAGAGCTTTCTGGCAGGCAGGTAACTATAAGGTAGTCTTTTGAGAAGTATCAACGTTATGGAGAAACAAAGACCAATCGTGACTGATGACAGGCTTTAACCAAGATGAACCGGAATTTTTGAAATCCGTGAAAAGGGCATCCATTTTGTCAAACTGGTGGCCAAGGATCTCAACGCTAAGAGTTTTCCTGATCTCTCCAACCTGGAAGATCATGGGTGAAGTCACTTCTCCTCCTTCCGTCAGGGAACCAGCGTTTCCCGGGTTTGCCAGTCTCTGTCCATGGTGCTCAGCTCCCCCCCCCCAGGCTCAGGGATGGGACATCTGCCCAGTTTATCGCATCCTACTGAGGCAAGTGTACCCGGACATTAGGCTCCAAAGGATTCAGAGGTCGTTCAGAAGCTGAATTCACATTTCTAGTAGTCTGTCAGACAGGTCTGGTCTGCATTAGCACGTGTGTAACTTGGAAGAATTTTAATAGATACTAGAAATGAAATATTGCACGCACAGCAGCTTCAGTGCCTTTCTCCTCTGCTGGAAAGTTGTATAAATACGAAGCGTTGCCCTACATATACTTACTAACATGTTACATTTCATGATCAGCTTACATCATTATTCTTTGTATGGGAGAACTATAACAGAGTTCAGCTGGACACTCTCTTCCACAAATCATTTATGAACTACATAGATTCTCCAATGCATTCTCTAGGAGGTTTTTCTGGCTCTGTTTCCAAATGTGCTTATTCAATTTCATCTACACATGCTATTTGTATGCCAGATGCATATTTACAAGACAGATCTACCCTTTAATATAATTATTAGCTCCAGTTAGTCTGCTCAGAGTATATTTATGTCTACATTTATGGTCAGAGCCTGAAAAAAACCCCGGCAACCATCACCCTTGAGAAGACACAGCTGGGTTTCCTCCATGAAAAGCTAAAAAAAAATATATATATAAGTTTTTGGCATCATGCCTTCCAAAACACTGGGCACCAGTTCTGGAATGCATGAAGGCAGTATAGTTCATTTTTTTAATGGCAAGGTCTCCAGCCCGTGTTAAGGAATTAGTTGTTCAGCAATAAATCCAGCCCAAGATTAAATTAGCTTTAATTAAAGCATACAAAACACACCAATCCTCAGTGAGTTATTACTGGGCTTGCAGAATGAAAAAAGAAGTTGGCAGGAACAACAATACTGATTTCATCAGATGCCATCTACATATTTCACTTTTAAAGGAAATATGTCTCAAGGGCCCTCCACCGCCCCCAAAAACAGCCCACCAAAACCCATTTGAGCCAAAGTATTTCTTGTTCATGATAGGTCATAGGAAAGGCAGCAAATATATAACACTACATATAAATTCTATATGAAGTATATCCATGTGCTAGCTGACTACAAAAAATACATATTAAAAAAAAAAATTACAAACACTGTCATAGTCCCAAATCTAATAAAACTGACAGTCCAAATCTTATACCTACCTGCTTCCACATGGGCAACTTTTGAGTATATGCCATATAGCACATGGACAGATGTTTATTTCAAAACAAATAGCATAATGTTTATGAATCCAGAAGAACACAAGGAACTTAGCAAGATAAAGACTGAATCCAGAAATACAGTGACAATACTTTAGTTTGAAAGAACCCACATATTTGTCTTAACTATTTTATAGATACATCTCCGTTCAAAATTTCCCACTTTTTTTTGAGCAGCAGCAGATATTGAAAGGAAACATAAACTTGTGAAGGAAGCCCCTTATGCCCTGGTGTTCCGTTCCCTCTTATGACAGGCAAACATGTAATTTAGTACATCTATGACTGGAATTACGTGGTAAGGAGATACATCTTCTCATCCCAATATTTTAATGGAATATTTTTAGAACTACTTCCAAATTTAAGTCTAAACATATTCATGCTACTTTATACTCATTTGTTCATGTGCTGCAACTGTCTTTTACTTTAAATGCTTTCCTGATACAGAAACACCTTCTCACATTTTAATTAACCTGTCCAAGCCATTTCAGTCTTCTCCCTAACATAATTTTTGTTTTTCTGATCCTTCTCCTAGCCTTTTCTTCTCCTAGTGAAGTTTGGAATCATCTTCCATGAACAGAGGCAACCAAAATTATACACTATACTTCAGATAATGGACCCATAGGCAGCATCACCCATGGTCATCAGCTTCTTTGCAGCTCCCAACCCACCTAACAACATTTTTTTTTTAAAGATAGGCTAATTATTTTCCAGTAGATTATTAAAACTACCCCTAACTGAGAGCATCAGCAGAGCTGTCTTTAGAATGCATATATAAATCTGAAGCAAAACCTGAAGCTGTCCTAGAGCCCTGCTTCAGAATTGGATAGCAGAATCAATCACTTTATTGCTATACATGCAGATATTATTTTATTATCATTAACGGGAAATACACCTCTGTTGCTTGCATCTGGTCCAGACCCTGATCTGCAATGCAGGTTTTTAACTTGGATACACCACTATACCCACTGCAATCCAATCATGGAATATCATTCCAAATTTGACAGAATCATCAAACGTACTTGTTGCTGGACCTGTAATGTCACTTATCTATTCTTTCAGACTTCTGAGATAACAATTACCCATCTCAGCCCTTGATCTGAGTGTGTTTCAGTTTCTGTGTTTAATCTCAGTTACATATCCATGCACTTGACAATTTCCCACATGGGCAAAGTCATCATCCTTCAGGAAAAATGAGACGAAGTACTAATTTTGTACTAAGGCTTCACTTTAGACCAAATACTTAAGCAGAAAGTACCATGTCTTTGATTTGTCTTCTTCTCTCCTAAGGTTGAAAAAACATTTGTGGTTTTGGGTTTTTTTGGAAGGGTCTAACTCAGTTGTGATGTTGGGGCAAACAATGGGAACCTCTATTCTTTGCACCATAAACTGTCAATATAGTATTGCATGAGACATTTCTATGTTTCAAGCAAAAACTCTTCTGTGTTTCTAACTTCCTTCCCCATATACTTTTTTATTTATGGACAGTGTAAAAAGCTCCAAGATGATATAATGAAAAAAGCAGGGTGCAAGTATTGTGATCACCCAGTGAATGACAAAACAATTTAAATTAAGTCATGTATTTGTCTAATTAGGAGTTTCTCTGGTCACTAAGGGCTTGCAAAAGAAGATTATAATTACAAAAACCGCAAGCCAGATCTTGGAAGAAGCTTGCCGGAGAGGTTGACATTTTCTGAAGTTAGGTACCTACATTAGGAATTTACATCCAGAAGGAGTAAGACAACTTCAGGTGTTAAGCAGAGCACTTAATTTTTACATTATATACTGTCCTAACCAAAATACTTCAGATACATTTGTGTCCCCTAACTATATAGAAAATGATCTACATAAATAAACTATGTACACTAACATATATTTTTAAGCAGAATAACTCTGGGGATAATTTCTCTCGCGATGAACTCAGTTGCACAACAGAGCGTATATTTGCATAAACTTTTTCAGACAAACTCAGACTTACTTTTTTTACAGTCCGTGACAGTCAGAGAAGCTTACAGATGGGTTGCATTATTATCTACATGTCTTCTAGATGCCAGTCTTTGTGAACAGTACGCATAGTTCTGCCCAGAAAAAGACACCAAAACACACAAACAAACAAAAAAACCAAACCGCAAATAAACACATTCTAAATAACAATCCAAAAGCAAATAGTGAGATGTGATGTACCAACCGACATACGTTGCATCATTTGAATCCTGAGAGAAGGCACAAAGCTATTTGTTTGAAAAGACAAGATTGGATGAAGAAGGCTAGCAAAATGGATTAATCAGAGGTGGATCAACAGCTTGGTAAAGAATAAATGATGCCAGGAAAGATCACTTATGAAAGGCCTTGAAAGTAAAGATGAATAATTTGCTTGGTGCAATAAAAAGTTACCACAAACTGTGAAAATGAGCTAAGCAGCTGCATTCTGAAGAGGTATGAAGGGGTTATAGCACATGTTCAGAAAGCTACAGAAAAACCACGATGACAGCTTTATGAGATTTAACTACATGGAAAGACTGCATCATAACACGTCTTAATAATACCATGCAAGGAAACTGAGAAAAATTGAGGCACAGCTTGAGGCTGGTGAGGGGTCTGGAGCACAAGTCTTATGAGGAGCAGCTGAGGGAGCTGGGGCTGTTTAGCCTGGAGAAAAGGAGGCTGAAGGGAGACCTTATCGCTCTCTCCAACTACCTGAAAAGAGGTTGTAGAGAGATGAGGGTCAGTCTTTCTCCCAAGTAACAGGTGATAGGACAAGAGGAAATGCCCTCAAGTTGCACCAGGGGAGGTTTAGACTGGACATTATGAAAAATTTCTTCACCTAAACAGTTGTCAAGCACTGGAACAGGCTGTCCAGGGAAGTGGTTGAATCGCCATCCCTGGAGGTATTTAAAAGATGTGTAGATGTGTTGCTGAGGGACACGGTTTAGTGGTGGACTTGGCAGTTGTAGGTTAACAGTTGGACTCAATGATCTTAAAGGTCCTATCCAACCTAAACGATTCTATGCTTCTCATGCAAGTAGGTAACGTTCAGGTCACATGAAAAAGCCACAAAAAGAATTCTAGTGTTATTGTGACAGGTCAATGGACAAGTTACACGAAAGAAAACAGTAAGACCTGCCTTTAACCATGTTGAACACAAACTGTTTGTTACCCAGAATGCCACAGATATAATGGCTGAGAAATATCTCACCTTAATTTTGATGTCTATATCATCAGTGTCTACACACTGAGACAGTCCCCTGTTACACTCAATAGAAATCTTACCAGTCAACCTTAACGAAGTGGATGATTAGATTTAGTCAGATGAATCACACCTGTGGTGGGCTGACCCCAGCCAGCAGCAAAGCACCCAGCCAGCCACTGACTCACTCCCCCCTCAAAGGGTGGGGGAGAGAATCAGAAAAGCAAAAGCAAGAAAACATGGGTCAAGATAAAGACCGTTTAATAAGTGAACGAACAAAAAAGAAAAAAATAATTATGCAAATGCAGTCACTCACCACCTCCCACAAGCAGACTGAACACCACAAATTTCACTAACTCTTATCAACTAGATCCCCATTCACTAGTAAAGAATGTAAAAGCAGCTTCCTGACAACTAAATACCTACGCTGCAGAACATTTGTTTTATTAGCACTATTTCAATTTGTAGAGAAAAAAACAGATCAGGCACTTATGAGACATCTATATGGACCTAGTAATTGAATTTGTGTGTATGGGCGAGGAACACAAAATGAAACAGAAATAAAAATCTTCACATGATGACTGTTGATGGGGTATTAATTAATTTTAAAAGGAAAGGGAAGAGAGGAATGAAGTGCTAGTCCAAGAAGCAAATTAAGGATTTATTTGTTACTTTAGAGACATCTTGCTCTACTCTATAAAAAACAGATTTTTGAGAAACACAGACAAATTAGGTAGTGATTACCAAAACATGAAAACGCAAATTTTTTAACTGTCTGTGAAAGTATATAGCAGACTTCAAGACTGGATGACAAAGTTCATTTTAGATTCAAAGGTTATTTTTCAACCTTATGTATCAGACTACGAATAAGGATTCTACGTCTAAAAAATAAGGTATTGAGCTCAGTATTATTAAACGATAGTTTTCTGTGCTGGAACTAATGAAGCCTAATTACTTTTACTGGTTTTGACTTGCAGTGGACTGACTTTGTAGTCTGAGACAGTGCAAGCTACAACTGAATCTTTCCAGCAATTGGTGCATTTGAAAGGGTGCTTCCCCCCGACTCCACAGGTTATCTAATGCCTAAGAAGGTATGAGTTTCTGTTATCACTTTTTAGAACTTGTAGGATCTGTTTCCACTGTCCATTTTCATACAATTTGTAGAAACATAATTATCTTTGACACTTTTTTCTCCATCTTCTGTGGAATTACCTAAAGGACTCTAAAATAAGAGGACATACACAGAGACCATATAGGTGTTGTTTCAATAGGTAAATAGGACAGAAGAATTCAGCAATGAATTTTCAGACTCATGAATTATGATTCACTTGGCATATTTAGCAGACAATAAAAGAACTACAGGAACACTTGGAGAATGACTGCTTGGTTTCAGCAATGACTCTTTCATCACAAATACCGAGCAGCACAACATGAAAATCCCATGCCTTTCCTTCCCATCTTCCTTCACTCCTCAGTCTCCTCTCCCCAACTCCAGTACTGGGTCTATTAGTTGCACTGAATGCTATCAATCAAGAGATTCCCTCTGAATGGTCAAATATGACTTGGGCATGTTTTAAACAGGTTTCAAAAGCATTCAAAAAGCAGCACCAGAAGATTCACTCTAGAGAAATTATTACATAATTTCTTATGGACTCTTTGATAATTATTATATTCCTTATTGTGAGAGAAAAAGGATAATGCCACAGGCACAGAGACATATGGTTTTACCTTAGTCAGTGTTAGGCAAGGCAACACCTTACCTTCTAAAGATCCATTTCTTCCACACTGCTCATGGAAGTAAAGACAACTAAATACTCAGTTAGCATGACTTTCTTGTACACCATTCCTAGACTGTCACCACGGGGCATAGTTTCTAGTTTACGTGTGTCATGATGGAAGATATTTAAACTTAAACTTAGATATGAGCTCAAGTGTCTCAATTTTCAAGCAGCTGACTTGAAGGTACCTTACAGGAGTTTGAAGGCTCAAGTCACATTTAGAAACTAATAATTTTGACCCTGAAAATCAGAATATTAATGGTAGTAGCTCTTTAAAACTTTGTCCAAAATAAAAGGTGGTGTAAGAACAACTGTTCTGAACCATCCTATACCTTTATAAAAGACTTTTGGGGAGCAAACATTAACCGCATACATCGATTGCTGGGATTCCTATTACTTTTCTCTTTTTTCTCCCTTATAAGGCAGACACCATAATCTGCTATTGCATAGGAATTCTCCAGAAACAATTTCTGAAAATTCTGTAAGAAGCAGTTATGAGCATTATCTTTGTTGCATTCACTACGACACACTAAGGATAGTGACATTCCTCTTTCCTTCCTTCCTTTACAAAGGGAATCCAGCTATGCCATCTAAAATTTAGGTTAGATGTTGGAAAACAGACACATTACACCAGATGAGACCAGTTGCCAACCTGAATAGTCTGAACATGGGAAATACCAGATGAGTAAGAAATCTCACAGTAGGAAATTGTGAAAAACACAGCTTGGAAGGTCTTTCTTAATTATTCTTAGGCTACCGGACTGTTCTCTACCCTGGAGTATGCAGCTTTCATCACTCAGAAAACTGTTGCATATGAATACAACTGCAGATTTTTCCATATACTTCCATAACTCAAGTTTATTTCCATATACTTGAATTTACTTAAACACATTGCTGGAACACCAAATTACACTGTGCTCTGCATGTCAACCATCACTGGTTACCAACTTTTTCCTGCCATTGTTAGAATTTCTGCCTTTCATTTTATTACAAAACTTCTTGGTTTATTTTGTGCGTGGAAGGAAACAGACACAAAAAGACCTCTCAAAATTTGGAGTCTCTTCCCTTCATGCTATATAACAAATGAGACTTTTAATTTTCTTGCATAACTCTCTCTGTGAAAGCATTGAAGGGTAGTCCAGGTAACTGGAAGGATTAACAACACTAGGAAAAGGGCTAATGCAAGCAGGGTCTAAAAAAATATGATGTGTTCAAGTTAAAGCACCACAAACATGATAAAATGCTTTGGTATCTAACTCTCCTCCTTTTCCATCCCCTAAAATCATTCTGAAATCTTGAGAAGCAGTGAGGAGAGAGAAAGGAAAAACAGGTCAGCAGGAGAGCAGGGTTTCAGTGCATTTGTTTTTAAACAGCATAAAATAAAGCATAAAATGATTTCCAGATTACATAAAGATAATCTAGAGAAACAAAATAAATATTTTCTGTCTTTACTGGATCTTCTTAAATTTATCTGTTACATTAAATTTCTTCTTGGTACAAGACTCAAACAAGAAAATCCTGGCGAAAACTACCAGCACTGCAGAACTGCTGTTTAACTTAATATTTTTGATGAATTTCAACATACTGTTATTAGCAGCATTTTAATTATGATTGTTGTATATGCACATACCAGTGAAATTAGATGCTTTACAGTGTTATGGTATGAAGGTTCCTAAAGTTAAATCATGCCAATGCAGATGTTCCTAATTACTTTAAAAGCACAAATACTTACACAAACTGGTTGGTTCCAGCTCCAGCATAATTGAATTAAAGGAATGCTTATAATTTAACAACATGAATGGTACTTAAGTGTAGCTAATATGGGAAATTGTTAAGAAATAATATGTATAGTTCACATAAGGGAAGGAGTTAAAGTCCATCTGAGGCAGGTAAGAAGCTGTGATTTGCCTGAGACAAATATAAAATATTGCCAAAAGAAGGTGATGTTATCAAAGACAACCAAAACCCAACAAAATCATTTATTTCCCTGTAGCGATCACTTTACAAACCCAAATTAGTGGGATTTTAGGTTTCATCATTGTGCAGGCTTTTGGCTTGGTGAGTTTTTCCTTTTTCTTTTTCTTTTTTTTTTTAAAGCTGCCAAATGGAACGTAGCTCCACCCCTACTTTGTATTGCTACTTGAAAGGAGACATGGTAGGTAATGTAATACAGCATTAAATCAACACAGAAGCTGAAGTACGCAAGCCGCAGATGCAGGCAGATCCTCTCCATGGGTAATGAATGTCTCTGACAGAAGCACCCTTTAGGCGCAGAAAGTTGTTAAATTTTCCTGCTGTGCTCCAGGCTTCCACAGGTAACAGCTTAATGCCGATGTTTACTCCAGAACACTATGTCTTACAACGCAATTATCATATAGATATACTTCTCTTACCTTTTGGAATATGGAAAGCTGGTCATTTAACTGATAAAACGTATATAACCATACACTGTGTGAATATAAAGTTATTGCTCTCTGATTTTCTAGACTAAGTCTTCAAAAAATTGTCAGAGGGATTGGATATACAGTAAAGTTCCAGCTCACAGAAATTAGCTTCAACAACACAAGGCATTTCTATTCACATTTGCACATCCATTATACACACATAAGAGTTAAGACTACAATGTTTTTCCTTATACATTTGTTTAGATTAAATCAACAGTAGATATATAAGCACATATTTTGTTTTAACTGAAGCTTTAAGATAATATTAAAAAAGAAAGAAAATTAAAGAAAAAAAAATAAGAAAAAGAAGACGAGACCAATTCAGCATGACTAGATTTCAAATTATGAATCTGAAATGTGTTAACTGTACCTTGAGTCACCTGCTGGATGGCTAGCATTGTCCCAGAAACTGTATCAGGAATCAAGTTTTCCTTCCAATTGTAGACAGGCATCCATCTCAAGATGGGCAGCCTTCTCATACACCAGAGTTTGATATCTTCAAAGCGAATAGCCTGGATCTTCCTCCAGACTGCAGTTCTTTTTCTTTTTGTCCCTGTCATCATTCCCACCCCCCAAAAGCAGTTCTTCCAGAAGAGTGAACAGCTCAGTGAATCACCCTGATCTGTGTCAGTCTCCAGTTTTCTTCTGAGATTTTTGCAGTTTCAAAACTACAGAGAAAAAAAAATTTAACAGAAGCACTTAAGATTTCTGCAGCTGCTCTCTAACTATACTCAATAAAAGCACTTATTAAACTCTTCAGTCACATAAACAGCTACATGAAATGCAAGAACCGCTTATAGCAAAGATCGCATTTTCTGCTCTTTGCAAAAATTTGGTTGAGTCCCACATTAGTTTGTGATCCTTTCCAGTAACCTCACGCTTTATATTCCCTGTAATGCTCGTGCTTTTGGCCTCAGTCCAGTGGCAAAATGAGGTATTACTGGGTGTGTGTAGGATATGGGCTGGGCTATGCTAATAGGAGCAGGAAGTGCCCAGCGGAGCAGGCATCTCCCTGCCAAGCCCAGGAGAGCAGCCTTGGCTCTCCTGAGGGGAGCTTGTCTGGCTGCGGTCGGAGGGCATGAAGTCCTCTGTAACCCTGGTGCTTGCAAACTTGTTTCACTCCGTCACTGTCTTGTCTTCTAAATGACAGTTAAAAGCTTATTCATGTAGAAAATTCAGAACATCAGGTAGCAATAAATCCTGCTGAAAACATATACAGATTTTCTCCAGAGGCAGAAGTCTCAGACTAAATTGTAGCAAGCTCGAAGTGCGGTGAAGGACTGCAACCTATCAGCTCCACGTGGGAAATGCCAAAAACGCTCGTGACTATCATTCTTTTCCAAAGCTACCCCTTTCTTAGTAACTCACCCAGCAAAGGCTGTCTCAGTGAAGACAGTTCACCAAGTAACTTTTGATCTTGTAATAACTTCATGCACTTTGTGCATGATACCAAGTGCTCAGATACAAAGTGATAAGAGCACGGAAAAAGTTTAAATGTGAAGACATCTAAATGCCTTGTCTGATATGGAGCAAGGACACAGTGGCATTCCTCTAAGCTTTGTGTATCTCTGGATGGCAAAGAAATTTAAGTTAAAGTGTAAGATCCATCACATGGGTGAAGTGCCTTCCCAATCACTATTCTGCAGTAGGCAACAAAAATAATTATATTTTTTTAATAATTCAGTTTCATTTATATAAATTAATTTACATATTATTGTTTAGATTAAGATGAACAAAACTGAAGCATTGTCCACTCAAAACAACTTTAGAAAAATGAGACTTTGTTTCCAAATTCAATAGGGAGAAAATCACATAGGCAAATAGACCACAGTTCATTGTAGTGAATGACATTCAGGTTATGTCCACTGTTGTGTCCCTTAGAAGTGCAAAGGGAACAAAAAATTAAAATTAAATAGCAGGAAAAGATTGCTTCAGACAGACCTTCACTTTTAACTATTCCAGGCATAGTTATTCTTTGTCCTGACCATCCTTTAACCATGTACACCTTTTAAAGAACGAAAGAAACGCACGTGTCTGCCTTACTTCTGTTCACTGGAATAAACCTTTAAGCATCGACTCTTTTTTTCTTTTCTTTTCTTTTTTTTTTTTTTAGTTTGTTTTTGTTTTGGGGTTTTTGTGTGTGTGTGTGTGTGTGTCCCTGCTTTTAGCTTGAAAGTGCTGTTCAGGGACTTCATAATCAAGGCTTTTATGGCTGCCAAGTGTTTTACGACACAGACCCTTCCCTACTTTCAATGCTCAGAAGTGGACAAGAATCCTTTGAGCTACAGTGAGAGTTACTCAGCTGTCAGGGGCTGCTTAGTTTCGATAAAGTGTTCAGTACCTCTAGCTTTAATAGCAATTACTGGAGGGAAAAAAATCAAAATACATTTCTACACATAGATATGTATATTTAAATGTACCCAAATCCAGGTACTTGTGTAATAGAGACTAATTCCAACTTTTTTTTTTTAAAAAATCATGGTTCACTAGTAGCTCTGAATATTCTGAAACAGTAAAAAAAAAACATTACGAAACCAAAGAACTGTCACTAAAGACACAAGAACATACTCTCTGTTCTTCAAACTTCAAGCATCAAAACGCTGAAGCTGTTTGAAAAAGTCTGTAATTGAGATTTTCCCATCTCATATTTGCAGAGTCAGTAAATTTGGACAGTTTTCATCAATCCCAGATTAGTATCTGAACTCCTAGGATTAGCCGTATCAACAGACTTTTGTCCGTCACCAATAACAAGGGATGATTTCTCTCTACGGGTGTGTGCATGCATGAGTGCAAATATCTTACAACTAATACTGGAAAATAAGCCCTGCTAGTTAGGCACAGACAGAGCTGCACATGCAAAGTCTTTGGGACGTCCGTGCTGACATGGAATTTGTGTGGAAATCTTGTTTTACTCGAACAATTGCTTTGATGAGTAAAAAAATTCCATCATCATTAAATCTGGAGTTGGTAAACATTGTCATTAGTCTTGAAAAATAACGTTCCTTGTTGTAACTTTGAAATTAATAAAGCACTTCTTAGTTAACAATGACACAAAGCAACATATTATTTACACACCCCCCCAGACAAAGAAATCAACATTTTTAAAGGAAAACAGACGTACAGGTATGCACGACAACAAACCTACATCCCACTACACAGTAGTCTAACATTTGAATCTTAAAGAAACATGAGAAAACACTTTCCTAAAACAGATTAGTATCCTAACTGAAACACACACCGTATCACGCACATGACGTTTAAAATTTTTCCCATCAGGTGGCTTTCATTAACCTATAAACCTACAATCTATAAACCCCCCAAACTATGCAGGCTTGTCATTCTTCAAACTGCATCACAATGTATGTGAGCTACCAGGACTGTCAGACCCTCTGTTTTCCCAAAACAGGTGTATAAAACCTAGCTTTCTGGAAAAACAAAGGCTAAGTGTGAGGAGTCCCTGCTTTTATGCATGTAAATCAGTGTATTCACATACACAGAGCTATAAAGTTAGATCATTTACAATTAGTTCTTTTGACGAGCTTATATAAGTAAATCCTATTTGGTTTTTTTCTGGAAAATACCCAATACTATGACTCTAATAATGTACATATGTAAAATGCTAAAAAGATAACTACTGTAAGTCAAAATTTAGAACACAGATAGTACATAAAAGGAAAGATTGATTGCATCATAGATCAGATCTGGTGGGCTTTTCAAACTTGGTTTATGATAGGTTCATTGAAAAATGAGGTAACCTCTGTGGGGACAGTCTATTTTCATCAGCTCCTCTAACATTTACGTACATTGGATAACTGTACACATGGTGGATACATGGAGTTAGGAGGTTTGATTCTCTGGCTCTGGCCTCAAAGGATAAAAAAAAAAAAAAGCTAACACCTTACTCTAACCTAGACCTCAAAAAGAAAAGCTTCTGGCAAACTCTGAGGTAAAAGTACTAATCCCCACTTCATATAGAAGCAGCTTTTGCAGAAAATTAGTGGACTCTTGCATGAGAACTCCTTTTAGTCTTCACGTAAATTGACAGGAAACTTCAAGAACAATAATTAAGTTTACATATGTTCAGTTACAGTTAAATGAAGTTATTCATACCTTAGGCAGACATAGATGCCATGATGGAAATAATATGACTTGCTCTTTGTAATTTTTCTCAGGAGGACAGATCACGTATCTAATATCTGCAAACACACAATATTAAACCAATTTGGACTAACTAAACATGTATTCATAGAATCACAGAATGGTTTGGGTTGGAAGAGACCTTTATAAGATCACCTAGTTCCAACCCACTGCCATGGGCAGGGACACCTCCCACTAGACCAGGTTGCTCAAAGCCCCATCCAGCCTGGCCTTGGACACTTCCAGGGATGGGGCATTGACAACTTCTTTGGGCAACCTGTGTGCCAGTGTCTCATCACCCTCACAGTAAAGAATTTCTTCCTAATATCTAATCTAAATCTCCCCTCTTTCAGTTTAAAACCATTACCACTCATCTTATTGCTCCACTCCCTCATAAAAAGTCCCTCCCCATCTCTCCTGTAGGCCCCCTCTAGGTACTGGAAGGCCGCTATTACGTCTCCCCAGAGCCTTCTCTTCTCCAGGCTGAACAACCCCAACTCTGTCAGCCTGTCCTCATAGCATAGGTGCTCCAGCACTCTGATCATCTTTGTGGCCCTCCTCTGGACTCACTCCAACAGGTCCATGTCTGTCTTATGCTTCAGGGCCTGGAGCTGGACACAGTACTCCAGGTGGGGTCTCACAAGAGCAGAGTAGAGGGGCAGAATCACCTCCCTCGACCTGCTGGCCACGCTTCTTTTGATGCAGCCCAGGATACAGTTGGCCTTCCGGGCTGCAAGCATGCATTGGCGGCTCATGTTGAGTTTTTCATCCACCAGTAGCCCCAAGTCCTTCTCAGCAAGGCTGCTCTCAATCCCTTCATGCCCCAGTCTGTATTGGTACAGGGTGTTCCTCCGACACAAGTGCAGGACCTTGCACTTGGCCTTGTTGAACTTCACGAGGTTCACGTGGGCCCAACTGTCTAGCCTGTCAAGGTCCCTCTGGATGGCATCCCTTCCCTCTACAGTATCAACCACACCACTCAGCTTGGTATCATCCTGCTGTATTCCGGTTGATTTACATCATTTGTTCCCCAAGAACATCCAGTTCATCCAAGTCACTTGCCCATGATCTCTCATCTAACCTCAATAGGCAAGGGAAAGTACCTGCTATCATTAATGTGCATCTTTCTGGCTGGCTGGCCGGCCACTGCGCAACTGAATATATAATGATTGAGCTCTCCTCAACTTTTCTTCAGTGGTGTAACAAATCTTCATTCATTCTTGTCCTCTATCCTGACCAACAATTTGTATGAACTCAGTTTCAATACTGCTGTCTTTCTGCCAAATGCAGATAAAAAAGGCTAAAGGATTCAGAGGATACTAGATGAAAGACTTGAGAAAAAAAGACAGGCAAAAACCTTGGTCACACAAAGATTGTGTCTTTAGGAAAGATGTCTAAAATCCCAAGAGAAATCATATGAAAACACAGCTGAATGGGAATGAAAGTCAGATGAACTAGCTGCTACTACAAACGGACCAGTCTGTGCAGTCCACTCATCACAGAACACAGCACATGAGGATATTATACAAGCTACTAGAATGATAAGAGGGTAACAAAAATGGAACAACACAAAAACAGTGACACAAATCCACACCTTCAACAAAGCATTCCTGAATTTTGAGAATTTGTAAAAAAGTTATTTTTCACATGTATTACATAAAATATCAAACTAGCCCACAGAACGTGCATACGTTTAAGTATGCAAATTATTTACTACTGAAACTGAAGGAACTTCCCCCTCTGAAGTTCTGGTGCATCAAAACCAAACATAACTCTCAAACTCCAAAGCTTCCCAATACATCTGACAAAGTTGGATGCAATGCATTTATTTTCAGCAATACCTAACTTTAAAAGTACACCTGATTTCAATCATCAGATATTTAAACGTGGACCTCAATTGAACAAGATATGATTTTTGCCCTTCACAAAACAGATTAAGCTAAAATCTCCACCCCGTCATCGTACAGGATGTTTAGGAGCCATTACGGCTTGACACTTACAGCTCCTTTGCCATGGAGTGATCAGAATTAGCACATGATAAAGGTGAAAATCCAGGCAACGCAGAAGTCAGACTCTGACTCAAATGGCTTGGGCTCGACTTTAACATTTCTGTAAATAGGGTTTTCGGCACTTTTTGTGACGCTGCGCTGCACAAAACTGTGTGAAGCGACACTGACATCCAGTGGCTTGGCTTGGTACTATCCTTCGGTTATTGCAGGGTCCAAGAGCACTGTCCGGATCTGCTGCTGCCTTACGACCTGATGATTTTTGAACCAGGTAATGTTTACTACATAGTTTGATAACACAGTATTTAAAATATAGATTACCTGTACCACCAATAAAATGTTTATTCGCTGTATTTCAAATGGAATTACTGGTTAGAAATTCAAAACAGGAGGTCGACTGATAGATTAGCAAGGTACTGAACCATGGGAGCCCCTAATGCTCGGGTACACTCTGCTCTGGGCTCATCTAATGAATAAGAAATTCAAGTGCAGAACAGCCAAAAAAAATATCTGATAATGCAACCATCCTCTTACAGTCCATTCTTTTTTTGTGATACTTACAGCTGCTGTCTGCTAATAATTAGCCACAGAGTCGCTAAAGAATAAATAAATAAATAAATAAATAAATTATTGGGAAATTATACTAAATTATTTTAGCACACCTAAAATGAGAACCAGAAACCTAGCAGTTGTCTGTCTCTTAGTGAAAACCTCTGTAAAGAAAATCTCATTTTTCATTTTCTTTTAAGATTGTTTTTAGCAGCTGTTTGAAGGTCATCTCACCTTCAACTTAAAGAAAAAAAAGGTTAATTTTTTTTCACTTTAAACTAGTGATAAGTGTCACAGAATGGGCTGGATACCGAGATTTATGAACTCATACATTTGAGAACACATCTTCATAGCCAAAATACATATATATATATATATATATATCTCTCTACATACACTGACATCAAACACAGAAATATTTTGTGGTAACCCTTAGCCTTGACACAGACTTATCTGTCCAAAAGAGACGCTGTTTAAGGTCTCAACATCAAAAATGCATGTTGAAAAAATGTTTAAATCACAAGCATCAGTTTCTTCATATTATTTTGCTGTTTTGCTTTTCCAAATGTTAAGCCAGAGTGTATAAATCAGGTTTTCTGACTATTAAGTGCACAAAGCAGCCTATAAGCCATGCAATGAAAGGAGAAAATTTTAACCTTGGAAACCCACAAATCCAAGTACCTTAAGGGCTGGTGGGTGCTCAGCGGCCTGTGGAGCAGCTGCACTGCACAAGCTCTTTATCGGTTTTGGTTTTAGCCTTGACTACAAGGTTCAAAACCTCTGCTCGCTCCAAATCTCCACCATTTCAAATCAGTGTGTACTGAACATTTAAATACACCTTAGAGAAGCATCCATCATCGCGTCTGAGACCTAATCCGTAAATGACGGTGCTGAGACCTGGCCCACCGAAGGCTGTGGGACACTGAGGCGCTGATGCAGCTGGGAGGACCAAATGTGAACTCCCATGACAGGGCTCCGTTTTTCCTGGAATTCAGGTACAACTGCCTTGCAAGTTAGATAAATAGCAGATAGGTCTAAAATTTAACTATGTTCAAAAACTGCAACCTCCTGTTCCCAAACCACCAAAGGATTCATACATCAAGTTACTTTTTACCCGAATTAACACAATGTTTTCGTTAACCACAGAACATTTAGGTGCTCACTGATTACAGTTTGTCTAATGAGAGAATTATTTGGGAACAACTACCATGAAACAAGCATTCCTGAAGAATTTTATCTCCAGATATCCCTAGAATCACAGAATAATTTAAGAGGGGAGGGACCTCTGAAGGTCATGTCATCCAAACACTTCCTCCAAGGAAGGGTAACTTCAAAGCCAGATCAAGTTGCTCAGGACCTTGCCTAGGAGCATTTTGCAAATCTCCAAGGATGGAGATTCCACAAGCCCTGGGGACAAACTGTTCTTATGCTTACCTCCCCTCGCTGCATTTCCCACCCCCCCTCCATGTATTCAATCAGAATTTCCCTTCCTACTGCTTGTGAGCATTGCCTCTCAGCCTTCTGCTATACAACTCTGACAACAGGCTCCTTCTTTTTTCTCTGTTACCTTCCTTTACTTCTTCCTGAGACACGAGAGTCCCTTGCTTCAGTTCACTTCAAGTGGACTCAAAAAATAAGGCAGTCTTATTAGAAAAATGACCACACATGAAGCTAATCAAAATGGTAATGGCCTTTTTTATCAATAGACAACATAAGTTGACTCCAAGCCTTCAGAAACAAAAATATATTAAAGGTAAGTGCAACAAACGTCAATTTAGTGGAGCAGTAGCAATGTGTGATGAAATAGAAAGCCACCCCTGTGCCACAGTAACTACTGCCTGTGAGTGTGTTGAAAACAGGAAAACCTTAGCTACCATCAGGATCATGAATAAGAATAGGTTTAATAGACTTATAATAGATCCATAAAACAAATTTCAAGTAAGAGGAAAAGAATGCTGAAATGTGGTATCACTGTCCTTTTGCTTCAAAAGTGGTACAGAAAGAATCACTTTCCTGTAGCATCTTCTGGATTACCATTTCTTGCCAAAACATACACTACATTAAACACTGTGGGCAATGTAGAGTTTTTCACATTCTCTTCCTTGAGTGTTACATCATCTTATGGCAGAGGAATAGATACTAAATTGAAGATTATCCCAATTTACTTACATTTCCTTCAATACTAAGTTTTTGCCCTGACACTCTTACAGAGAGAAGATACCACTATCTGAATAATCAGCAACACCTCGCCTTGCCTCCAGACCCTTCAGCAGATAAAATCCCTTCTTTTGCATCCCATGATAATCTTACCGCGCCCCTTTTCCTCTGCGTGAAAGCCTCTAAATGCCTCGTTTCTACCCACTCTTACTATGCACTGTGCTGCTGCTATTTTAGAGACACATAATTCAGTGCTAGTGTTAGAATAACCTGCAATTTTAGAGTATCTGTATACTTTACTCATTGGCTTAATTTCAGCCAGCTGAAATGGATACTTAATTACTTCACTAAGGAAACTCAGTTAACAGTGTATTTATAATGCAGCATATTAATCCAGATCTGTAGGCTGTCATAGTATAATCACAGTGGTAATAGATTTTACAACATATGACAGAAAATACCGCCATTCAAAAAGAAAAGACTATGAATGCAATAATTAAAATTTAGTATTTAAATAGCTAGTATCTTGCTGCTCTCAGAGACGGCAACCTAATGGAATGCCAGGGCCACAGCCAAGTGAATTGCACAAAGCCTGCGGGACAGCTAAAACAGTTCTTGAAAAACCTGATCTAAAATCATTAACAAATTCACATAGAGCTTTCTTTCCTCATTTTAATTTAAAATATCTGAAAAAGTATTTTATGAGACTACTACCTTGTAGTCTGCAAACTTCACAGAAAGTTCCACATGAAGAATGCACAGTGCATACTAAATAAAAAAAAGGGGTTACTTTTTGAACTTGAGCCCCAAAAAAAATATTTCCCTACCCAAAATCATTATTTGCCAAACTGACTTAATAATCATCAGCAAGTACACGTGAAAATACAATGTATTGTACACAGTATTACCCTCGTGGCTAAGAAGTTAGAGAGAAGACAAAAAATTCTGCGCTAATAATAGTCTGAATTGTAACACCAATTTTTATTGGTTCCAGAAATAAGCCTGAAAGACATATAGAGGCATAAGAACATTACTTTTCTAAACAACTTTCTACTAAAAAGGATAGTAACCTCAGAAAAGTCACAAAATCAACAGTTGTACTGAACTATTTTGCTCACTTCAATAAAAAGTCTCAGCCTTGCTTGGAACTTAGTGAACTGGACATACACAAGAAGTATTTCAAACTACGCCATACATGCATACACAGCTTATAAATAAATGTAAAAAAAAATAATAATTCCGATTCCAACAGTTTAGAAAAAAGTCAAACTAAATCCCCCGTTATACTTCCCAACTGCTCTGAAATCAGGAACCTTGTTGTTACTTCTCCAGCATTTTCTTCCAAAGTGTCAGGAACAAAAACAACCCAATCTGTGCACAGTAGCTCAGAACACAGTGACTCTGCATGCCAGGTCCTCAAGAAGCCATGAAAATATATATATAAAAAAAGAGATTGCTCATTCAAAGACACCATCCAGACAAGTCCATGTATTTTATTCAAAGTTCCCACTGCACAGATGCATATTCCCCCATTCCTAAGCCACGGTCCATTTTAATTTGCATAAAAAATGCAGAATAATTGAGATGACAACCCAACGAAATGCAGCTACTTGCACATTTTATGCAACTGTGTACAGTTGCATAAAACACTGATTATGTGAAAAAGTAATTCCATGTACAATGAGACTTGCATGGCCTGGACTCTGTCATTTGGACAGTTTTGCCCCAGTTGTTACTGGTCTATAATTACTGCAGAAAAATCTGTTCTAGGTGATCTTGAGCAATGCATTCTGTCTTTATACCTCTGCTTCACATGCTAGTTAAGGTATACTCCTGTTCTCTTCTTATGTGATTGCTAACGACCTCATTGATGAAGAAAAGGCTGTCATTTTGCTGCTTTCTTAAGTATCATCTGTTACTCAGATTAGACACTTTAAAATTAGTAGTAAATTAGGTAGTCTCCGCAAATGCCTTATGGCTTTGAAACATGATCCTTTTCCTGGGGTTCTAGGGAAATGATCTACATCGCACAACACAGTATGTCTCATTTTTCCCAGGAATATGAAAATGGCACCAACTAGACCATGGAGAACAGCTGATAAAATGGCACAATGTCCTTGGCGTGGCGGTGGTGTACAGCGTTCTGTCCTGCTTGAGGGAACGGGGAGCAAGGAGAAGGTCCTTAGGCCATGGTCCACTAAAGAGAAATGGTAAATTTGTTATCATGACTGAACTGTGCAAACTTAAATTAAATCAGGCTTTCAAAATGTTTGAAACGTGCTCATCAGGGCAAGAGAAATACACCGCTGTTACTGGACAACTGCTGCAGAACTTCAGTTGTAATCAGGAAGACTGCTTTTCATTGTATATGCATTTAAAATTTTTCACATAAACTTTAAAAATCTTTTTTTATTTACTTTCTCTGCCTCATTCTCTGTAATCCCGTAACAATGGGAACACAAAACCTATGTCTTATTGAATTTAAAAAAAAAAAAAATGTATAAGAGATGAAGCAAACTCTCATAGCAACTATGGAAAGATTTCTCCGGACCCCAGTGATCGCTTAATTGCCTGTGGAGTGCTTTGTGAAATAAAAATGCACTTGAGCATATAGCTGGATAGTTTGCTGATTCAGGTGCCTAGCAAGTGATTTTGTTTAGTTCCTTATTTTCACAAATGACGCACACCATTTTCTTTTACCATTTTCCCCTCATAGTTCCTTTCCTGCAGACTTTTTAGCTCTAGCGTTGATTTTGCCTTCTCTTCCACTGGCTTACAATTCATTTTCCTCCTCCTGTGCAAGATTTCCACATTCTTACTTTCATAGTCCATACAGGCATTTCCCTTCCACTCTGTTAAAACCTGTCCCCTGTGCTCAAATGTGTGATGCAATTATTAACTGGGGTTTTTTTCTATCACAGATCAGGTTTGCACTTTACCGGTTTAGAATTAATTCCCTCAAATGAATCTCTCATTCATAGATTTGCAGTATTTGTAAATTAGACATTAGGCAGAACAGTGCATAAAATATGGCATATATAGCACAGATTTGTTGTTCCAAACTGTAATTACTGTGAGTTAATTTTACCAAAGATGAAATTCTAATAGGATTTTACTAGAGAGAGGAAGTTTTCTCCAAGATGCAATAGTTTAAAAAAAAATCTTGCTTTAAAACACATCTGGGGACAATTGCTGCAGAAAACCTAGCTACCAGAATAAGAGACAGAAACTTAGATTAATTCAGAGAGGGGCTTTTCAAACTTCAAAGAAACTTGGTGTGCTCACTTATACATTTTGAATGAGAAACAAGACTAATTTCACCTACATGTACTGACACCAATTTGTCACATTCAACTACCTTTTCAGTCTCCAGGGACAGAAGAGCTCTGTGAGTGCTCCTCTCTTACATTTCCGATGCCCTTGGGCCACCCATAAAGGGAAGGAGGAAATGTTACAGAGAAGTTTATGAGAAGGGAAAGCAGTGAGAAGTCTG
This sequence comes from Dromas ardeola, assembly GCA_013398915.1. Lineage (NCBI taxonomy): Eukaryota > Metazoa > Chordata > Aves > Charadriiformes > Dromadidae > Dromas > Dromas ardeola. Next base: position 368,391 of record VYZM01022868.1, read on the forward strand.
ATGACCTTCGTTTACCCAGGCTGGAAGGAACTAAAAAGAAGTAAAGGGAATCCACATTCAGAGACCAAAGGTTTGGGTAGCTGTTAGGGCCAGTACCCACTGCAGCACACCACGACTTCATTTTCCAAATATTCTTGGAATATTTGGAATATTCCAAGAATACTCTCCTGCTGCCTTGAGCCATCTTAGACCCCGGTGTCTGATAAATGAGGGCCCTGTCTGCCATCAAACACTTACTATATCTGCGTGTATAATTAATATCTACCGTTTTGATGATTGCATTTGTACATTTTTTTGTTAAGTGTGTTTTTTAAGGAGACAACAACTTAAAACAATGTCAATGTAAGATCATACAGGAAACACTGTGAAACTTGATGCTGTAATGAAGCTGGTTTTGAAAAAGAAAATAGGACAAACATTTAAGTGTGAATTAGAACATCTACATTTAACAATACAACCTGTACCAGACAGGAATTATTTTTTGTATACAAATTATAGAGAATTTGAAAAGTTCTACAAAATTCTCTATGTATATATATTTTCTCAAGGTTTCCAAATGATAAACCAGTATCTGTGGATGTCTTCCCACATATAGCCAAAGTTTGGGGAAGTGCCCACATGGACATTTGCTCTCTGGCGGCACTTGTGTGAACTTCAGTAATATATTTTTCTCCTCATCATAAATGGATTTTGATTTATCCCCTACCCAAATGAAAAACACTATATACATCACACAACTTAGTTGAATGCAAAAAACCAAAATACCCATAGTTTTTCATTAACTTTTGAAATAATTGATTTTTATGTCATGCATAATGTTTTCTCTTAGACTAATAAGATATAGAGTAATCTGACTCCGGTCTTCTGGTATTTGGAAATGGGATCTGATTGCACATAAAACATTGCTCTCTAAAGACCTTGAGGGAAAACTGAAACTCAGGTGCCCTGACCAACTTTGGTTTTGCTATTTCCATACATCTGGGCACCTCATAGTCTTCTTAACATTGCCTTAATGTGATAAGGATATGAATTTCATATGCCCTGTGTACATTTTCATTCTACCTCAAAATCAGAAAATAACAAACGGCTTTTAACCCACCCTGTTGCAGAAATGTTCAGATTCAGGATATTTGGAGCATTACCAAGATACCCCTCACAGTTTGCACAGCACTATAAAAGTTCATTGTCTCTCAGACATTCTCATTGTTCAAAGTGAAAAGATCATGCCAAAAGTCTCCAGAAATGTATGCATTCCAGCAATTCTTTATTATAAACACAAAACCTGTAGAAAAAAATCTGCACCTGTTTTCGAAACTTTTATATACTTATTCTTAAGCCTTACAAGTATCTACTATAGGAGTAGTAGGTTTGGTTGAATTATTTCAAAAGAAGTAACTTTTTGTCACTGGAAGAAGCTTACTAAGCACATCTTTAAATCCAAGCACATCGAGGAATATGTTTACTGAATCAGCTTTGTCTTTGTAACATCATGATCATTTCAAAAGGGTGAGAAATAACACATAACTAATTTCAGGGGAGAGAGAAATTACATGAATAATCAGATTCTTAGCATAAAAAAAAGTAACAATAATCTTGCTTTCACACGAAATCATCCATAGGAATAAAAACAAAGGCAAAGCATAAATATAGAATTTCTAAAGATAAAGTAATGCATGCTTTCTCAGTGTTTTCAATGAGGTATAAGAGTGTCTTTAAGTTTAAAGTTGTTCCAGAAAAAAACCAAAACAAAACAAAACATCTCCAAACTTTTAAAACCTGATGTTTTTTCTTCATTGTTAAGGATGTATGTGTTTCCATATCAAGACATCTATACACCAAGTTTTAAAAGCCAATTTCAAAACTTAGGAGTAAGACTGGTAATGAAAGTGCTGAAACATATTAGAAGTAACACTTTATGCACATCCAAACATTTTCTGCAACTTTAAAATTTGAACTCAAAGTCCCTAAATGAAAAAATGTTAATCACAATATCATATCACAACACATGGAAGAAGCCAGTTCAAAAAGCAATCATATATCACTTGCTTATGGTTTACCCAATAAAAACCCTGAACAATGTTTAAGCAATGTCATCTGCTTGATCTATCTGTTGCTGGAGTCTAAACAGCCAGAACCACCACCATTACAGAGTTACAAGGAATAATTACGTATATGAATAGATTAGTACTTCGGAATTAATTTTCTCTCCATCTGGTGTGCATTTTGTTTTGACCACAAATGAGGTACGATCCTAGGAAACTAATTAACAATTATTGTAAACAATACCAAAGAGAGCAATCTGATTGATCTACGGAGTGCATTCCTTGCTTGCTCGATGGCACAGGAACAGCAGCAGCCCGTGACCACACTGGGTAGGAGCACAGCACCATCCCTATAGGTAGCAGGTGCACATTTCAGCTTATTTTCATTTTCTTCTGAAAATAAGAGACATTGTACCCACCTTTTGAGGAAAAGCTGCAACACCAATATTTCAAAATTACTTTCCACAGTTCTGTACCACAAATACTGCTGAACTCTTATTCTGTCAGACATCTTCCAAACTGTTAGATTTTTTCAAATGGTTGAGAAGGCAAAAAGGGCACAATTTAAACTCAAGTTTCGTCTTCAAGACTAATATTTAAATGTAAACATCCTTAAGACAGGGACCATTGTTATCTTCTGTGTCATATGCACCACTGAGTGAGGAGTGGACAGTAATGTTGCTGCAGAAAACAGGCATTTTCTGAGAACGTAAAAGCTACTTTGATTATTTTTAATTGAGGAAGAATAAATTAATTTATTATTTGTATGGCAGTACAGTATTAACAGGGATTGGACTTTATGGAAAACATCCACACCAATAAATACCTGAGGGTCAGAAAAGGAACTTGTGCATCGGACACTTCAGTGTCCACACTACTTAATTTTTCTCTAACTCCCTAGATCTTTCGGGCTGCTCCAAGTAACTGAGCAAAGTTCGGAGGAGGGTTTACTCCAAAAAGACAGAGCAAAAAGGCAGTATGGATAAGGTTACATCAGTTCTGTCTTTTTCTGCATACCCATTCCATCAATACTATATCCTAGAAGTTTTTCCATACTCACAAACCCCTAAAAATCGTCATGCTGCACCCTAAAACATGCATCCATACCTCCACTTCCATTCTATAAAAACATCGCCCTGGTGAGTTGGATGAACTACCCTCAATTTTTTTCAGAAACTATAAAATCAGAGAATCATAGAACGGTTTGGGTTGGTAGGAACCTTAGAGATCACCTAGTTCCAACCCCCCTGCCATGGGCAGGGACACCTCCCACTAGACCAGGTTGCTCAAAGCCCCATCCAGCCTGGCCTTGGACACTTCCAGGGATGGGGCAGTGACAGTAGCACACAAAGAATACTGGCTGTTTCCTGGAGCCACAGGCACGCCACGCGGGGCCCAGCGGAGAGCCAAAGCCAACTGCTGTGCCACACAGCATCGGACAGTGTGTGCGAAGAGCAACACAGACACCAGCCAGCCTGTGCCCCTTGGCTTCATGGCCAGGGGCTGACTACCCATGTAACTGGAGGTGGTTTCGGTCCCAAACAGCCTAAGGCTGAAGAGACAGGACAGACAGACACACAGTCAGCGTGGCAACAGAGAAAGGCCACCCTGACTGCTGGCAGTGGGCTGCAGCAGCCTGCTGCCCTGCTTTCCCCATCAGGGTCCAGCTGTGTGATGCATCCAGCAGATTTCTAACTCCCCACTTCAAAATTCAAGATACTGCTCATATTACTCTCTATCCAACATTCATTTTGGCATTTTTAAAAACCTAACTCCATTTCTATCCACAGCTAACAAACTAAGAGATTTCCATTTCCCAAGCAGGGGCTTACATTAGATCATCTCAGGAGATCCTTTCCAACTGAGATGATTCTGCGACTCTCTGGCTCCATGAACTGGATGACTTGCCAGTAATAACGAGGTAAGCACTATACAGATGCCGTAAACAGATCCTCAAGTTTCTCACTCTTTTTAATTAATGTTACCTGTGTCTACGCAAATGGGAGCAGAAGCAACATCCATCTGGGAAGTTGTTTAAGCTGTTGTGAAATCCAGCTTTTACTGTTGGCTGGGAGCAGTTCCACTTGAAATGTTTCTTAAGAGATTTAGTTTTCCAAGGTGTTGACCATATTCAACCCTCATTTCCGTCACCTACAATGGGACCCAAAATGCATTCATATTGGACATCTTAAAATCCTTTATAAACCTATAAATTATAAAACAGAATAAGGCCTTTGATTAGGCAGCTGTATAAGAAACCAAGCAAAGTCCTCCAATGAAAAGTAGTGTAAGTCTTCTTATCTAGCATCATCCAGAACCAGACAAACAACAGAGCTTTAAAATCCAAACACTTAGGACACTTCAAAATCCATTGATTCCCAAAGAAATGTACTTTTATACTTACTGAATAGTACATGCTCAGGAATTTCTTGTTTCTCAGGAACGCTTCCTAGAGATTTACAATTCCACCTCAATTTCTCATCCCACATCCCCGTGTAACCCAATTCTCTTTCCTGTTGTACGGTTCATCATATTACAGACAAACCATTTAACTTCTATGACCTTATCTACCACAGCAAATCGGTGGCCTGTATAACGAGCACAAACCTGCACCTGTGTCCAACTCATAGCATAGAAAGGGCAACCATTAATTTTCAACATCTCATAAATATTAGTTTTGTGTAAAAGCACATCCTTTACAACTCAGTCATAAACAAAAACTCTTAGTAACTGCAAATAGGTTACCAAATCCGGCCTTCGTTTTGAAGAGATTTGTCTTTTCCTGCATGCATTGTCATACGGAACGTAAGTGCTATTGCCCGTAAGTGACTGCGTAGCCATGACTAAAAGACCTGTTGTGTTGTGTTTGAAATCTTGGACCAAGATATTGCTCCACGTTGTTACAGAATGTCAAGAAACAACGACAAAAAAAATGTTTAAAACATACGGATTGTCTTTTCCTCCAAATTTTAGGATCGAATTTCTGCTTCTATTTTTTTTAAATGAAATTGCTCATCTGATTTCCGTTATGGAATGCTTAAAAAAAAATTAACAAACTGACAAGCCCACCTTGCACAATGATGCTACAAAAACTGTCCCAAAGGCCAAATTGGAAAGAAATATATTGTTGGCTGATGAATTATAATTATCTCATTTTATGCTGAAGTGCTTGAAAATATCCTGATAAGTATAAAGGCTGTACATTTTAGCTAAATAATAATTATCTTCAAATGTAAAAGGTGGATGAATACAAAATTTGGTTTTTCTGTTATTACAAAGGCTCTTCCGTTCCTGTCACCACCACATTGACTTCCGTCAGATGAGAAAAAACAGCAAGAAAAACACCTAAACAAAAATGTCCTCTCCCAAGCAGTACGGACAGAAATGTATTTAAAAAACCCTGACAAACAGTGAAGTGCTCTTGTTTGTCGCTTTGCTTCCATGAGTTAACAGAAGAATTTCAAGACTGGAGGTATTTCTTAACCTAAAATCTTAGCACATCCCAATGCAGCTCTCCAAAAGAAATGAAAAGCTGAGTATTTACTGTTATGAAATATCTGTTTGGTTTGAACCACATCCACAGCAGGACCAATCATAGCTAAAAGAAAGGAATTTCATCTTGGTTTTTAATACTTAAATATATTACAATAACATATATTAAGCAGTAAAAAACCTACTTGTTACTTTCTCTAGCTTAATTATCAAGCTTAGCTGCTTTTCACTGACTTCATTCTAACTTGGTGAGGTAATTTTGGCTTGCATGGTATAAATCATTGGCAAGATTAACAATACATATTAAGACGATGTATGTTTTACTGCTCCTCAGCTAAACATATCAGCTAAAGTAATTATGGCTTCGAAGCTGCATTTATTTTTCCATAATGGGATCCTTTAAGTCACACACATTTGGAAAGAGGCATATCCACCTCAGTCTCTTTCAGGAGCAGTTTTAAACTGCATTACATCATTTAATATGAGGTTGAAAGTTCATTGTCCAATACACAAATAGTTTACTCCCCAAACTCCCTAACTTTAAGAGGATCTAGGGAAAAACTGGAATTATCAGCGTTACAGAAAGTAAATGTATATAAGTGTGTCTTGAGTACTGGATGGCTGGGGGAGATGGCAACGGAATTTAGGACCTTCTGTTTCCAAGTCACTCTTTTCATTATGGACTCTATGAGTAATAATCGAGAGTTGTTACTACCAATTATATGATATTAGCTCCCTGGCCTGAATCCAGGTACTCATGGATGAAGTCTAACTTTTAAAAGAAATCCTCCTATGGTTGGAACTCTTACTGGCAGACGCAGCACAGGCAGCAAGAACTGCACGTGCAGAGAAATCATTACCTACTCGGAGATGGAGAAGTCCTTTCAAAAGAGGCGAAAGGCTTACGAAATGAGTGATTTCTGTGTAATAATTGGCTTGGGTCCAAACAGACAGCAAGGCATTTGATACCACTTAACAAAATCTGCCAGAAACAGTCCATATTTGCTGGGACTGGTGCCCCGTGACATAGAGAGACAGACTCAGGGTGAATTACGAAAGTACGAGGCATCTGCTAGGTGAGACAGCTAATGCCATGTGACAAAGTACATTATTCCTGCCCAGTCCTATATAAGCCTTCTTTTAATGAGGTGCAAGAAGTAGAAAATGCTTTAATGAGATGTGCAGCGGCTGCTAAATTGGAGGGAGGGGCAATGACAGAAAGGTCATGGGAAGGAAATACAAATGAAAAATAACAAACTGAAATTTTAAAGTGGCAAATGAAGGGTGTGTTACTCACCATCTGCCCAAATGTGGTAAGAAGACCTCTTTGCATGGGATGTGTTCACAGCCTCCGTGGTATACAGGTGAGAGCTCCAGGAGTCTCAAGCAAGGACTGAGGTCAAATAGGTGAAGTTCTTCAGGAACAACTTCAACAGTCCCCAGCCCCAGCAGGAAGAGACTACAGTGTGGCACCACAATGCTGAACTATTTTCCAATAAGATGATTTATCTGAAAAGTCCTAAGCATGATAGCTCATACGGCTAAGCATAAGAATGGAATGGAAGACCCGTCTAAAGGAATAAGCATCAGGTGAGTTAATCCTACTGAATACAACACACCAGCATCGTAAATAGGCTGAATAACCAGAAATACCTTTAAAGCTGTTCTAGTCTGTCAGCTGACTCTATCAATCAGAGACAAAGTGAGCAGAAATGATGAAACAAACTTATTTCCCTCCCTACGTCCTAGGAGGCTGAACCTAAAGAAGCTGTAAAACTCTGCTCAAACTGAGGAAATCCTCAGCTAAAGAATTTCTGAGAAGTGTGGTCCCTTTGACCAGCCCAGCACCAAGACCTGCAGCCTGACGCAACCACACAGAACAAGCATTTGTTTTCTGTCCACATCTACAGAGTTCTCAGTAGTCTTTCCTCCCCTTTTTCATATACAGAAGTATGGTGGTCATTAAGTGAAAGACAAAATCATCTGATCTATCTGAAGTTAGTGCTGCTTTGAGCTGGATGTCAGTCTGGAGGACCACCAGAGATCCCTTCAAAACTGAAATAATCCACAAAAATCGTACTTCATATTTACTCATCTGTTTTGCACTGCATTTTAGAGAAGTATGATCAGATTGTGACATTTTGCAAGCCACCTGTTGGAAGGTACTTGCTCAGTTTTATAATAACGTGTGTTATTAAGGCCACTGATAACCTTGTCAAGAATTTTTTACCAGCCTCGAGACCCACATTCCAACCCCACATTTCACCACCTTGCTTTTTGATTTGAAAAACAGATTGTCATACTTAAGATATAAAAAGTAAAGCATATTTAATGCTTATGTCTAATCTTGGTGTAGAGTCCTTCAAATACTTGGTTAAACTATCCCTGAAGCCATTACTGGAATGAACAGGGTGTCATGTGCTGTGTGCCAGTAATATGTTCAACATATTACTCCAGAAATTTGCTTAATTGTTGTTTTACAACAAAGTGAAAAAAAAAGAAGTAGTACCAAATATGTGGAATTTTGTTTTTTAATATGTATATATATTTTACATATATGTATGTCCATGGGCAGATGAGCGACATGCAGAATCATAGTTTCATAATTTAAAATATAATTTGAGTTACGTAGTATAGTTACGGGATATCTATTCCCAGGCTTCTCTATGTCAAAAGGAAATGTTTGCGAGATGTAGTATATGCAAAATGAGAAGTGAAGTTGCTTCTATAATTTTTTAGGCTTTTCAATTAAGATTTACTGACAGTTTTATTCTTGACAATAAACAAATATTTTGTACAGTGCTTTGATAAATAATTTGTCAACTTTCATTTGAAAAAATTGGAAGCAAGAAGTGTTTCACTACTGAGACAGTCTACTATTAAAACTACTCTGTGACTTGCACTGAAACACTCATAGATAACAAAATTAAAGCACATCTAAAATCAGTCAAATAGAAAACATTTTTATGTGTTAGTCTCAGATATTCTGATCGTCTTTTGGGTCTTAAATAGGCCAAGTCTGACAATTTCTAGTTCTCCAGTAAACTGTCACTCAAGTGGCAGGATTAGTTTAGTAGAGCAAATGAGGATTAGCTGTCTGATTAAAGTATGAGAATTATTTATTAGAAGCACAAGGGGACTATGGGCTCCTAAATTTTTGCAAAGGAAGATGAGCTTTAACTTAGCAGACTGCATGGAGCAATATTTCTTTATCCTTAAATTGCTTTTTAATTTGTAAAACAGTTGATGTAAACTGAAGGCGCAAAAGTGCTTAGTTATTCACTGCTGCAAACTTTTCTGTGGAAATAAAGGGAGGAGCTCAGGTTACAGGAATTACACTAAGAATAACGCACCGCTTTAGAAAAGACCCATCAGTATAATTTTGAAAGAAGAGGTTGGTCCTCTGAAGACTAGTAATGAGATAATTCAAATATCCCATATGCTCTAACTAAAGCAATTAAAACCTAACTATTTAAAACAATTCTTCAATAACGCAAAGCATTTAAAGAAACTTCAGATTATCTTTTACATTGGTGTACTTCTGTGCCATTTTTTTCGAATGATGCTCACTCACCTGGTTAATAGGAATGCATCCACGAGTAGAACAGAGATGTGTGTAGACATCTGGATGAAGGTTCATTTTTTCATCATTCTAAGGGTGCATTTTGCATAAATTTTAACGTATTGTTGTCGGTTACAGGGTTTTTTTAAAGCCTATTGGTGTAAATGAAATAAAAAATCTTGTGTCAGCCAGTGCTTTGTGAGAAACAAAGAATAAGTTCTGAGAGATGGGCAAATGACTTTAGAGATCTTCGCTAAGTTTCTTTTAAAATTTAATCATAGAAACTTCATGAATTATTTTCTGTTTAATGTTATATCCTAATTATGCCTTGCTATTTAAGGTGATGGCTTTAATTAGCTAAACTAACTTTTAGCCCACAAAATGTATTTTATATATGCATCTTATGCATAAGTAGTTATGCATAAGAAATTCCGCTAAAAAATGAAGTTTACACATTTACCAGATATCCTGTTTCATCCCTTGGCCTGGTTACTTACCTTCTATTATAATAGTAGTCAGCAGTTCTCATCTCTTGTTGTGGTGCACAGGACAGGATTGGATTTTTTTCCCCTTACTAAAATGCGTATGTGATGACAGTCCTTGAAATTATCTTTTATAAGTGCTCTGATCTGGAAAATGTCGCATACCAGTGCAACTGAAATTCATAAAGACTATTTCAAGAGTCTTATATCATGTAACATTTTCTATCGGTTTTGGAAAGCCCAGTCTTTGAAGGTAATGCCTTAGTTTTTGTACCTGCCAGACTTTGATGTTACATGCATCACTGTGATATGTACCATACCCTGTGTGAAGTAAGCAAGACTGCAAGAAAGCCTCTACTGACACTTGGTTTCACCTGTTGTATAAATAGGCTGTCTTGTGTATCTTGTGTGTTCTTCTTAAAATACATAAATAAATATTGCAGGGGAAAACACACCAAGTTTCATACACAGGATTTAATGGAGACTTCATAATAAAATGTAATTACTAAGCAATAGTTTTCAAATTTAGCCTGCTTTGTCGTATTTTTAGGTTAAGGCTCTGGAGTTGGCCAGGGAACTCAAACTGTGCAAAACCCCCACTGTTATTAAAATTAGTAAAAATATGTTGGTTGGTGTGTAGCAGGCACCCACCACAACATGACCCACATAGGCCACCCGTCTGATCCTGACCCATAGCTATGAACAGACCTATCACCTGTCCCAGAGCCGAGCGCTGAGCTAAACCTCTCCTCCTCCTCCTCACCCCCCCAGCCTGCCCTTCCTACAGAGCCTGCATCCATCCAACGCGCCGCTCCAGTCACGCAAGCTATTCCACATTTCTCTTTATACCCAGTGACATCCTAGATCTGCAACGGTCCACAGACCTCCAGCTCCAGTGCCAAAACTCTGTAGCGAAGAATTTTTTTCCAAAGGGGCTACCATGTGGGACAAGTCAGCCTGTATCCTACAATGTAGAAGACATATTGGTATAGATTTTAAAGTCACAGTTTTCTCAGTACACCCACATAGTGTCCAAATGTCTCAGTTCAATTATTACCTGATTCTAGAAAGCAATCTGTGTCCTTCCTGTCCCTCCTCTAACACCCCACCATTAAGGATGTTTTTTTTAAATTAAAAAAACCAAAACGCCTCTGCTCCTACACACAGCATCAAGGATGTTTCACAAAAAAATGTTAGAAATTCAAAGCGGTCTAACTAGAAAGAGACCCTCATCATAACTTTCGTAATGTGTCCTTGCACTAGGAGGGGGAATATCACTTGTTATGTCGGGGAAAGCCACCATTCTTTTAGAAATTACAGAATCTGCAGAACCTGCGTACGCTATCAGAGGTATGACATCCAGTTTCTTCTCTATTAAAAACAAACAAAACTTTCACCGCGTTGCTGCAACTAAAACATAAATCCTAAAATTTAAAGGTTTGGAATATCAAGGGGGGTAATTTTCCTTAAGATTCTTTTCATTATTGTTTTTACTGAACGGCACAGTTTTTCAGGTTGGATTAAAAGTATTCTGCACTACATTCTTCTTGTCCCATGTAGGTTTTCTCAAAGATCTCCGTGTTGACTCTCAGTCTGCGGTTGTCTGCAAAAATGGTGATAAAATGTCCTGAAGCAAATGGGTAACGTACACAAGCAGCAAATCAAGCAGACAGCAAATACTGCAACCGAACCAGTGGCACAAAACACAGTGTGCCAAGCACTCACAAATACATGTTATCAGAGATTAAAAATAAAGTAAAGTTTTTAAATCCACTGAAGTAATCTGCAGTTCTACCAACCAGTGAAGAAGGTGCAAAGGCAGCTGCCAGAGAAGCCAGTACCCAGCTCTGTCTCTCCGGGAGGTCACCAGACCCTGGAGGTTTGAGGCTGCTGGTTGCCCAGTGCAATTCTGCAGAAGCACATGAGGCGTAGAGACAACACACAAGTAAGACCTGTACAAAGATGTATATTAATATTTTTCAGATTATTAAGTTAAACGATGAGCTAGAAAAAGCAGCAAAGGCTGCAAACACCTACCTTCGTTTTTTTCCTCCTTTAGAAACATTTTTTAGCGTAGAAAGAGCTCCTGTGGATAAAACACAACCCACCTGTGCAGCTCATGTTTCCTTTCCGGAAAACAGGCTATAAGCTTAGTTTTCCATCTCTCTGCTTGGCTGCTCCTAGAGTTATTCCAGCTCTCGCCTTCCTGTTCTCTCTCAGCACCGTTCTCAGCCTGGATACTTTTGTGTACGTCATTCAGGTAACCCCAGTCAGCAACAACTTTCCCTGCTCTGCTTGTGGCTTTTTGCGCTCCAACACTCTCCTTACAGCCAAGGGGAAATCCAGCTCATGTGCCATCGTTTGTCCCTTGCCCTTTCCCAACTCAATAGAGCCTTATTGGGGTGTAACAACAAACTATTACCTATTTATACTGCTGAGGTTTCAGTCATATTTTGAGTTTTATAGGACACATGTATATAAAGAATTATACATCTAAAATCTCCACATCCTTAGCTTCCTCAAAAGAGCATACCATCCAGAATGGAATTACTAAAGTGCGTTTTCATGACTTATGAAATCGTTTCCAAAAAAGATATATTGCTCAAATGTTTTTGTAATACATTGTTCTTCAAAAGAAAATGAAAAAAGATCTAAACAAAAATAAAATGGCGTTACTCACATCTGGAATTATTTCTGGACAAACACAGCATCTTCAGGCTCTTCATGCATCTAATCTCTTCAGGTATCCTGACAAATCATTTGCAGGACTGACAAAGTTCAGGGAGCTTTTGTAGAAAACAGCTCCCTGGGAGTATTTTTAATCTTGTTTCTACTTCAGCTTACGCGCTCCCATTTTTCTACTTTGCAAAGAGGATAAAGGTTTTCAGTGAACACCTCGATGCATTTATTTAATCTGGAACACAGAGATTACTTCAATTTATTTGGAATCGTAATGAAGATTTTTTTGTGTGTGAACAATTCTTTTTATGGCATACCTGTTTATAACATACAGAGGCAATTACTAAGGATTTTAGTTGTATTCTAAAGTACGTATACCATATGCCTCTAGCGATTAATCCTAACCCATCTGCTGCTTTTATTGGTCTCTCAAAACAAAGGAACTGGTAGGTTACTGTTCTAACTGGAGCCAAGAAAAGTTCAGAAAGTGTCTTCCGTATTTCAAATCCTATTTTTACGTCTGTTCAGCTATTTACACGGATTAAGTAATCAACACGGGCTGCTTGTCATTCATAAATACATCCCAGGAGATCATCTGGGAGACAGAGAAGGGCTGGTTGTGTCTTGAGGACTGAAAATAAAAAGTTGCACTTGCAACAATTCCACGGCCTATGAAAGATGACAGCCCAAAGTGTTGTGTTGTAGGTCATCGTGACAATGCAAATGGGACATTCTGACTTTCTTTTCTCACCACAGCCTTTGAATATCTCATAGATTCATAGAATTGTCTAGGTTGTACGGCACCTTTAAGATCATCGAGTCCAACCATCAACCTAACACTGACAAGTCCACCATTAAACCATGTCCCTCAGCACCAGGTCTACCCGTCTTTTAAATCCCTCCAGGGATGGTGACTCCACCACTTCCCTGGGCAGCCTGTTCCAATGTCTGACAACCCTTTCAGTGCAGAAATTTTTTCTAATATTCAATCTAAACCTCCCCTGGCGCAACTTGAGGCCATTTCCTCTTGTCCAATCAGCTACTACTTAGGAGAAGAGACCAACCCCTACCTCGCTACAACCTCCTTTCAGGTAGTTGCAGAGAGCAGTAGGGTCTTCCCTCAGACTCCTCTGGGGCCTTCAGCAATCACGCCTTTGGCATGATGGCTGTTGCACCCCTGAAGATGCCACTTATCCAACACAGCTGTGGAACACATCTGACAAGGACTTCACAGAACATACACCACGACTTCTCTGACTGCGACCACGGATACTGTCTACAAAAGAGGTGCTGCCTATCTCCGCTTACTCAACTCTCCCATCACTGAATTCGTAAGCTGCAAGGTGACCAGCGCTGGTGAAGGAGGAAGGTTGGAGAACTGGGTAAAGCCCACAGCCCCTATACCAACCACAGAAGGCACTGCCCCTACCCCATCTGTCGCCAGCAGTCAGCCACAGTAATTCGCACTTTTGTAATTCATAACAATATTACACTCGAGCATAACACAGCAGAGGGGAGGCCACCACCCCACAGCATCAGATCTTCCCTGTGACAGAGCTGCCAGCACCTTCTGCTTCTTGAGACGGAGTGGGAGCGGAGGGGATGCGCTCTGCATAGACCTGGAATTTCAGCCTTGTTCTTTCCCTGGGGCCTGTCACAACTGTTGAACTGCCTGTTATAAAGAGGAAATGGGAAGGACAGAGCATGGACAGGAGGCAAAATGTGCCTCTAGTGACAATTTTGCTCAGAGACAAGCGGTTATGAAACAAATTCCCCTCTTCACGGTGCTTTAGCTTTGGTGTAATATTTTAATATATGTAAACACAACAGGTTATGAGAATTGTACAAATGCGCACAAGGAACATCACTGCTTCATTGCATTTTATATGGATTTATTTATTCTAAACTAAAAAATCCTTAAAGTCATGCTATTTTGCAGAAAAAATGTAATCTGACAAAGTTAAAAGCTAAATTCTGAAAAAAAAACCTCTCAGTTTCCCTTGATCGTTTTTGTGTATGGAGAAGTTCAATAGTTTGTTCAAATACAGCTTTTCAGAAGAGTTTAACTCCTGAAGTGCTGAGGATAAATTTTGTTTAGAAACAACATCACTCCATAAATAGTAAAGCTTTGTATGCTTGAATCGGAATAGTCAGTTATTGGAGAATTCATATTGGAGTAAGACCCTATAGCTATAAAAATGAAACGAGTAAACTTATTAATACGCAGAACTAAGAAGTGAACAATCAAAGTACAAAATAAAAAGTGACCACAACAAGATTTGCCACAAATAAACCGATTTATTACTTTTTGGCAAGTCCCATAGAGCATGAGCAAGGATCTTTCACTCACTATATTAAAACATTATTTTGCTTTATACAAATTGTAAACATCTTCAACAGGACAAACTGTTGGTACAGGCATTCCACAGTTCTGACACCTTTTCTCTGTCAGTTAATCAAGCAAGAATGAAAACCCAATAAACCAAAGAACTTTTTTCACGGAGTATCTATAAAATGCAGCATGTGCATTTCATATCACATCAATTCTAAGCAACACAGAGAACAGTACATCCGATTATTTTTTTTAGTGAAATTCTGTAGCGAATGGTACTATGAACAGACACACCTTTTCCATACTGTTGTATCCAATTTTTTGTTTGAAATTAAAAACATTGTTTTATACAATCAAGGTAGTAAAGCAAATTGCACAGTAAACCAGCTGCTATAAATACAGCTATATTTGCTATACTGTATCAGATAAATAAGGATGTAAAAACTCCTGATCTGGTTAACATTTTCCTGGCAGGCACCAGTCTAAAGAAGTCATAATTCAAGTTCTGCTGCCAAAACTAATTGTCTGATTCTTCTTCCCCCACCCTCTCTCTCAAAGTGCTTTAAATCAGACATAATCCGATCCATAAAGTGAACACTTATCTCCTCCTTCTTAAGAAAGAGCATATTTTTTTTCTAATTTATAAGTTCCAGGAATGTCAATCTGCTGGCTAGCTTTACTGAAGGACTACATGATGCACACTGTTAGCTCATAATCCACAAATCAGGGCAAAGGTGTTTAAACTTGACATGAAACACTTTTCTCCAACCAACTCATCAGCACTAAAATACAGACAATTATCATGTTATTGACTAAGGCTTTAAAACAAAACAAAACAAAACAAAACCACTTCTATTATTAAAAAAACAATTGCAATACAACTTTGGTTTCAGTATGCTGCTAATTTTGGAGCCACATTTACAGGGACTTAAAGACAAAAATCTAGGTTTCTGACGTAAAAAGTCAAGCCAGATTAAAAAAAACACCTTTCAAGTCTCTGTGTATCATAAGGGGCAATGAAAATAAACTTAATTCTTCTGCAGATCACCTTTAAAGTTATTGACAAAACCCAAGGTGGTTATTTTTACACATATGGAAGAGCTTTTTGTTTGTAAGATTTCTGTATCATAGAAATGCACAGATTATGAAGGATGAACAGCAGAGTTAACTTGCATCAATGTTATGATGTATGGTCAAAACCAACAGTGCTCTTCCTACAGATTCAGTACGAGGAACAGCATCAAACATTCAGTTCCTACTGTCAACTGAAAAAAAAAAACAAAACCAAAAGAAGTAGTAGTGAAGTCCTCAAACTTTGGTAAAAATCTTAGATGAAGGTCTTTAAAATGAAAAGATTGTGCAATTCCTTCAGCCACGCAAGACATTTACTACTGGATTTGCCTCCCTGACAGAACTAAAGAAACACTGTAGAGGACGTTCCATCAATCAAAATAAAATAAATAATTTTAAATGCCTTAACTCTTCCATGATCATAAAAATCTGCTAGAAATAATGTAACAGGAGCCTTCAGGTGACCTTAATTCTTCAGCAGGAATGCAGATTAACCAAAACATTTACTATTCTCTGTTTACACTGCAGCATGGTATGAAGCTCTATGAAAAAAAAAAACAACAACTTCTGATCTATACAGCCGCCGTTTTAGAGAAGATCTTCTAAACATGATTAATAGCAGCAAGTTTAAAATACTGTTGTGCAGTTTTGGTTTTGTTTTAAATCAAGCGCAATTTCTGATTTATAGTAAAACTTCGTATGTCTTTTTCTTTCATTTCTAATCCATTCCATTTAGTTTTACTTCCCAGTCTGCCTAGGAATTGTCTGTAGCCCCAACACATCAAGATGCAACTGTTATCCATGTGGATTTATGACTTTTGTATGCTAGCTGCCGTTTTCTGTAGCAGCATCTGTTAGAATTTGTACAGAATTGTAATGTTCTCCTAATCCATAGGCATGTCTCATATACCTAAAAAAAAAAGTTACAGAATTAGTGTTCAGTGTAACTAAAAGTATAGATCATGCCAAATATTAACAGCACTGGAAGACAGCTTAAATAAATTCAAGTTTTAGCAGAGAAAATATGTAGGGTCATTAAATAGGAGAGTATTAATAAAGACAGTTTTTAATTCTGGTGACTTTCAGGCACATATTGACATAAACTTTGAACAGGGAAAAAAAAAGTTTCCTGCTGTATCTTATATCAATTTCACTATTATTTTGTAATTATCTAACAGGTAAAATGACCTTGTAGCACTCTATAAAGCAGTGACTGCTTGTCAGCATTTTAAGAACTCTAATTACAGTATATTTAAACTAAGGGTGTCAATCACAAACATCATTTCTGACCTGCAAGATCATTATTCAAGCAGCGTTTCAACATCAGATATGTAACAGAAAATAAAAGAGCAGGTGAGAATCAAAGCTGAGCCCTCTGCTATAGAAGTAAGTGCACTAATTTGAAGAAGGGATAAAATTACATACTTACACAAGTATTATTGGTTTGCCTGAATATTCTTCACCAACAATAATAGGAGGGGAATCCATTTGCACTACTTCAATAGGTGTTTGCAAAATGTGCGACAAAGCCCTTAGCTTTAAGGCATAAAAACAATTCATTAATAGGATTAAATACAACATCGGGAGGAAAGAGGAAGACATGACATTTAATTTCAGCAGACATGAGTTCGGGCATAACATTTCAAATATTGTTAGAAAATAAACTTTATTGAAATAAGCAAAATTATTCTAACTTTTTAAGCTTTAATTGAGAACAGGTTGCCATAAATTAATCATTGTTTTGATGATATAACGCAGGTAACATTGGGCTAGCTTCAGTCATTTGGTAACTACTCTTCCATAAAACAATAAATAAGACAAACTAAAATAAATATGTATTTTCTCAAGCTCAAGTTCTGGCTTACATTACAAAAGTCTATCATTGCTCCGCTATAGTCAGCTTTGTTACCATCTTAAGTTTGCATAATAAAACACTCTCCCCACTCGTACTGTCCGTCTTTCTAATGATATTTAGAACTACTGAATTCGTTAACTTACATTTGGTCAAATACATCAGAACAGCGGCACATCATCAGAAAAGCTACTAATTTGGGAAAACAATTTATAACCATAGGAGAAAGTTCTTGATAAACTATTTATGACTATGTTCTCTTATGCCTTCAGGTATTCCTTCTTAAGAAGCCCTTTTTTGAAGGTGTATTCACCCACTCAAGAATTTCACAAATAATTATCCATACAATACTTACTTCCAGCTGACCACCCCATGCAGCTGTATTTGCTATATCATCACAGTATTTTTCAAATTCCTCTGCAGGGAAAGGAGAGACAACTTTTAGTACTTCTCTTATTCTAGAAGAGACGTACTTCTGAAAATACCGATTGTATAATGAAGAAGTAGAACCCGAGAAGTCCAAACACATTATACAGGAAAATATATATGTTCACTGAAGAGGAGGAAGGGAAAAGAAAAACACCAGAGGCCAAAAAAAAATCCTCATTAAACTGTTTCAGAAAGAAAAATTAAGACTGAAGATAGGAATAAAAACAAGTATCGGAATAAAAAGAAGGTTTTTATTTTAAACCTTTTATTCAGGGAACTGTTAATAACAAGCATGAAATTACATACAGTTTTCTTCCCGTTAAGTTTTAGAGGGTGTTGTTTTGAAACTCTAGAAAAGAATCTGATAGTAAGTAGTATGCTCAGTTCTTATGTTAGCTAAGTGTCAGGTATGTTTTTAAAATCTTGTAACTGAATATAGTTCAGCTGTTGGGTTTGTTGGTTTTTTTTTAATTTCCAAATTTGCTGCCTTGGTTTTTACCTCTGAATTATTTATTCCCAATAGTTCATTTATTAATAGCTAAAGAATTTATAATTCAAATTTATAAATTACAACCCTTCAAGCTTCTGAACCCTATGAATAGGTTCTGATAAGGAAAGAACAGATTTTCTGAAGACTGCTCAGAATTGCTTTTCACACATTACCCTCATAACAGACTTAAGAGACATAAAAAGACCACACTCCCTGCTGGTCTGCAGAACTTCATTCCGACCTCTCTTGGGGCACATTTAGCCTGCGACAATTACCTCTGTCAACATTGGAAAGACACCTCCTACTTCACAGTCACCAAATGAAATCCACAGCAGTAACTACTAAATGAATGTGGCAGCGAGTTAAAAAAATTTATGAAGTCATTTGCATGGTGTTCCAGACACACAGTAAGAAATGAATAAATCATATATTGCTCAAATAATAAGTACCTAAATTCCATTTAATTGCATTTACTAGCCTACACCATTGCTTCACACTACATGCCTTTATATTTTTTAGTTTAGTCTGTTTATAAGAAAGGGCTCAAAAGGCTTAGTATGAGCAGAGAAAATAAAGGGTAGAAAAAGAAGAAGCATCTATGCAAACTATTATAGAAGAGATTTGTTTGAATTTCACACTTATTTTTAACAGCTTTCCTACATAAATTGAAAACACCAATATAAAAGTTGACAAAAAATCAGCCCTAACCTGGTAGATAATCTGTTCATAATACAACTTAAATTACATCCCAGCACATGATTACCATCTAGTAAACTGCAAGTTCTGATTTTTTTTTTTTTTAATGGGGAATAACGTTTGCTAGATTACTTTAAAAGAAAAAAGAAAAATTACAAAGATTCAGGTGTATCAAGTTTCATAGCAGATCATAATTCTGTGTTCCATAAAACACAACCAAACCAACAAAGCAACAAAGTTCAGGAACAAACGTTATAATGGGTTAGTCCCAGTTCGGCTGTAACTGAGATCAAGAATTACCAGAAATAGTTAGAATACTTCTTAAAATCTCTTATGCCACAAGTCTTACCTCTGCTATACATGTCTCCAGTATTGGGGTTTGTGAGAAATGGCAGGAAGTCATCAAAGTGACTCTGCATATACTTTGCTGTTTGGCTCCTCAGAGTTGCAACAGTCCAGGAATTCTGGCGATCCTTGAGCTGATCTTCAATAGCTCTGTACATGCAATGGCCATCTGAAGGGATCTGTTTAATCTCCAAGTGCCTTGCTGCCAACAGGGAGGCAAGTTTCTGACTTTCAAGATGTCTAGCACCCGTTAAATTTTCTATCTCAGCTTCAGCTATCCTTTCTTCTCTTTCTTTCTCCAAGGCAGCTTTTTTTTCCTTGGATTAAAAGCACATGAAAATTACATCAAATGTTAAAATTTAGAAGATGCCTGTACAGTTCTTGACTTAGTGCTTGCTTCTGACTCTTCAAATGTTTTCACAGATATGAATGTACCGAGAAACGTTCTCCTGAATCTGTACTACCAAATCTTAGAGACCTCTTAAACCGAAACTTTAGCAAATGGTAAATGACCAATATATCCTAACTGCTTCTGACAACCACACACAAAACTATGTGACAGGAGACATCTTAATTATATCAAGATGCAAAATAACACTATACAACACCCATACAAAGGCTATTAATGGTAGTAATTTATTCAGGATCACCTATTTCACCACATTGGCAAACAACTCAAGTATGAGAATTCTAATTAAACAATAGAAAATATTACTCTTTCATAATAAGTGTGAGATCTACCACTTACGCATATGATTGCATAATAGAGCTCATGTCATGAAAGTGAAACTCCCTCGAGCTAGGTACTATACACCATAACAGACTCCTCCTAACCTAAAGGACGGATAAGAATACATACAGAGAACACTAGAGGGGATGTAATAATACATAACATAAAAACGACTTTATAGAATGCTTTGTAAGTTTACGCTTAAGTTAATAAGGGAATAAGAGTCAAAGTAAAGGCACAAATAAAAAAGGAAGCAGTACAGAGAATGATCTTTTCACTTTCACACTTAAAATTCAGCACAACTCAAGACCACACTGGTTTAGGCCACCACAATATAGGAAAACTAGACTAGAGAGTTTCTAGTTTGCCTAGAAATGCTGCAATGAATTAAGAACACTTTTTTATCATGTTTGTTACAAGGCAGCTCTGCAGTAGTGACACGTAACAGGGGATGTAATAAAGCAGTGCTTCTCTGACCCTTAACCAACATTCATGCAGGTACAATGAGAATGTTAATGCATCGCCATTTAATATCCGAAGCTTAACAAGATACAACCCTAATAGCCTGGACACCAGGTAGTGTTTCTTAACAATTCAAAAATTTACAAGAATTTCAGTATTAATGTTCTTTTGTTGAATGTGTAAAGTTCTACTTCTTGCATATTTTCCACATAGCATTTTACATTATTTAAATTCAATTATTTTATTCCTTTATTAATGTTCTTAGTGACTTTTTTAAAAAATCATTTGCTTTACATCATTTGTTTTTTTCTGGCTCCCACCTGCTGACCTATTCTGATTCCCAGCTCATGGCTGAGGGTAAAAAAAGTATAACTATTTATAAAATGCTTACATATCTCTAGGTAGCAGCTTTACAGATTTTCAAGGCACCCAGTAGGTACAGCATCAATACTGAATAAGCCAGGTAATGTCCCCTGCAAAATTGTTTAACTTTGGTTATTACAGTTAAGTTAAAGTGAATATAACTTCAATCAAATTTTTGTAAAATTTTGAAACATTGTCATACCCGCCTCTTCTGTGCTTTTGATACTCGAGGATGCTGAATCTGTTGCTCTACTCCTTCAAGCTCTAAATTTGCAACCCCATCAGCTACAGAATCTGTCTAAAAAGAAAAAATGTTACATGTTCTGATTAGTATAAATGATAACCAAGATGCGCATCTCCTGAAACACTTTTAAGTTCTGTTCTTAGGTAATTCCAGGGTATATTTACGAAGTTTAACCACAAAGATCTGTATATAGCACAGAACCCATCACAGCCAGAAGTAAAGCATTTCACATCCCAAACCACTGCCGTGCATTTTATTGCTTTTTCTGTAGTCTCCACAAAGAGACAGTTACGAACTGCACATCCCAAATTTAGTCTATAGGTTTTCTTACAAGCTTCCACACTGAAGCATGAACAATGCCTACTGGCTGAACGGGAAAGTTTTCCTTGACATCCCAGCTAACTGAAGTACCCAAACAGCCATTATCAAGTTCTGTGACAATTAAAGCAGGAGACGGCTACACCTTCCACACCAAAGCATAACTAGCAGCTGGAAAAGACAGGGAGTTGATACTTCTCCAGCAAAATGGCAAAACTAACCCCATAACAGTACGAACTAGATATCACCTTTGAAAAGATGGACATGTTTCAATCCAAATAAAAAAGTTGTGAAGTGAAAGAAACCACACATCTCAAAACAAAATTCTCTCAGGCAAAGCTATGTCCAGGGCAAGGATTTTAGCTTGAAAGGTCCTCCATCATACAGTTTTGACAACTCATTTAGCAAAATAAAACAAACTCTTGAAACTAATCTAAGACACAGGCAAACAGAAGTGTTATGTTTAATGCTTATGCATTAATCATCAGCTTAAGCACTACTACAGAAGATTGTTATAGGGTCATAATTCTCGCAATTGAAAACTTTTTTCACTAGGATTCTCAGCAGATGCTTCTCAATCAGGTCTATTTCCCTAAAAGTCATTCAGAAATATTTTCACTCTCATTTTCAAACAAAAGTACATTCTGCTTAAATCTTTGTTAGGTCACTAATCAGAAAACATCTAGTCCAGAAAGCCTCAGGCAGACAAGTTTTTGTTTGTTTCTTTACAAGATTTAAACAGCCAGAAAACAAATGCTGTTAGGGAAACACTTAAGGAGACATACGAGCATGGAGCATTAGCATCATTCACAAATAACTGTATTGCATCAATTTAGCCATAAGCTCCATTCCCGTTTAGGTAGGAGAAAGTATATGAACAGGCCTACTTGCACAAACAGTCCTTAAACTCAGGCACATTACATAAATAGAGTTCTTTTCAGTACTGGATATGCAGAATTAAGTCTATGGATTGCAAATCCGCTATGACAGAAGTTTCCAACACTCTACTTATTAATTAAGTGCTAAAACATAGGTGAACTTTTGTATGTCACAGAAGTATTTAATAGCATCTAGTTTACTCATTCCTGCAGCTAAATTGAGTAATGCTAAGACTCTTTAAAAAGTAAGTGGTTTGCCATCAGACAACAAACTGAAAGCATTTAAATATGTAGCTATGTTGCTAACATGGCAGAACAGTAGCATTTAAGAAGACAATTCTCATCATCACACAAAGTGTCTTCTTACAAAAAGGTCTTGACAGAATTGCAAGACAAAACGCACTGCATCAGTCAAATGACTGTTGAAGGCCAACAATGCTCTAGTAGTCTACATAAGATAATTAGAGTGACATCGTAATAGGAACTTCAAAAAAAATTTCTCTAAGACGACTAAGCTACTGACGTAGCCTTAAGGGCAAAACCAAATACTGCTCAATAACAACAACAAAACCCCAGAGTTAAATGCCCCTTCTAGCATTGCTCACCCACCATAACAGCTGAATCCTTCCAAAGATGGTAAGAGTGACTGATACCATGAGGAAAAGGAGAAATACTTTAAAGTGTTACTTCATTATAATTTTTAAAAGTTAAAGAAGCCCTAACACAAATTGTATCCGCACAACTTCAGCTAAAGTTAAGGCACCTACCTTATTCTGCTCAGATGAAGCTTCCTTCAACTGCTTTAATTCCTCCTTGTGCTTCTGTTCAAGTTCTGCCTCTAGTTTGGCAACTTCATCAGCCAGCTGTTTTCGTCTCTTCTTATCATTTTTGGGAACAGCATTTTTCATGCCTTGAATTTTTGCTGTTAGAGAAGTAGTGCAATAAAACATTACCTCTAATTACAGATACTCCACAGTCATTGCAGAAAAGAGAACTGCAAGTCACACAGAAAAAAATTCACAAATATCAATATATCAGTATGTTTTAACATTTTAACTATGAGACTACCTGTTACAGTCACATTGTAAAGCAGCTATATTTTTCTTAAAAGATGCAAATGTTGTATCTGAAGAAGAGAAAATTTGTGTGAGGTTACTATTATAAATACTTATGAACTCATCAAATCAGTAGACCTCAGCCTGTTGCCTTCAAAAAGATTATCTGGGCATTGAGATCTCAAATCCTGTCACAGCAAAGGCGTGTAAATTTTTAATCACGCAAGTGGCTGATTAAAAGTAAAAACAGAGTTTACCTTTCCTTAAAATAAAGCTTCTAAAAGAAAAATGGGTATTCAAGAAGAAAAAAAAAAACACCCTCAATTTGCTTAAATTCATTAAGTATTTTTAGGCTGTAAGTCAAGACTCCATTTCACAAATCACAAAATAGTTTGGTTAGAAAGGATGTCCGGAGGTCACCTAGTTCAACCTTC
The DNA here is from genome assembly GCA_013398915.1 of Dromas ardeola. Taxonomy (NCBI): domain Eukaryota; kingdom Metazoa; phylum Chordata; class Aves; order Charadriiformes; family Dromadidae; genus Dromas; species Dromas ardeola. The sequence goes on from VYZM01022868.1 coordinate 392,347, forward strand.
TGCTCAAAGCAGGGCTGAATTCAAAGCTACATCAGGTTACATTAATTCAGATTAATCTGGAATTTATTCACATGACTGTGCAAAGTCTTTACGGATGGACATTCTGCAACCTTTCTGGGCAGTTTTTTCCCAGTGCTTAACCACTCTTGTTATAAAAATATTTTCCCTTTTTCCTCCCATGAGGATTTTTCTTTTTACTGCTCTCAGCCATTGTCTCTAGTCCATTCTCTATGCTTTACTTTGAAGAGTCTGGTTCCATCCATTAGGCAGATGAAACTACAGCCAGATCCCCCATAGTCTTCTGTTCTCCAGGCTGAACAAACACAGCTTCCACAGCCTGTGCTCTTACAGGAACACACCCTGCTAGCTCTCATCACTTCTGTATTCACTGTTTCAGAGTTATAGCACCAATTATTTAACATCCTGCTCACTAGTCATCATGTGTACGTTTTCCTGTCCTTCACCCTTGATAGACACAATTGAGCTGAAGATGATGGCGATGATAATGAAACTTTTCAAGAGGCGGCAGCAAGAATGCTCACACTGAAAGATTTATGTTAAGCATTCAGCTCACAGATGAGTCAACTGAGTCTGGCAGGCAGAAAAGCAGTTTAGCTCATAAAAATTGACATAATGGGGGAGAAGGAAATCCAGGACTTAACAGGCACACATAAATAGACAAGGAGAGTATACAGGGGTGGTGGAGACAAGGATCATCAACTGGAGGAGATGTTGCATTTTCGGAGGCTGAGACGCACCTTATGTTAATTCTTACAAATAAACTATTTTGCTATCTGTCAAACAGTTAATCATCGCACTTAACAGGAATGTATTTTTCAAGTGGGAAAATGCATGCCTGTAGGTCACCTGCCTCTCCTAACTGGGAAAACTGTGGCTCTGTCTTCTGTATACCCCTTCCATCTTTAGGTAGTGGAGGACTGCAATTAGATACCCCCTCATCACCTCCTCTAGGTGGACAAACCCTCTATTCCTCAGCATCTCCAAATCGATGTGCCATGTGCTCCAGCCACGTAACCACAATGCTTGATTTCTAGCCCTCTTTTCAATTTCAACCAAATTTGAGGGAGGAAAAGGCACCCCAAAATAGTAAGTTCCTATAGATATAGTGACAATATGCAGACCAATAGTGTCTCTCCTCTTCTTTAACACTCTAACTGATAAAAGGCTGCAGATGGTCCTATTTCATTACATACCAAAAAAGCCAAACATGGAAAAGGCCATATCAATATATCAGAAATGAGAAAGGCTTAATAATGTTATAATCAACTACAAAACTCAACTCAACAGAATCCAGCTAACCGAAATACTTAATTATATTAATCTACTGTAACTGGGTAGGTAAAATGTGGCTCATGAGCAGTTCATATGTAGCACTTAAGATCACACAGGTACTATAGATACTTTACTGTGGCTGGGCAAAATCATAGAATGGTTTAGGTTGGAAGGGACCTTAAAGATGATACAGTTCCAATCTCCCTGCCACAGGCAGGGACACCTCCCACTAGACCAGGTTGCTCAAAGCCCCATCCAGCCTGGCCTTGAACACTTCCTGGGACGGGGCATCCACAGCTTCCTTGGACAACCTGTTCCAGTGTCTCACCACTCTCATAAAGTTCATTTCAGACCAGTTGCACTTTGAACAAACACCTGCCTGGGCAGCAAGGACCCTAATGCTGGCTTTTCAATCTAAAATGCCTTACAAAAACACACCTTCTTCAATTTAAAAAGTAGCAAAACGTTAACATAACGTTAACGGTCTAGCATTGCGTTATGGCTCTCAAGCCTTGTCAGGCTCCCCAGATTACAGTACGGCGAGCTCAGCAGCCCGCCTCCATGACCAGAACGACAGCAGCAACGCGTGGCTGTGACAGCTCTGCCGAGGCACAGCACTTTCACTGCCGACGTCCCCCCCACCCCCCCGGCAGTGCGAGGGCTGCTCCCTCCTTTACCAACGCCCTGCGCTGCCCAAGGCGCCCGCC
>VYZM01022868.1:394385-412146 GCA_013398915.1 Dromas ardeola
CGAGCTTCTCCCGCGGCCCTGAGGGGCTCACAGCCAGGGAAAGGCTGAGAGCGGGAGGCCGAGGCCTCCCCGCCGCCTCCCCAGGGCGAGGCGGGCGCCTGAGGGAGCGTTCTCCCCCGCCCGCCCTTCGCCGGGCCGCCGGCGCCCCTCACCCTGCAGCTCCCGCTTCTCCTTGCGCTGCCGCTTCACCAGCTGCTNNNNGCCCCGGCGCGCGCGTGACCCCCGACCCCGGCGCGAGGCGGGAGATGGCCGCGCTTCCGGCGGCGCCGCCCCGCCCCGCCAACAGCCGTCCGCCGCCGTGAGGGGACCACGGCCCGGCCTTCCCCTTCCCCTTCCCCTTCCCTCCGGCTTCCCCGTCCTTCCCCACGGAGCACCTCCGTGTGCTGCCGGCCGCTAGTTCTCCGCGTCGCCGCCGCCCCGGTCTCCTGAGGCCGCCGGCGGGCAGTGCGGCCTCTGCCCCCGCTCGTTACGGGCCGTGAGGTCGGGTGGCGGTGGGAAAGGGAAGCGTTTCTTTTGTTCTGGGGTCGGTAGAGCACGAGAAAAAGGGAGAAGGGAAAAGCCATTTTTTTACGGGGAAAGCGACCCCCCCCATTTCTGTCCCCTGACAAAAATAACAGCGGAGCTGGTTGGTGGTGCCTCCTGCCCTATACAGGACTTCTGTGGACATGTCTTCGCTGAGGAAAAAATGGTACGTTTTAACTCAACTAGTTGTAAATCCTTTTAAAGGCTGGAGGTGAGAAACGAATTGGTTGGGTTTTTCACACGGTTTATCACGTTGATGGAAAAAAAAAATATTTAACCTACTCACTTTTGTGCAAAATACACAGTGCCCCATGTGTGCAATTTTTTTTACCTGAAGTTATGTAAAGTTAAAAAAAAAATACCAGAAAGACTCCCGATTTTCCAAGTTGTGGTGTTTGTGGTTTGTGTCACCTCACCACTGTGAAATTATGGCTCATAAAGTGTTATATTTCTGTTAGAGTAAAATCCAAACTTCCTGGTTGGCATCAAAACCCCACCTCAAAGTGGGAACTACAAATTCTTGCTGAGTGCTGATGTGGAGTGAGATGCTTTTCTGCTCAGTGCAGTCACCAGCATTATTTTGTGGAATATTCAGTTAATCTGGGCAAAACGTAATTGATAAAACGTTAATATTTTAATTGGGTTTAAAATTATTCAAATTGAGCAAAACCCTTGGAAATGGGAACAGTAAGTTTGTGCTTAAATGTTACAGCATTAATATTATTCTTTTATATTCTTATTAACAGATTCCCTACAAGAAGTACAGTGTGAAGGCCAAAGAAAGGAAACAGATCTAAAGCAGAACAGTAAGATGATTGAATCGTAGAATTGTAGAATGGTTTGGGTTGGAAGGGACTTTAAAGACCATGTAGTTCCAACCCCCCTGCCATGGGCAGGGACACCTCCCACTAGACCAGGTTGCTTAAAGCCCCATCCAGCCTGGCCTTGGACACTTCCAGGGATGGGGCATCCACAAGTTCTCTGGGCAACCTGTTCCAGTGCCTCACCACCCTCACAGTAAAGAATTTCTTCCTAATACCTAATCTAAATCTCCCCTTTTTCAGTTTGAAACCATTACCCCTCATCCTATCATCACACTCCCTGATAAAGGGTCCCTCCCCATCTCTCCTGTAGGCCTCCTTTAGGTACTGGAAGGCTGCTATAGGGTCTCCCTGGAGCCTTTTCTTCCCCAGGCTGAACAACCCCCACTCTCTCAGCCTGTCCTCATAGGAGAGGTGCTCCATCCCTTTGATCATCTTCATGGCCCTCTACTGGACCTGTTCCAACAGGTTCATGTTCTTCTTGTGCTGAGGACTCCAGAGCTGGACACATTACTCCAGGTGGGGTCTCACCAGAGCGAAGTAGAGGGGCAGGATCACTTCCCTCGACCTGCTGGCCATACTTTTGATGTAGCCCAGGATGTGGTTGGCTTTCCGGGCTGCAAGCGCACATTGCTTGAGCATGTTGAGCTTCTGATCCACCAGCACCTCCAGGTCCTTCTCAGGGCTGCTCTCAAGCCATTCTCTGCCCAGCCTGTCTTTGTGCCTGGGATGATGGATCGAATTCTCTTGCTGTACAAAACCATGCAATTTTTAGACACACCCCCCCACATACTTTACAGTTCTGCTGAAATGTTTCAGATTTGTATATCTGTACCTGGATATATTTTACCCTTACCTCCACTTGCTTTTTCCAGCCTGTTGGAATAAAACCAGATCACAGACCAGCTAGGGAAAAAAAAAAAGCCTCATCCAAAAGGAATGAAGGAGGGGGTGGCTTTTAGCCAGGAAAAGAGGTTAGTACTGGAAATTGCTAGGGTGGCCGTGTAAATATTTCTGTATACTACCGGCAAATCCAGAATAAGGACAAATATGGGTTAGATTTGCCTTGACTAGTGTATATATGTGCTCTATATCAGTTTGTCAATGACATATACCTACATGTGTGAACAAATATATATGAATATGCTGACATTTAATACATGTTCTTAAAATGCTCTTTATTGAAAAATAATAAATACTGTTTTATACCTGATGCATTTTAGTTTCTTTTAGAACTTTATAAAATTCCACTAAAAAAAACGCCATTGTCTTTTTGCAATAACATGACACACTAATTAGATGTTCAGACATATGACCCAATACCATCTTCCAAGCAGGCTGAGTTCTCCCGTGTTTTGGGGGACTGCAGGCTTAAATCTTTCAGAAAAAAAGGTAGCAGGGGCTCCTTTCCTCCAGCGCAACTATCCCCACTCAAAGGGGATACATCCAGGGAAGGTCCCTGTAGTGACTACTGGTTTTAGTCCAGACTTCTGCCAAGAGAATAAATACCAATGACCAAATAAATAAATACCTCAGGTGACCAAATGTGAAGTGCTAAGTGATGATGAAGGTAGGTTGATTAAAGTGATCTTACGATATGCTAGCCTCATTTGAACAACACATATCTTTTAATAGAGTTGAACTCTTAAGTTACGCAGGAAGGGAGATTTTAGGGCACACTAAGTATGAGGCAGTACATTTTAGAGACTAGTGGTGCAATAAATGCTGGGGAGGTCATACTGCACAACCAGGTAAAGCTGAGTTTCCTCTGCTGCCATGAAACCTAGAATGAATGAAGGCTATTAATAAGAGCACTACCCTTGTCAGCAGCAGGCCACAGGCTCAATGCCAACTTCACAAGGCCCCGGTCCTGGCCTGCGGGGATCGTTACCAACCTGTGGTGAGAACCTGCCCTGTGAACTGGACCTTTGTGCCAGACAGCTACTGTGAACTGGAGTTCAGTGTGGGATAACAGCAAAGGCCTTGAAAATATCGTTGAAAACAGAGGACCCAGCATTATAAACAACTAACTGATGGCCGGTCACTGGTTGAAAAAACCACGACATCGCAAGTTCTGAAGACAACTCCTTTGAGCATGCCAAACGAAAGCAGCAGCTGAACAAGAGAAAAACAACAAAACAACAGGAGGAGGCATTTACTGAGACCTGAGAAAGTAACACTCTCCAGTATCACAAGGTATGTGTATGGCTTAGGGGGCGGAGACCTCGGAAAGCATCTTATAAAAGAAAAAAAAAATAATTTGGGGAAACTGTCATCACGGGGATCTGCAGTCATGATGTCTCTGTGAGATTGCCAGGGCTGCAAGTGTGCCACCTGCTCTCCCTGGCTGCACCCTGACACTCCCCACGGTGCTGCCTGTTCCAGGGACCCTGCCTGTCTCTGCCTGTTTGCCCCAGGATCCCTGGCTCCTCAGCCAGCTCATCAGGACCATGTACCTCAGGATCGCGTACATGTGTTTTTTCCCCTCCAAATTCTGCGTTTTTCCTCTCTGACAACAAAATACTTAAACAAAGCCTTACTGCATGTAAGCTCAGCTTGTCTAGTTACAATTCCTGGGTAGAAAGGGTGGTTTAATAGGCAAGGTCATAATAAAATATAATGCTTAGAAGCTGAAGTGAAAAAAAAAAAAAAAAGAAATCCGAGGTAACTAGCTGTGAAGCACTTTATCTAGGATGTGATAGGTTCACTGTCACGCAAGTCTTTAAATCAAAACTGAATGCCTTCTTATCTTCCTATAGATATGCAGTAGCTCAGCTGTAAGTTATAGGTTCCATGCAAGCAACATTTACTGATGCCTCAGAATTCAAAGTCAGACTGCATTACCATAACAGCCCTTTCTGGTATTAAAATTTATGACTTCATTAATAAGTTTTGTAGGAACTTGAACCTCCCCGTGGAATCAATGATATCTGTAAGATGCTCTATACTAAGCACAGTCTGTCTCTTACACGCTGCCAAAATTGAAATTTTTAGAATTAAGGGGCACTTTTGAAATGTGACTGAATATTGCCAGGTTAGTCACTGAAGTCAATGACTGAGGGTTACTTTTGATATCAGCTGAATTGGACGTTGAATTAACCAGCTGTTGTGTTCTCTTTGTTTCATATTTCTTTTCTGGGGAGGAAAACATCAATGGCTATTTAAAGTATTACACTTTGACATGCTTTCTAGTATCTTTCTCCCAGTGGTTTCCCACTGCTTAGTAAGCATGCTGAAAATCAGGATGGTCGTTTGTTTGTTGGTATTTTATAAGTCAGGGTAGGACCTCTGGTACTTCTGTCACTCTAAAAATCAGACTTTGTTTCTTTGATTGCAAAACGAATAAGCTAAGGCTGTCTAGTAGACAGTTTTCAAGACAGCAGTAAAGAATATCCAAATCTTACTTCAGCTAAATGTTATAAAATGTTGGTGAAGAAGGAGTCTTACTACTTTTAGGTAAGAGCGTATCTCATTTCCCTCCACTATCTCCAGGATGTTTCTAGCTGAGCATTAAAGTGAATTACAGACCGGTTGTAGCCATACACAAAACTCTTCGAAAGTGGCTTTGTTGTTTCACTGAGGTTTTGTTGAGAGTTTTCCGATTTATGTACTGCATGACCAGTCAATCTGATATTGAAGCAAAAGTAGCTAAACTTTCCTTTACTCATCATCATAAAATTGGCTGGTAGTAAGATTTGCAATTATTCTACATCAGTTAAGGAGTATACGTGACCTTGCAATGAAGCCTCCACAGAACATGAGGATCAATATGGCACAGTCTATTTGGCCCCTAAAATCTCCTAGTGTGGTATATGTACTATATATTGTTGTCTGAAGGTTCATTTATATCTGTAAATGAACTAGCTGAGCTTTTCCTGATGTTAGTTTGTGCTTGCTGGAAACGGTGATAACAGATTTTCGCAGCACGACATCTGCAGCTAAGATCCCTCATCTCTGAAACTGTTTTCTAATAATTTTTCAACACAAATCTGACAAGCGTTGGGACCTAATGCAAATCCAATTAATAAAATCTGTAATGAGTCATATTTATCAGGTAAAAAAAAATAGTGGGGTTTATTTCTGGATTTGGTATTTTGGAGCTACAAAGCCCAGTGTATTTACCTTTTCTATTTGTAGCACCAGAAGGTGTAAAAAGAATCCCAGGTCTCTGTTAATGCAAACAGATTCAGGGTCACTCATTATTCACAGTTATCTTACGAACGCGGGGATGCAGAGAAATTGTGGCTGTTACCTGGAGACATCCTTGATTTCTGTGAGGACTGCTATTGAGAAATCTGTGTGTTAGAGGTAGAACAATTTTGCCAGCCTCTGCATATGTATTGTGAACTTTGTAGTGTTTTGCTTTCTTAAATCTCAGCAGCTGGAATGGTGAGATTTCATGAAAACTCATGAGTCTGGATTTTTAAGCAGTTTTCTTGTCTATGTGACTGAGAGATGTGACCTATGTTTGACAAGAGGTGACTTGAATGCATCCTAAATGCTCAGAAACAATAAGGAAAAAGAAAAAGCCCAGCTCCGGCTCTTCACGCAGCTTTTCAGTAGAAAAATTTCAGAAAATTGGACACTTGAGATTTCCAGTGCTTAAGTACAGTCACTTAATGCAGTCAGCAGAGACTGTCAATCAGGTTTCACAGGGTTAGCACTGAATGTCATCATGTTTTGCTGGTGTAGTCTTGGCAAGAATCTTGGCCAATAATCCACGCTCTGCTAAACCCCTTGAAGCTGCTGTCATTTTCACTATGGTTTTTATTTACTTTCTAGACTGTGGAGTTGCCAACTATAGCTGGTGCTATTGCTATAAAGCAATGAAAGAGAGTGTCACATGTAAAGCAGACATTTTTTTGCCAGGTAATCTTCCCAGATCTCATGATAATGAAAGAGAATAAAAGAGGGACTGCAGGTACTCCTTAACCTGCTAAAAAGTATAACGGGACAGTTACTAGAATCTCTGAGACTCTCAAAGTAGCATTCAATAGTAAGCATTCCAGCTAAAATTGCATTTTACTTGTACATAGACTTCAAGATAAATATATGGCTAAAAATTTGTACTGTGATTCATCCAATATAATTTCCCATATCAATAAAATACAATTACACCTTAGTCCAGACTGTTGCTGTCTAGCATACAGACCGCTGGTTAATCCTCTCCATCATTGTCACGACACAAGCGAAAATATCTGTCCACGTCCGACAAACTACTGATGTACTTCAGCAGAGAACCTACACATGCACGCATACTCAACAGCAATGGGGGGGCCACAGGGGGGTTCATGAGTAAACCTGCTGGGTGACAAAGCTAAATGCAGGTGATCTGTGAATAGTTTCAAATCCCGCCTATTGTACAGACCCCCCCACATTTAGATCTGTAAGTAGGACCTTCATCTACAACACTGTGCAAAGAACTAGGAGTAAATTTTTGCCCTACTAATTTAATGTTTGAACACAAAAATGAGGAAGCCACCAAAACAGATCCTTGATTAGCTATGATATTAGAAACACCTTTATTATGGACATGGCAGATAGTACAATTACTAGATAATGTTTATTCTCAGATTCATTTTTTCCCAAGTTGTTTGTCAACACGTGAGATGACATCAGCAGCCCTGGCGCTGCTCCAACTGGGTACGCCTGGTCCCACAGGCTGGTGGAGCATGATCTGGCCAGGGATGAAGCACCAAGCTAGACCCATCCTCTAATCTCAACGCTGGGCTGACGTTACACTCCATGGGGCTGAGTACTGGAGCCCACCTCTAGTGCTCTCATCTGCTGGGTACCCAGGGAGGGAAGAAAGGAATCTGCCCATCTTAAGTGCCCTAAGGACAAGGAGAAGACAAGCAGAAGATTCAGAAAAGCAGTCTGGAAACTGAGACATGAGGAAAGGAAAGGGAAAACTCTGACTGAGAGCTGTGAAAGGACTGTTGGCCCAGAGAGGTGGTCGTTGGAGCGAGATCGTGGATGTGACAAGAAGAAGGAAGGTTCGGAGCTAGTACAAAAAAGGGAAAAGGGAATTGGAGAAGACATGTTGGACAAAGGGAGGGGAATTTGGGGGACAGGCTTTTTAGCAGGGTCTGTTGCAATAAGACAAGGGGTAATGGCTTCAAACTGAAAGAGGGTAGATTTAGACTAGATATAAGGAAGGATTTTTTTACAATGAGGGTGGTGAAACACTGGTACAGGTTGCCCAGAGAGGTGGTAGATGTGCCATCCCTGGAAACATTCAAGGTGAGGCTGGACAGGGCTGTGAGCAACCTGATCTACTTGAAGATGTCCCTGCTCATTGCAGGGGGGGGTGGACTAGATGACCTTTAAAGATCCCTTCAATCTAACCTATTCTATGAATTCTAAAATAGGGGATGAACAGTGGGGCTAGGGCTAGTCAGAGGAGACAGGGAATCACTGATCTCTGTCACAGATGGAGTTGGGACATAGCTCTGGGAAGAAGCAAGGCTGCAAGAGAAAAGCGGAATAAGCTGAGTGAGAAGCCAGAGAGAATCAAAGAATCGTGCATGTGGAGGACAAAAGCAAGACGTAAAACGGGGTAGGGACCTGGAGTGGAAAACCATGAGTACTGGGGCAGGGAAACGGTTAAAAGAGATTAACAAAACAGATGGATGAACTCCAAAACTCTGCAGTGCAATCCCAAAGCGAGTGGGCTGCATAAATATTCTGATTGACACACAGAGACATTGCTGCACACACTCCAAAGAAAACTATCACCCTACATTCAACATTTACAAACAAAGAGCTGATTAAATAGTTGATGAGTTTGGCAACAGATTTTTGTTTGCTCTTGCAGCGTGTTGGAGTGAGCACCCTCTACATGGAATCATTTATGACTGAATTGTGGAGGGGGATGAGATGGAGTAAGACAACAAATGATTAGACAATGAGTACAATGGAATTATTTGAAAAGGTGCAGAACGTATGGAGGATACAGCGCTTGGTAAATGAAGAGAGCAGCTGAAAGGACTCATAAAGCTGCACAGTACAACTATGGGGCTGCAACTTCAAAAGCACTACTTCAAACATTTCAAACTAGTATTGGTACATAACATCAGCCATCATTCAGTCCTTCTCTCAAACTGCTTCGTGAAGTTTTATCTCTAGATTTACAGAACCTATTAATAAGCACTTGCCAGAGCTGTCTGTACCTTTGCTGTGTATCATGCAGGAAAAAAAGAAAATCCAGCAGTTTCCCCCCAAACCAAAGCTGATGTGTATTTCCTTCATCTTATTAAACATTTCACAAAAGTTCTTTTCCATACTTACAAGAAAGTGATACTCACAGAAAAAAATGGCATTATTCCTTCCAAGTTCGGTTTTGGTTGGGTTTTTTGTTTGTTTTTTTGTTTGTTTGTTTGGGGTTTTTTGAGTAAGAATCGTGCTTTTAGGGCTTGAATCTGTGGCAGAACTGAATTTTCCATTTCCTTGGAAATCCTAAATTAGTGCCTTTGAACTCCAAAACTTCTCAACTTCCAATAGCTTGCTGTCAGAAATAAGTTGGAGAATTGCATTTGGTTTTGGTCTGTTGTCTCTTCTAGTGATGTGCCCAGAGATGATGCCATGTCTGATCACTGCCAGATGCTAACGAAATATCAGAGAACTCAGATATTATAAATTTCATACAGAAGTTGTTAGGGTTTTTTTTGTGATCTGTAATAGATAGCATACTAAAGACCTCAAATGGTACAGCAGGTCATATGGGTGGGGTTGTGGAAGGAAGGCAGAGCTGGAATTATAATTGCTGCCTGCAGGAAATAAGGGAAGTGGAAGCTATCCATACTGCTATATGCACATTAAATACGAGCACGATGCAAGGTCTTCCAGCTCTGCAGGGAGAAAGCAAAATATTATCATTTGAGTAACCTGATAGCAAGATCACAAGAAAATTAAATCATTGGTTCCCAAAGCTGATGTGCACCAAAATAACTTTTGCAGAGATACACTGGAGCAACTAAGTCCCTTGGTTTTTTTCCAGATAAAAAAGATACCAGGAATCATGTTTCATGCATTATGTGCTGAGTAACAATGTGCAAAGACTCCATATTTATTAGTTCTTCATTAGGAGAACTACTTAGAAAGACGCCGCAATGGCATTAAGTACACTGATTTCATTGCACCTTTTTCAATTGTATGGATCTTGAAACTTGTTTGTAATACCGGTAAAGGGATTTTTTTCTATTCAGTTGTTACCTTAATTGCACCATTTTGCATTCTTTCTCCTTGTTATACATCCTGTACCTTTTCCTGACAATCTTAAGACTGGTCAATTGATAAGGATAAGTAGTTCCTGGGTCTCTTTTTACCTTTCGCAGGAGAATATCAGGTTTTGTATCAAAAAGCTAAAAATTATTCCTCTGCTGAACATCACAATACTATTGGCATGCTTCTCACATCTTTTCCATCAATGGGAGAATAATGTGTGTTTCCACTTTTCCATTTTCAATCTGTACTGATAAGATCTAGATACAGACAAAAAAAATGCTGTTATTTTTATTCTTATAGTGGGAAATTCAGCTTTTTAGTAGCTGGAGTCCCTCCAGGCTTTTAATTTGTCTGGTTTCTCATTGCTACTATGTTTTGCCATTAATTACAATTTCCTCTTTATTGGTTGCTGTGATTAGACGCGCTGTTGCCACCCTTGCATCACATGCTGAGAAACACAATAGGACTCTGTATCTGTAAAACTAAATTATTTCTTTATGAAACGAATCAATTAAAGAGGTTCTGCAAGTGCAGCCAATATTTAGATGCAAACATGCAAACAGTTTAATGTCTGGGTATCTACAGTAAACTCATCACCCCCTCAACCTCTTTTCTTCCCCATCCAGTTACCTGGAGGTTCCTAACTCTCAGAAGTCTTGCAGAACCCCAAGCCATAGCAGACCCAAGCTCAAAGCACCCAATGCTCTTTAAGAATTCTGTTCAATGAGGTTTCCAACATCTGCACATTCCTTCGGCAGCAACGTCTCTTCTGGCAGCTCCCAGTAGTAAAGCTTATCTTGGAGACAAGCCATCACCAGCATTTTCACTCCCCCAGTCTGATTTCAAATGTTTACTTCCAAAGTGCTGGTGATTCAAAGATCGCCAGCTAAATATGACTAGTCTTGGTCATGTTTGAGCACTGTGTTAACAAACACAGTTAAGTTTAAAAAGCAAACACCATGCCACTTCAGTCCACACAATCCATATCTATGTGGAACAGTCTTTGCAATATAATTTGCAATATTGTCATGAATCTAGTAAACATTCGATCATCAGCAAAACTGCTACTTACTTGAAATAGAGAGTGATGCTCACATAAAAATAGTTAAGAGTGGCAAGCCTTGTCACTCTTTTTTATTCTCCTGGACAAATCCTGAACTTCTTTATGTTAATCACTTCATCCACCCCTGAAACGGAGCAACTCTTTAATGAACATGTTGCATGAAACAAGTTCTGGTTGAAAGTGAAGGCTGCTCATTGAGACTAAAATGGCAAAGGGAATTCAAGTCAGACAATTAATTATCCAAACTGGAGTTTGACCAAGATGCTGCTCTTCTTGTGATACGTGTCATGGGGTAGCTCATGATCAAAAGCTGTCATAACTTTGACTTCAAATTTAAGCTTCCTTCTTTATACTTAGTTTCCGCCTGGCACCAGGAGGGTACAGCAGCTCCAGTCTTGCTCAGTGCAAAGGGAGCCATCTACTGAAGCACCAGAAGTAACTTCAGATCTTTACCTATTCTTGGATGTATCTTATCTAGGTATTGACTAAGCCTGGTATTGCTTGGTTTCATGACCAAAGACTCACAGGTTTTTCTGGTTAAAAAGTAACTCCAATCGAGACTGAAAAAAAAAAAGCTCGAATAAAAGCATAAGACAACTTTTTCCCTGTTGTTCCTCCCAAACCCCCACCCTCAGAACTAAAAATCAGAGATCAAATGAAAATCGTATAGGTTGCCAACATTTAGAAGTGTCTACAAATTTAGAAGTATCTAATTATCTCTGTAATGTTCATCCATTCAAGAACAGAAAAGAAAGTAGAAAAAAGGAATTAAAAAGTTGTTCAAAAGCTACTAGTACGATACCGATTAACTGACATAGTAAACAACTGGAATGATTTTACAGAAGGAAGGGATCTAGATACAGGTATTTTTTGAGTGGCAACCTCTGGCAAATAATAAAGGAAGGAATCCTGAGTATATATAGTGTGATTAGGAGGAGATGAATATATTAAATTAAGATTTGTGAATGTGGCTGATGTCTTCAAGATGACCAAGAAAGTGCTTAGCAGTTATGGTAATACACTGATACGGAGCTGGTCTGGAAAGGAATTTAAAATCCATAAACAATTTTCCTGCCAATCAAGATTACATTTTCCAATGTGAACTGCTTCTGAACTGAGACTGAAAATTCCTCTATTATTCTAAAAATAAGGTTAAATAGAAATAGCACCAAGAGTGTAAAAGAAAGGACAGATGTGCAATCAGGCAAAGATGATAACAAGAATAAGCTTTCCAAGAATTGCAATTCCAGTTAGGAATAACAGAAGAGGTCTCCCTTTGTGTAACTGAAGATATCTTTACCATGATTAATTTCTGTCTGTCACAATCTACTGTAGTAAAATTAATGCAATCCAGTAAATTGCAGCTTTGTAACTGCAGCCTCTATACATACATTTGCATGAGTGCTCTGTAGTGCCAGGAATAGACTATACAGGATAGAAAGTTTCCAAAAATAGACGTGCCTAGTCACTGGCCAAATGCTACCCATCGCTTTTGGGAAGAGAGGGTGGCGACAAGCGGAGGCTGTCAGTGCAGCAAGCATGTCCCTTCCCGCTGTGCTGCTCTCCTGCCTTCCCCAGCCCTGCAGGTGGGGAGGAGTGGGCTGGAAGAGCAGCCACTTTCTGTAACACTAGCTGCTGTCAACCTCCAAAACCATCACTGAATAACACAATGTTCTTCGTCTGTGTTTTGCCAGTGGGAGGGTGACTTCTCACACAACAGTAACGGGATGAGCGGTGTTGATGGGGCTAGAGATAAAATTTGTCTGCACGTAAGAGTTTTATATTTAGTTCCTGTACTCTGTAGACCTACTACCTAGTTTCTGCTGTAGAGAGAGGAATCAGCCCTTTCCCAAGTACAGATAAATATGGAATTGTATGACATTCCCGTTTTCATGGTGCTTGTATACTTTTGCATGTGAATAAATGAAAGAAACTTACATCAAAAGAAAAAAGAAAAAAAAAATGAATTGTCCCAACGTAGTAAAAGTTCCAGCAGTTATGATGCTGTTGCTCATATCCATGCCATGTCTCAAACCTGTCTTGAGTCAGAAGTCTGCGCTAGGTTGTGGCACAGCACAAAGGACAGGAGTGAGAAGTGTTTTCAAAAGACTTGCCCATCTGTCAAAATATGGTCTCAAACACTATCCTGGATACTGTATCACAGTTAACGATATTAGATTATGTTGCATTACCTTATCTGAAACCACATATGCAAACCTATAGTTAGTGATTTTTATAACTGGTGCTAGTTATTGTATCCTGCATCTCATACTATACACAGTAATGTAATTACATTTCTCAGACTATATACAGTACAAAATTTTATCTTGCTGTAGACTTGATGTTGCAGCACAGGAAACCTCTGCAAATGAAAATCATGCGAGGATTTTCTGTACACTGCATACGCTCCTCCTACGCACCTCTCTGTATCACAGTTTTAAAAAATAAGCCAGGTCTTGTGTTTTCTTACTGTGCCTCTTCCTAATGTAGCAGACCTGAGAAAATGTAAGTATAAGCACTTTTCCTTCTATTTTTATTCAACACACTCGCCAAGTAGCAGAAGAGAAATTAATGTATTTTAGTAACACAGGAAAAGAGACATTAATACAAAGGCACAGAAAACAATCTCAGAAAGCTTTAGTCACAATTTATCTTCTCCTTCCCAGCACAGCCATATTCAGTATCTGACATCTCTGGAAATTCAGATATTTTACCAGTTAGCCATCGATCATAGCCAGATTCTTCAAAAATGATTTAAAGTGACAAAAATTCTGCAAACTTGTTAGGGCAGATTTGTATCATTCTCTTTTACTGTCTTATTCAATATCAAAATCGGCAGTAGATGGGCTTTTTTTTGTTTTCAGCCGTTCTTAAGATTTTACCATCCAAAGGTTTAGACCTATCATACAACTTTAATTTCTGTCTGGTTAGATTATGATGCTCTCTGCATAGCATCTGAAAACTGTGCTCAGGCCATAGCGGGGTGTGGAGCCTGGGCCTCGTGCGAGACAGATGATCCCAGGCTTTTCTTTCCTCTTCCTTTGGCCATTAGGAAGAAACTTGGTTTAGCAACCAGCCCTTTGACCGGGCTTGAGAAAAACTGCATTCCATTTCTTATGCTACAAATGAGATGTTATGTGAATTTGGATAACCCATATTATGCCTGATTTTTTTTTTTAATCTTTTAAATGGTCAGGGTATTCCTCTGTGTCTTTGAACAGCTCCTATCACAACAGATTTAGGCTTGCAGTCTCTAAGCATTATTTCGAAAATAAAAATAACAGACGGATAAAAGATCATTATTGGAAGTTATTTGTTCTTAAATATAACACATAAATTTACAAGGTTACCTGAAAAAATATGCAGAACACAGACTCCCTAAGATATTTTTCGCACTTAGGCAAGACTAACAAAGTGTTGTAATTGTTTGTAGTACTGATACACAAATACTTCTGCACTTGACAACGAGCTTCAACATTTGCAGTAGTTTGTCTCTAAACTCGTTTGATTCTTTCTTTTATCTAGGGAAAATAAATACAAAAAAAAAAACTAATGAGGATGATACTTTCAAAATAAAAATAAAACTTGAGCATTACCAAGCTTCTCAAAAGACCACACTAAGCATGAGAAATTATTAAAAATAGTAGAAGAAAATATGTTATGCCCTCTTCATTTTATATCTTAATGTAAGCCTCGTTAGTAACTGATGTGCTGTCTTGCTCAGCCCTCATTTGTTTGGTACAGAAGTTTATATGAAACTACCCAACTTTGGGGCAGGACAGAGAGGTACGTGTGTGATTCAATTCTGACACAGACGAGGACACCTTGAGAAACCTTCTGTAAGGCTGTTCTCAGAGGTATAGATGGTTCGTTTGCCTGTGCCATTTCCAGAGCTCTGTTTACTTTACAGAGATGTTTTCCATGGCGGCACGTGGTTGGATCCACAGCCTTTATCATTCAGCATTCATTGCCGGGAACCCCCGAGCTGCCTTGGCAGCATGAACGAGTACCACAGTACAAGAGCAAGGCACACGCAGGGTGTGCTGCGACTTGCAAGTTGAAGGAGTCGAGAAGCAACGAGGCCAAGTGTAGAAAACCCCCATGATGTGCCATGCACTGCAGCTCGCGCCATGGCACCGAACTCAAGTAGGGATGTGTCCTCTGGGTAGTTCAGTTACAAGCAGAGCTGCTCAGGACAGCACATCCTACCCACCGCACAAGGCAGGATTTTCATAGAAGGAAAACTGCACAGCAGTGTAATTAAACACCTATCATAAAGTATTTGTGTCCAGAGGAAGAAGAGCAGGAAGAAAGTCTTCATTGCCTAAGTTGTCTTCAGTCTGGCACAATCTGATGTTTGAATTCTTCATTTTATGCCCCGAGTAACATCCAAAGAAAGGCTGTTACAAGCCGAGTGCATCACCTGGTTTCCCAGGATACCTTTTGGTACCCTCTGTTGTTACTAGGTAGGTCCATCCAACTTCACGTGGATGCTGCAGCTAATGCTAGCAGATCTACACGTCAGCTGCAACATTTGACTTGGAAAGTTCTGTAGACCTTTGGCTAACTTAAATGCATGAACTCAAAATACTGAAAAACAGAGGCAGATGACTGAACTATTACCTAATTTCTGCTATTTAGACTATTTAGCAGCTCAGGTGACTAGGGCTTCAAGTACTCTGACAAGTCAAGTTACAGGGGCTGGAGGAATGCATATTTTTTTTTTTAATCCCAAATGGCTACTTATTTAGATGACAGTCATATTTCCAAGAATAGGTCAGCATGCTGGGATGCTTAATAACAATAATTCTCATCTGTGGGTGCAAGCTTGAGCTGTCAGACTGAGCTGTGACATAGCTTTCCCTGTGGGCCCCTGGGAGCAATCATAAGGT
Organism: Dromas ardeola; assembly: GCA_013398915.1. Taxonomy (NCBI): domain Eukaryota; kingdom Metazoa; phylum Chordata; class Aves; order Charadriiformes; family Dromadidae; genus Dromas; species Dromas ardeola. The sequence goes on from VYZM01022868.1 coordinate 409,910, forward strand.
TTTCAGTCTTCTTTTGAGGCACAGAAAAGCAGCTCAGTGGAAAAGGAGGTCCCACAAAGACAATTTGCTGTAATTGCAGCGGGACAGACCAGGCACTGATGGAACTCACTGCTGCCTAGTTGGAAGCTTTAACAAGATATAAAATCTTTTCTGTCTCCCCAAACAAGAAAAATGGTAAAGAAACTTGGTTGCAAATGCCAGTTCCTGCTCAGGACTCCAAAAGAAAGCCCCCGGCTCTGTACTTATTAAAAACGGGCAAGATCATGGGCTGAAGATGTGCTGAAGATATGTCCTGACTAGTAATATTAATGAGCTACTTTTGGCCTGACAAGGTCAGCCTCACAATACCTCATCAAGACAAAGGATTTGGGGGCACAACACACCTCGAGCCCTAAAAGTCCTCTCCAAAAAAAAGCTTTTAAGTATTGATTTGATTTGAGCTTAAAAGAACTCTTTTTAAGCTGACTGAAAACTGAAAGCTCAATGTAATATATACCAAAAAAGCATCTTCCAATGCTTTTAGAAGTTACCACATTTTCCAAGGGGAGTGCAGTTTGACGTGGCATGACTGCATTTCTTGCATGATGACGACAGTTGGCGTAACACAAACAGCTGCCTTGTAGCCCATTATTCCTTAGGCGGTAACATCAGAGCTTACTCAAATTCGGAGTTTATTCCTGAAATAACAACGTTCAAAAACACAGTTTTGTCCCAAATGAGAAAGAATTAACAATATTTCAAAATTTGCCTCAAAATAAAACATTTTTTTTCTTTTTTGGAAACATAATCCTTGAAAACATTGTGGTTTGCCACCACTATATTACCACACCTTATTAATTCCATACAACAGTTACCAAAGAATTCCATATTATAGTTATTAGAGTAAAAATGGATCATTTAAATCTCACAGAAATAGAATACATCAGCCTCCATTTAATGTAATGATGTGATTATTTCTCATAGACTCTCAAATACATCAGTCTGTTTTTGTAGAATGGTTTGATTTCCTAGATTAAATGTTTTTTGGTGAAAAACAGCCCCCGCAGAAAATTTTCAACACGAAATACTATTTAATTTTATAAAATGTATTCTTAAAGAAGGAATACGACCAGCCCGTGAACTCTCAAGCCATGATGTCATCTTTACCCAGTTCTTCAGAAAACATCTGCACGCTTTCCAGGGAACGCGTTCCAAGAAGTGGCTTGATTCTGGTTATCGGCACTGTGGGGATGCCGGGTGGCACTTGGCAGTCATCTCTGCCTCCGTACAAAGTAACTGCTTATCTTCTGGTATTACCGCAGCCTGGCAATCTCTGACCCATGGACAATGGAAGGACACGACACACGGGTGACAAACATCTGTCTTGATCTCAATACCAGGCTGAAAAATTCATCAGGGAAGGCTATTTTCCCTCTGTGCCAGAGACTTCCAGATGGTGCCCGGGTGGGCTGTCTAGCAGAAGGAAATTAAGTCCTTACGTCCTCGGAGAGCTCAGTGACACTAGGGGAGAGACTTCTCGGTTGAGCAGCAGATTTGATAACGCGGAGATTTATCTCCTCGCCTTTAGAGCGCCCTTTAGGGTTACCACCATTTTCACACCCCGGTGGGTACCGCCTCAGTCCAGTCCCTCGCTGCCGCTCTGCATCCTCAGACTCCTGGAAAAGGCGACTGGGAGCAGTTAAATCAACTACAGCGCTTCCCTAGTATTGATAACCACAGCGTTTCAGAAAAAAAAAAAAATAAATTAAAAGCACTTAAAAAAAAAATTAAAAAAGGAAGGTTGTTAGGTTTCTCCTCCAGACACCCTCCCTGGATTCACCACTCCGTGCCACGGCCACCTCCGAGGGGCTGAGACTCTTCCCCCCCGTCGGTGTTGGCCCGGGGAGGAGGGAGCCCGCCCGGCTCCCCGGGGCACCGAGGGGCGGGCCGGGCCGCGCCTCCCCGCCGCCCACCATCCTCCTTTTCCTCCTCCTCCTCCTCGGCCAGCGCTGCGGCTGCCGGCAGGCCGCAGGGAAGCTCCCCGGCCCGGGAGGCCCCGCCGCGGCGCCGCTCCCCCGCAGGAAGCCCGGCCCTCCCCGGCCTTACCCCGCTCATTAGCCCCGTGACGGGGGGAGGCAGGCCCGGCTCGCCCAGCCCCCGCCCCGCTCCCATTCATTCCCAGCCCCTTCGTCTCCTCTCCTTCCCCTTCCCCGGGTGCTGCCGGCCCCGCCGCCGCTTCCCCGCCCCTCCCCGAGAGC
>VYZM01022868.1:415154-425263 GCA_013398915.1 Dromas ardeola
CTGGAAAAGAGACGGCTGAGGGGTGACCTTATTAATGCTTATAAATACTTAAAGGGTGGATGTCAGGAGGATGGGGCCAGGCTCTTTTCAATGGTGCCCGGCAATAGGACAAGAGGTAATGGGTACAAACTTGAGTATAGGAAGTTCCACCTAAACACGAGGAGGAACTTCTTTACTTTGAGGGTGGCAGAGCACTGGAACAGGCTGCCCAGAGAGGTGGTGGAGTCTCCATCTCTGGAGACATTCAAAACCCGCCTGGACGCGTTCCTGTGCAACCTGCTCTAAGGTGACCCTGCTCTGGCAGGGGGGTTGGACTAGATGATCTCCAGAGGTCCCTTCCAACCCTGTGATTCTGTGTAATTCTCTGACATATATTACCAACTCTTCTTTTTCCCTCACCCACCCCCTCCCAGGTCAGGATAAAAGAAATCTTTTCAAAAAGAAAAAGGCAAAACCAAAAAAAAAAAACAAACCCAAAAACAAATAAACAAACCAAACCCCCAAACCAAACTCATTTCTGTTTGACCCAGATAAGCTGCAGTTGGTTCCCTGTGGTTGCCGCCCTTCTCATACCGAGGGAGGAAAGTGCACAAGCACCACAAGGAATATCTAAGGCTGAATGTGTGATATCTCCTATTGCATCTCTGTCCTGTGGGGGTGAGGAGGGAATCGTAGGTTGGTCAGATGTACTGCATGGCAGGGCACTCTGCTAATCTTGCTGAACTAATTACTACTGGATTTTATTTCTTTTAAGAAGAAGTGATAATAAAGCTGTAAACTGGTATGTCAGCAGCAGGAAATTCAGTATTTCATTAAATGTGTCCTGAAACACCTGGTGTGTACCTAAACCTTGCCTACCGTCCAGTCGCATCCAGCATAATGGACCTTTATTAACTGGTTTTAGTTGTTACATTTAGCCTGAAATTCAAGCTGACAAAAAAAAAAAAGGTCATACCAAAGTACATGTGTTAAAGTGCTTTGGAAACTTTTTATTAAGGGATAATGAGCAACAAACTCGGAGACAAGGCCTTTATTTTCCTTTACACCCACCCCCAATATACTTTTCTTTAAACTTAATTTTGGTGGCCTTTGCTGGCTTGTTTTTTGGAGCTCTTCCAAATGCACTTTTTCTTTAAGCATGAAGGTCGCAGTGCCAGGATACCTCCGGCTTTCTGCTCCACAGCAAATGTTATTTGCTGCAGCACCGCTCTGAAAAGCAGCCATTATTCACTCGCTATCTGCAATTTGCTGAGCCAGCAGGACAGGAACGGAGAGGCTGCTTACCTGGAAGCCAAGCAGCTCCAGTAGGAGGCTGGAGAAGTGGCTGGTGGTTTCTGTAGGTGCTCAGACAAAACACTTTACCAACTTTCAAAATCCGAAGTCGTTTAGGATTTTACAAGTAGGATGTCCCAAGTAGGGTATAGAATTTCATAGGTGTCAAAAGGGTATAGTTGTCAGTTCTTAAAGTATTCCAGGATGGTGGAAAGCTGAAAGGCTGGCTGCGTGTCTCTTCGCTTCCTGATACCCTTCAAGATACCTTTTGCCTCTCCTTAGTATGGTTGCCCCGTGCCCAGCTGAGTGAGTTGAGAAGCTGCACTAGAAATGGTGAGGACAAAGCCAAGAAGTTCTCTAACGTGATTGTTGCTTTTCAGAAAAGCAGCCTCAAAGCTGGGATTGAACTGTGGGGGTGTCTTGACAGTGAGTTTGGTATTCGGTCTGCTGGATGGGCCTTTTGCATTATGGCTACCTGTTCTCCTAGTGAGAAAGCCCGTCAGCTGCAGGAGCAGTGAGGCGTCTGGCTTATGGCCAAAACCCCCCTGCTGCAGCCTTGACTTGGCCAGTCACAGCTAAGACACTGTTCCCATCATCCACATCTCAAATCTGGCTTCTGCAGTGATCTGGTAGGCTTGAGGTTGTGTCCAGTTGCCAAAGTGGAGGTTCGGGGGTTGGGGGTTTGTCTTCTGTGTGTTTTTGTTTGTTAAGGTCTTGTAATACCTCCTTTCTTGCATGTGGCAAGTACTGAAAACAGGGTATCAGAGTACTGCAAAATATTGTTTTTCTTTAAAAAAATTTTGACTTGATGCTGTATTTTCTCAGAATGTAATTTCTCAGAAGCAGAAAAAATCAGAACAATGCCTTAAGTTATCTGATATTTCTTTAGGATGTTGGTTTCTGCAACCAGTGTATCAAAGCTGAAGGGGTGAAGTTCACTTGCTCAAGCAGTGGAGCATCGGTTTGTGGGATGACTTCAGAATTGCATTGCTGCATATAAGTTAATTTTGTTTCTCGTCTGAAATAATTCAAGTATGTTGGATGCGATTCTGAAACCCTCAAGGTGTCCACCTTCCTTCTGCTGCCTGTGTGAGTTAAAGTCAAGTAGGGGTCTGGATTGTTTGTAGGCCAAGTCAGAAAGAGAGCGAGCCCCGAACAGCAACGCTGCTTCAAAGGTTTGTGATGATTTTTGGACCTGAAGGGCAGGCAGGGTTTCATAAATCCCTCTAGTTTATGACATTCACTTTAAAACAGAGTGAACGAGTGATGAGTGCTTTCTTATAGGCTTAAATTTAATGCTGGGGCTTGTCAGCTTTGATAGCAGCCCATGATCTCCCTCACCACCCCTCCAGCAGATACTGCTCTGTTCAGTGCTCTTTGTAAACTGAAAGTAGGTTGATCTCTCATTGCTTCCCTCAAGATTTTGTTGTCTGCTTGCATGTAATTATGAAATCATTTACTGAAGTCTAAGGGTAATAATTTCAAATTATTAGTATTTAAAAAAAAAGTTAACTATGAACCACTAAATATGCCTATTTCTTGTTTGCTTACCTGAAGAACCCTGAATTTCTCGATGAAATAAAAGCCGGTGCTACTACATGCCAAATAATTGTGGTAATAAGCTCGTGAGAGGTTGCTGTGTTGAATTGTTTTCATTCCATGGATTCTTAAACTGAGAAGGATCCTGAGCCTTTCCTCCCCGGTTTGCCGTGGGCTCAGGACTGGCGAAGCTGAAATCTGCTCTTCCATGGGAGCCTTGTGTTATCCTGTCTTAAGTGACTTAAAAACGTCCTTGTGCATCCATGCTTTGGATCTTGGAGAAGAAAAATATTTGGAGCCCTTACAAGCAGAAGCTCTGATGGTTCAGTTCATCTTTTTTCTTCAAGATAACAGAAATTTGCTGCTGTTCCACTCAAAAAAAGAAGCAGTTTATGCCACTTCCCATCCAAGACCTGTTTCCTTAACAGAACTTTTCTGTTTTTTTTTACCTGTAGTATTTGAGATATGTCGTAAATAGTTGATCATGTTTCAGTCTCTCCAGATGTTTGTAAATGCTGGTTATGGCTCTTCTGCCTATCTGTATCTTGTTTTATCTTCTGTGGTTGTCTTTTTTCTTCAGAAGCCAGTCTCTGGTTGCTACTAATCTGTAATGGGTTTGGTTTTTTTTTTTCCCCTCCCTTTTCTAAAGTCTGTAGAAAGTTGGTTTGAAAATAAAGTTGCGTAGGTGAGCCTTTTGTCTGACCCACTTTCCTGGAGTGATCTACGGTGTGTTTGTGTTGCTGTTATGCTTTACGTACAACTACGGTTGATGTTGGGGTACAGAGAAGTTGTGGGGAAGGGGAAAGCAAACTTGTGTTTGTCTTCTGTTTATGCTAATTATTGACTCTGATTTTTTTTAAAAAGACTTTTTTCATTTTTTGAGGCTGTGACTGTTAGAGACTATCTTTGCTGATGGTGTTTTAGGATCCCTGTTTGGTTTTTCAACTGAGATTTCCTGATCTTTTGCAGCAGAGCTTCCTCCTCCATATACTGCCATTGCAAGTCCAGATGCCAGCGGTGTTCCTGTAATAAACTGCCGCGTGTGCCAGTCGCTAATCAATTTGGATGGCAAGCTACACCAACATGTTGTTAAGTGCACAGTTTGCAATGAAGCTACGGTAAAATGGATTTTTACCATTTTCCTTTTGTGGAGGGAAGGGGGGGGGATGTTGAAGTGCATCCTTGGTAGAATTCAAGTCCTCACCTACAATGGGTGAGTCCCTTCCTCCAAAGGACCTGAGAACGCAGCTGGCTGCTAGTCTACAAGCTCAAGGGTGGCTGGCACAAGGACGGCCATAAGCAATTGAAATAAATCTTTGTGCTGTTGATGAGGCTGCGCAGGATGTTTCCTTCTGAGGCAGAGGACAAAAAGCAAAGATGTTGTTTTAAGTAATTACTCTTCTGTAAAGAAGGGTGAAACTGTTTTTGGTGGGATGTTGAGAAATGAAGAATTGAATTATTTTAAGAATGGAAAAAACAAAGTAACTAACACACACCTTTCCCTGGATGTTTGCTTTCCTCCTGCAATACTACTCAGACAATTTGTTAGCTTGCTAACAAACCACAACACAACAGTTTTGAAATGCAGAAATTGTAGATTCTGTTCCAGGGATCACAGACCTTTTTGCTCCTCCTTCCCTTTTCTTAATTCAAGTCTTCAGCTTTTGGCCTCTTGCTTCTATTTTTTTTCTTTCCTGCCAGTTCTAGTTTTGGGATCTGATATTGCAGCACTCCACAGCTGCTGGGGGCGTTTGCATGAAAAACACTGGATTGGATTTACTTTATGAAAAGAACTTTAAATTATGTCCAGAAAACAGGAAGCCTTAAATCTGTACGAAAACACTTTTTTTTTTTTCCCCACTTACAAGAGAGAGGAGAACCTGCCATTAATACTCGCTTTCCATGCCAATATATAATGTTTCAGGCCAAACAAAGTATCTTGCAGCTTTTGAGACTTGTGATTTGCTGTATGAAAGGGACCCAGAAACTTGAGTGCCAGGTTGGAGAAAGATAATTTCAGTACTGTTTAAAAATAAGATTACAGTTCAGTGATGTCTGAGTATTCTCTTAGTGACTGAGAAACAGACTGTGATCCTTTCACTGTTGAATAAAACCATTGTACCAGCCAAGAAGGCTTTCTTGATGTTTTGACTGTTTTTTTTAACAAAAAAATACCACTACTTAAGCTTACATTTTAAAAAATAACTAAACTGAAGTCTTCAGTTCTTCATTGCTAAAATATGAATGTTTTTTCCATTAGTTTGCAGAATCTCTTTTTGTTCTAGTGAGAAAATCTTCACTTCTTTCTCTGAGCAGAGAGAGAAAACTTTCAGTTTTGTCTTGACTCTCAAGTTTCCTCTGTAAGAGGAACTGTATTTCTCTGTTAGCAAGAACTTGCCACTGAAGTTGTTCTGCTTTGTCATACTGTTACAAGGGGAAAAAAAAGTGAATTACTATGACTTCTGATGTATGTTCTCTGGTGGTTTTTTTTTGTTGTTGTTTAGCCAATCAAAAACCCTCCTTCAGGGAAGAAGTATGTTAGATGTCAATGTAATTGTCTCCTTATCTGTAAGGATACATCTCGGAAAATAGGCTGTCCAAGACCAAACTGGTAAGACTAAAAAACTGTAAGTGCCTTGAGATAGTTTTCTTTAAAGCAATGGTGCTTTCTGTATTCAGTATTTAAAACTAAAAGAAGGTCAAGCCTGTGCCACTGCACAGGTACACTTACAGAACTGTAGAGATACAGGTTGTGGTAGTCTCCATTTTGAATTTTTTTTTTTTTTTCAAGATTAACTTTAAAGAGGAAAAATTTTTCTTTTTTTGCGGTTAGTGGTAGTCTCAAATGTGTGTTTCCTGTTTTAGCTACTTTATAAGGAACAAATGGTATAAAGAACAATATAGAAGAAAATCACTTCTTTTTTCTGGGACTTAATGTTCATAATTTCTTGCAAACTTAATTACTGTAAACACACAGGTTGCTCACTTTGCCTGGTTCTGAGCGGGGACATCAGTATGAAACGGGAGAGGGAGCAATAGGTTGGCTTTAGTCCTGGCCCCCCTTATTTGGTACACTGAGTTTTCAGTCTCTTCTCAGCTCTCAACTTTAATTTACACATTTATTATACCAGAAATAAGCACGATTGCCATAGTGAGCATTCTTGCTGTTGGGCTTAGGGTGTTAAAGATCTCACTGAGGTAGAAGTAATTTGATCATGCGTGGTGCAGCTCGGGTGGGAGAAACTTGAGACGAAGGCTAGATCTACAGCTACTTGAGTGAAACCTCTACCACACCAAGTGCCTTAGTAACCAGTCTGTTGGCTATTCTTGTTTTTAAACATGGTTTGAGACTTCAGGAGACTTTTTTTAAAAATTTTTTTAAACTAATGCGTTGTTGGGGAAAACTTCAAAATGTTGCAAATACTTATTTTTCAGAGTGAAAAAAAATGTTCATGGGATACTTCAGTTGTAATAGATCATATGGTTGGTAACCAAGCTGAATCAGAAACTCATTAATTTTATAAAAATAATTTCAAAAGCATATATCTCAACAGTTTCCCTAAAATAGCCTAGGTATTTGTCTTACTAGAAGATGAGCAAAATTGGGGTACTTTGAAGGAGAGAGCTGGGAGTATTCCCTAAATGGAAGGCTCCAGATTGAAGGGAGGCCATCCAGATTATCATTTTGGTTATATAAGGGGAGAGATGCAGTGCAATTTAAATAATGCTTCATTTTCTCCCTTCACTTTTTTCATGCTAGGAAGTCTGATCCTCATTCTGCTTTGAGTTGGTTAATTTGGGTACTGTCATTTTGGACAGACGAGTTGTATAATTAAATTGGAAGCACATTGAACATAAAAGCAAATACTTACAAACTGTTGTTTGTTTTAAAGTAAATTGATTGCATTTAGTCAATCTGGGGTAGTTTTCTTCTTTAATTTGCTTCATTTGAATGGAATTTTTACGGTACAAATGTGGGTATGCTGGTTATATTGACATGGTTGTCAGTAGTGTGGGAAGGAGTATCTGACTTGGGAAGGAGAATTAGGTTATGGAAGAGTCCTTACCCACGTGAAACATACAGAAAGAGTATGTACATTCCAATTCATGGGCTTGCTCAGCCCGGGTATTAAGATTTCGTTTTCCTGAGGAGTTTTTCTGCCATATGACAGCAAGTCTTTGATCTCCACAGGGTTCTGGCTTGTGTGGCTGATCTTATAGTGAAAGAGAATGTTTGCAAAACTGAAAAGGAAAACACTTTGGAGAGAGACCAAAACTGGGCACATCATCTGTTTAAAAAGCAGATTATATTTTGAAAGTGTAAAATGTTTGGTAGTGACTGAGCTAATTGCTTAAACACATCGTCCTTCTCTTGCTAGCTTAATTACATGTACATCTAATGTTCTTAACACAGTAGACGCATCATTACTCTTGGTCCGGTAATGCTGATCCCAGAAGAGCAGCCAGCTCAGCCTGCCTTGCCAGTTCAACCAGACGGAACTAGAGTGGTATGCGGGCACTGTGGAAATACGTTCCTTGTAAGTAAAGTACCAGATTCTCCTCACCTCACCGTGCTGTCGCTCAAGCTATTTGTTGTAAGCGCTTTTAAGAGCGTATTGCCCCACTCTATGGCATCATGGAGGAACTAAAGCTGCTTCTGTGCTTGTATTGCTATGGTTGTATGGTCTGTATTTGGTTATCTTTACATGCGTTTCAAGAAAAGTTTTAACAGTCTTTCTGTGCATGCACGGATAAAGCCCAAAGTCAGTCTTACTGTGTAGCGATGTGAGAGTGGACGGTGTTGGAAAAGGAAGTTATGCTTCCAAGTTCTGTTTAGGCTTGTAATGATGGTTATGTTCTGCAGTGGCGAAGAGAGCTGTTCCGCCATTGCCACATGGACCCCTGAAATCTGCTCGTTATAGCACTTGCCATTACCCTGAAATCTGCTCGTTATAGCACTTGCCATTAACATATCTGTCAGTCGTTACAGAACTGGAGATTTTGGGTTCTACGTGAAGCTGAGTTGATCATGTTTTCTGAATTGGAAGGATGCAAGAATGCCCTTTTGCTGTTGAAATGTTTACAACCTTTTACATGGATAAGGGCCTGCCATACTTGAATTTTGATTTAGGAAGAGTCTGCAATATGCAAATAAGTTAGCCTCAGCTTCATCATCTAGCAGTGCTTGAATGTTTGTCAGGTTTGTGAGTTATGGGAAATGGCGAAGATAAGTGGTACAGCTGAAGGACCCGCATTGTCACCAGAGCGCACAAAGGATTGTAAGATACATAAAAGCCAGAGAATCACAGAATCATAGGGGTTGGAAGGGACCTCTAGTCTACCCCCCCTGCTTAAGCAGGTTCACCTAGAGCAGGCTGCACAGGAACGCATCCGGGTGGGTTTTGAGTATCTCCAGAGAAGGAGATACACTTAAGTGGAAGGAGAATATTCAAGTACATTTTGTGAAAGGAAAAAGGAAGCTTAGGGGATGGCACTCCATGTTGGCTTGTATCGGCAGTGAGAGAAGGGTTCACTTGTGACAGGCTCTATAATGGAGTAGACTTGTGCCTTCAAATCTTTACTTCAGGTTTATGGATCAGTGTGTGATCCAGGTGTGCTATAATGGCTTAACTACTATAGTAGATGATGAATGTAGGGAGCAGGAGATGGCTCTTACACTTTTTTATTTTTAAAGGGAAGCTAGGGATTTGATTATGAATTTCCAAGTAATGTAATACCTGAGAAACCATTAGAGAGATGTTTGAGAAATATTCTATCTACCAATTCTGCCTATATATTAAAAAAAAATAATAAATATATTTCTGTTATATCCCTTGCTGAAGAACAGTAGTCTGTAACTGGAGACAGCTGGAGTGGGTTTTCTGTTTGCTTTTTTTTTAAATGCAAGTCTGTATGTGACCTTAACTAGTAAGAACATTGTATGCAGTATAGAGTAATGAACTAACAGAAAGCTACTGATCTACAGAAGGAAAAGGCCATCTCAAGTACATATTCTAAACCAGGAATCTTTTATTAAAGGTTGCCTTTTCTTTTAGCTTTTTTTTTAAAAAAAGTAGCATTTTACAAACAGTTAAGTACTTGCATGAACACTGTAGTTCGATACAGAGTCATAATTTAATTTTGTAATGCAATTATGCTTTTTAGCAGAGCTTTAAAACTGCACAGGCAAAAGCAGTGCTGTAGAACAGTTATAGTATTAAGTTTTAATGTGGTCTCTTAACACAAAAGACCATCTCTACTATGTGACTTTATTTTTATTTTAAGTTAGGGATAGTCAGTGTTAGGAAGTAAAATTCTCATTGCTGAACTATTGGCCTATCTTTGAGGACTTTATTAAGCATGGGAGTTTTATTTGTCTTTATCCCCTATTTGCTTTCTATAAGTGCAGCCCAAATTCTGTAGTTTATGCTATGAACTTCTTTAGGTGAACATAAGGGGAGGGGGTAGAACCCCAAAACCCATAAAGGCTGATTTTGCCCATAACTACTAGATCATGCCTTAAAAGGCTAAGTTTTCTTATTTGGAATTTGTGTGTATGACTTAAGATCTGACGGTTGCTTTAGGGATCTGCATCATTTTGAACCTCATAGTCCTGTCTGCCAGTAAGACGAATTTACCACTTCATGGTACATTGAAAAGAAACCCTCAAAATCATTAGAAATTTGAAGCTTGTATTCTTTTATGCTGTGTTACCAAGAAACAAACCCTTTTTTCCCACTTTACATAGCTTTCCCACCACTCTTTTGCTTCTACTGTTTTCTGTTGCTAGGTTTGAGAGTCTGCAAATAAAATTTTTAGTTAAGAAAATTCAGGAAATTGCTTGGGTTTGAGAGTGAGCAGAAAAGCAAAAAGCAGAAGTGTTCTAGCCAGCCTGGAAACTTAGCTTCTGTGAGGGTATTTCTGCCCTTTGATATCTACACATTGTAAAGCAAATATGTAATTCTAGATGCATCTCTCAGCAACGGTATCTTATCTCACATTTAGGTTAGATATTAGGAAGAAATTCTTAACTGTGAGGGTGGTGAGGCACTGGAACAGGTTGCCCAGGGAAGCTGTGGATGCCCCATGCCTGGGAGCGTTCAAGGCCAGGCTGGATGGGGCTTTGAGCAACCTGGTCTAGTGGGAGGTGTCCCTGCCCATGGCAGGGGGGTTGGAACTAGATGATCTTTAAGGTCCCTTCCAACCTGAACTGTTCTACGATTCTATCTCTTACTTTACTTGGCAGTTAAAAAAAAAAAAAAAAAAAAAAAAAAGCAAAAATACAATTTTTTCTCTCC
>VYZM01022868.1:425283-453134 GCA_013398915.1 Dromas ardeola
AAAAAAAAAAAAAAGTAAAGCTAAGCTAGAATCCCTGGGGTGGAAAAGTCAAATTGTCAGTTGCTTGTTCTGTGTTCTTTCAAGACTATCAACTTGTTCACCACCTTTCTAAGAAATTTTTTTTTTTGCCATATGAAAAAATAAGTATGGGCTGTGCTTTCCCTGCCTCTACACATGGGGGGTGGTTTTTTTACAAATTATTAAAAGCATGCTCCGTGCTATGGAGTGCTTAAAGTTTTTCTGTCTCAGCTGGAAGAATGACTTGGTATTGAAGTGACACTGTAGCTGAACTATCACTAGTTATTCACATTTTGTTCATCAGATTATTTTTTTTCTTTGGTAACCCGATAGGAGTCTCTTCTGTGTTAAGGTTTCCACTGTTTCTAGCAGATTTGGAGTTCAGACAAGTGGGAAAAGCAGTAGAACAGAAAAGGAGGGCAGGACGAGAGTTTAACTGTCCTGCTGAATCGCAGTCTGATCTGGTTTGGGCTTTTTCGAGAGCGTCTGGGACTCAGGCTGTGGCTGAGTTACTGTTTCTCCCAGCAGTAAGTCATTCCCCACAACCCCTCTCCCAGGGGCTCTGCCTGTGGTGATTCGTGACTGTCAAGGCCAAGCTGGCTTTGGAAAGGGTGGCAGGCAGGGGAGGGGTGTCCCTGTCCCCCCCGCCATCCCCCTGCTACCCTCCTGCTGTCAGAGAGACCCTCCAGGACAAGCCAGGAGCGGGCAGCGTAAGACACAGGCTGTAGGTGAAGCACTGTGGTTCGTCAGTTGTGCTCTGTCCATTTTATTTTTTTAAAACTAATCAAATATGAAAAATATTTATTCTAAAATAATTGAATAGAAAACCCTTTAAATTCTTAGGAAACTAAGAAGTGTTTTAATCTGCAGAAGTAATTTGCTTTCCCAAAGGACCTGGGGGGGGGAGCGGAGGGGAAGCTTTTTTTGGCAGAAGCAGTGGTATGTAGGGATGTGTATATATGTCTTTTTTATTTTTTTCTCTGTCTTTTATTGAACGTATTGAGAACTATTTGAGGCTCAGAAGGACAAAAGTTTGACATATTCTTCTAGTAAATTCCTTGATGGATGTCTGCTTTTGTCACAATTGAAACATTTAAGAGCTCTGAAATCTTCCTCTGTGTTTCAGTACATGTAACCAGGGATTTGGGCTATTTTTTCAATGGGAAAAATACAGTTTGTATTGTCAGCAGGGAGCTAAATGTCACGTAACTGTGACCTCAAGTTTTCTTAACAACATGAAACAAGATTAGGTACTCTAAATCACTCTGGAATATCAGTAAAAAGACCAGCTTTAAGCATGTTTTAAACTACTTGTTAAACCCACCAAAATGCCAAGAATTAGAATGAGCATGAAAATAACCTTTCCCTACTGTGCTAATGTGATCTGAATTCTTGCAGTTTGAATGTCTCGTCACACTTTTGCTTTTTTTCTACCAATATTTCTGATGTGTGCAGAAGGCATCATAACAGTTAGTGCTTCTCTTACTTCCAGGTAACTCTCACTGAAAACAGATTTTCAATGCCTCTGTTTTTTCCATCAATATTTGGAGCCCAAGTGCATTTGAGTTTGTATCCATTAATAATTATGGCTAATAATCGGAAATCTTAAAATAAATAATACCCTAGAAAGATCATTAATGAATAACTTCGGAAATGGAGTTGCCTACCCTGGAATAAAACTAGTGTACAGAAGTGAAGCTGAATTACAAATACATAAAATGTAAGTCCTGGATTTAGATTTACTTCTACTCCTGGAATGGCAGTTTAAAAAGCTGAAAGAACCGCTCTGAAGAGGCCTGTCTCCATCCCTGGTACTGACAATCACACCTTATCCCACTTTTGCTGTGTAGAACTCAGTGAAACAGTAGTTTTTGACAGGGATGCAGGCAAATAGCTAACTCTGGCAGGAATGTGGAAGGAGAATTAATGCTCCTTAAATGCATTGCTCAGCAGATTTCATTTTCTTAAGGGATAAAATACAACTATGCTAAATCAGTTTGGCCAAGTCTTTGTAAACAGATAAATTTTAAAGAACAACTATGTAACTGGTATTGTAACTGGATACTTCAGAACCAGGCAAAAAATGATGGATTTCTTCTTAGTGGGGAATTAGCCCCATTAGAAGTAAATAAAACTGAGGGAGGCCTTCAAGAGGCAGGAAAATCCTACGGATCTTAAATACTACAGATCAGAATCTTGCTCACAGCAAAACCTGCTCATACTGGCATTACAAGCCACATCGTCTTTCTTTGCACATAAAATCATAAATTTCTTCGCAGCATTCAAACGATGCTGTGCTGTAGGTAGGTCCTGTTTTCCGTACAAGGACGGGCTCCGGTTTTGATTGGTGTTTGTAGCAGCTAAAAAACCATGATTCTCTTCAGTAGACCGACTTCTGATTTCTCACAGAGATAAGGAGGATCCGAATGGAGGCATTGGTGGTCTCTGCTGTGGCTTCGTCCCCTGCTAGTAACTTGCAGTGTGACTTTAGCATAAATTAAGAGGGGAGGAGAGAGGAGAATTATATTTTGCCAAGAAACTCTGTTAACTACCTTCAGTTGAGAAAGTCAGCAGGAGAGAGCTGCAATTATAATACAACCGCTTACAGAGTGAAGAATAGTAATCTTACCCCCTTGTTCAAGGCAATCATACTTAAAATGTTTGTTTAATAGTTCTATTATACCAGAAGGAAATTTAACAAAACCTGCTGGCTTTAAATGAGTACATGACTGTCTATCCTCTGTCTGAGGTAGTTCCAGGCATTACTTTCACTAAGGTTGTTTCCCAGATAGGTTTTAGTCTGTGCGTGGAAGGTTATGACCATATCAGGTGCGGTTTTATATACTACCTTCTTAAAATATCATGTAAGTAGCCAACAGTTTTCTCTATTTTATTGATACAAAACTTACAAAGAAATCTACTTTCTAAAATACTCTTTAGCTAATCTTTCTGTGCATACTTAACTTAGTTTTCACAAATGATGCGAGGGTGGGGGAAAGATGGGAAAATGCATCTATCTGTAATTGTGCCAAAGAAAACACATTTATTTTGATTCCGGGTATATTCATAGTCATGGAAGGAAGAGAAAAAAACTGTGTTAATATTATCGTGTTGCCCATACTGCGCATGTGGATGAAACCACATTACGTCAAGCAAATCTTGTAATACTAAGGCAAGTCATGGGAAATGTTCACATGGAAATCCCAATCCTATGTTGCCACTGACAAAAGGGCATCCCATTTATGGAAGAAAGCAAGAAAAAAGTCAAAGAAAGCCTGAGAAGCAAAATGTTTTCACAGTGACATTTAGCATGAAATACTGCAGACACTTTCTCAGGCCAGTTTTTCAACCTTTTTTTTTTTTTCTTTTTACAGTGGATGGAACTGAGGTTTAACACACTAGCAAAATGCCCACACTGCAAAAAAATGTAAGTTCTCTGAAAGCAAAGTTATGTAAATTAACTGTTAAATAAGTTGCCAGTGTTTGTTTTGTGAAAGTCTGTGGAGTAAAATGTGGCCGCCGTGCTGATTATTTTGCCGTGCTTATCTGAATTTCAAGGCTAAACAGCATGTTATGTGCACATGAATTCTTCACTCTTTATGCACAAATCAGTAACTTTGACAAATCCAACCTGCATTCATTAAAATTCTCTGATTGAATTGCTAGAGGTAAAAATAAGCTGCTAACAATAGACAGGAATGGGTTGCTAAAATTAACAACTTATGTCCTTGAAATTTTACCATCTCATGCAGTTAATCAGATGTCATGTTTAAATGTAGAACTTGAATTGGCTTATTGTAAAAGTTGGAAAGGAAATAATCTTGTCTTAATTTGAAAGAGGTTTTACTGATTTCATAAACTCAGCAACTTACTTGTGTTAAGCATCTTAATGCATTAGCTTATTTAATGAGTTACTGTGGAATAACTTGTCTACTCATTTGCTATTACTTCAGTAAGAAGGAGGAAAAATTAGAATACAAGAACTGGAAGAAGTTTTTATGGTTTTGGTTTTGTCTGGGGCTTTTTGGGTATTTGTTTGGCCTTTCTTATCCGATGTCAGGAATACTTAGTTTGAAGTGTTGTTAAAAGCTACGCTAGTAACATACTTCAAATTTGTGTGGAATCTCAACCACAGGGTGTGAAATAAGACTTAAAAATATTACTTCAGAGACTTTCTTGTCCTCCTGATTTATTTAAGTATTTGTCTTCGTTTGATAGGCAAGTGTGATTTCCAGTTAGAGGAGCAAATGTGTTTTCCACTGGGAATGGAGAACCACAGTTGTGTTGTGTGTTGCAGGAAAACTAGCAGGTCCCTTAGGAAGGAGAAGGCTAGGGTAAATGTACTGCAGGTGCTGGCATGGCATGGCCTGGCCTTCAGCAGTGACTGAAGTCTTTCGGTGGAGTATTTGATACAGAAGTCAGTCTAGTGGCACGTTTAACCTCAGGAGTGTAACCGATGGGGTGTGGGGTAGTGGGTATGTTCTAGTTTGCGTAGGTCAAATAACCTCACGGTCTTGATGAGATGCTGCTTTGCAGCGGTGTTTTTATTGACTGTAATTAATTGCGTTCAGCCGTTTCAGTCCTGGGGGAAGGGGGCTGGTGTGTTGTGGTTTGGTTTGTCTGTTTCTAAACTAATTGCAAATATATTTTATATTTTTTTCATATCACACTTGATAAATGACCTCAGCTTCTCTCTTGACTCTCCTTAGGTACAAAATTATTTGCTGTTTAACCTTAAAAAAAACCAAACCAACAGAATACAAAAAAAAACCCCAACAACAACCAAAAAAACCCCCCTGCAAGCAACAGTCCAAAAGTCATACCATGTGATCTTTTGGTCTGTCTTCTGTTGATTTATGTTGCTTGTATTTTAAAATCCAGCTGGGTTCTAAGGATTTCTTGGTATTTTCATCTATAAAGTGCAAAGCATGCCATCTGTAGGTAATAAAACCAGAGCATCTCTGCAGTGCAATTTGTGAGAATTACAGCTTGCGTAGCAACTGAATTGCGGACTACAAAACAAACTTTAACAAATAGGCATTTCTTGTCCTTGGGCTGAGGATGCAAACTATCGAATATTGTAATTTAGCTTTGAATGAGTTTGCTCGGTGTCTTCCTGCATCTGAGATGCGATGGTCGGGAGTTCTGTGCTTCCAGCAGCATAAACGTTTCTAATGCATGGATTTAGGGCACAGCATAGGTGAGGCAGAGCTTTGCTTTCTATCGGCTCTTTGTCAGAGGTCGCCGTACCTGTAGCTGAGTAGTCAGAAGGGACTGTAGGTTTCTTTATTTCAGCTTATTAATGCAAAACTTTTTTCATTAGTAGCTGACTAGTCAGATGCAAAACTATTCATTCCTTCTGTTGACTCAGTTGACGATTGTCACTGTAGACAGAAGCAAAAGGCACTTTGAATTGCTGCAACAAAAGACATCTGCTGAGATTTTTAGATTCTCAAATAATTTTCATGATTTTGGTTTCAAACGTTTTTAAAAGTGCAGGGAATCTCTGCAAATAGCTTGTTTGTGACAACCTATCTGGTTGATGGAGACTAGATCTTAATACGAAGAATGCCTTGTAACACTGCAGGGGAAGTTAGGAGTTACTACAGGAGAAGGTCGATAACAAAACAATGTTCAGTGAAAATAAAGTGATAGTGCCCAGAGTACATAAACAAAGGAACCTTTTATATGTGGATGTTGGTGGAAACAGGATCTTGGGTTTCTTGTTTGTCTTGAATCCCATCTACCTGCTACCATTGTGGTCACAAAGGTATTATCTTGTGACATACTTTTTTTTGTCTGTGCCATTGTCCTGTGTTTTTCTCTCCCTACCCCACCCCCCCAGTCCCCTCCCCCCGAAGAGTCATTTGTTTTGCAAAATAACTTGGGAAATATAGGAAATTAGTTGTGATGCAGAGAATAAAATACCTTATTTGGTAAATGACCAAATCTCTTTGGAAATGGACTACAAACCTGGTCGTGCCAGTATAGGTAAGGTGCTTGCAGAAGCCCTACTGATGCACCGTGGTTCTGCCTGACATGGGCTCTTAGTTGAATGTTATGTACTGCATTGGGACAGCAAAGGTCGCTAATGAGGAAATTTTTGCAATATAGTTTTATATTATAGTTTAGAGGATGACACCTGGGAACGGGGGAGCAACTGCTTCTTTTGACTGTTTTAGTGTGCTGTTGTGTTTCAAAATACCGGATGTTTATCAGCCTGGTTCCCAACAGAGTAAGAGGTTTAAGGAAGGCTTCTAGTATTTTTCTCATTTAATAAATGATGGAGAAGAAGCAGGAACTATTTTTTGTCTGCTGCTCTCTTTCCCAAGCTGTATATTAAATCATCTAGAAACTTCAGGATCATGAATTCAGCTACTAGAAAGATAATTGAATCATCCAAGTTTTTATTTCAGAATGCTAAATATCTCCTTTTTTTTTGTTTGTTTTTTTTTTGTTTGTTTGTTTTTTTCCCTTTAGTACCTACTTATTTTCTTTTTAAGGTCTGACAAAATGCTGAACCCTAATGAATTTATAACACTTTTGCCCCGTAAAGTCTGCAGGGCCTTTAGGAAAGAGAGAGATGTTGGAACCCCGTCACTACTGTGGAGGCTAGTTTCAGCAGTGCTATTCACCTTCAAAATACTGGTATTTTGATCTTCCTCTTACAAACCCTCTAAAAGCACGTCTGAAATCGTGGCAATAACTCCTATTTATTTGGAGCACAAGAGACCCTGCATTCTTTCCTGTGCTACTCCTTTAATAGCCTCTGTCACTAGCGTCCCTCTTCTAATTACTGCCTGATGCTAAATTGGCTCTGGTGTCTTTTATATCTGCTGTCGCTGCCCGAAGGTCTGGCAGGTGCCTTTTGCTTCCCCAGCAGCAGCTCAGAAAGGATGAACTGCTGCCTTCTGCAGAGCTTTGCAGTGAGTTCACCCTCATTAGTCCCCCAATGGAAACAGCCGCTGCTGCAACTTAAAAATGTTCTTTTGAGCCCAGTTTTACTGTTTCTGGTTGTGCCTGTCAAAGTTGCCACAGTTGGTAGGTTTTGGGATAGGGTTTCAGCTTTCTTTATTCAAAGTTAGTTTGGGGTTTTTTTTATGTGTACTTTGGGGTGGATAGAGGGAACCCTCGCTATTTGGAGTGGCCCAGTGGCTAATATCACTGTTGGGAGTCGAAAAATAAATTACAGTTTATTTGGATTGCTAAATATTCCCAGATCTGTGATGAAACAACTGCAGAAATGTAATACATTTATTTTATCTTTGTTTTCTGTGGAAAGAAAAAGGCAGTTAATTTAAGACATCCTTTACGTTTCCTTTTTGCGGTATTTGAGATGATGGTTACTCCCCCAGACTTTCTTACTGGACAGGAGGGGACACAGCTTGAGGGGAAATACGGATGGAAAATGCACACGGCACCTGCAATATCATGCTTTACAGCTCTGAAAGTGAAGGTGTCTTTCCCCAAATGAACTTTGTCTCTGTGTGAAATACCCAGCGCAGTAAATACCATGTGTGTTTTAGGTGTATTGAACGTGACATTTCTGCCGGCTTATCTTAAGGTATCCAGCTCTGTAATAGAATTAACTTTCTGAGTACATAGCCAGGAAATCCTGTGGAGGAGGGAACCTGAGGTCAGTTTGGCAAGCTCAGTGCTCATCAGTTCGGCTTTTGGAAAAGTCTCCTCCCTGTCCCCTTCTATAAAACTTCAGTTTTGTTTGTGTGTTTTCCTCCTGTAACTTGGAATGAGACAACACATCCCTCTTCTAGAATGGCTGTAGAAGTATTTCGGGTGGCTTTTGGGGAGTGTGTGTGGGGGGTGAGGGGGTGGCAAGATGCCGTTATTTCCCCAATTGCAAATTCTCCCACCTTAATCACACCCCTCAATCCCATCCCAAATGTGTATGGTGAGGCTTTTGGTAAGAAGTAATTTTCCCTGGGAAGTTAATGAGCAGAACAGTTTGGGGACTTTTCCTCTTCTGAAAATGTGTAACAGATGGCTTGTGAGTGGTCCCTCTATTCAACCCGTGCCTTGCAAGATGAAGCTCGGTGTGTTAGCGTGAGGACTGGAGTTGGTTGTTTTCTTCTTGGAGCATTTTAGAAATTCCTTGTAAAGAAATAATATTGGAGTAAAGCTGCTTAAACCAATCTATTTGAAGGCTTTCTAAGACCAATGCTTAAAAAAATTCTAGTCACATGCTAAGCATATGAGGCCTGTGTGGTTAATTAACTGGAGCCAGAAATTTGGTCAGTCATATGACGGATGTACTACTTCAGTAGTTCAGCAGTGCTTTTTTCTATTATACATTTATTTTTAATATGTTGAACTATCATGAGACGAAAATGACCTTCCCTTGCACCTTTGAACACAGGGTACAAACATCCCAGTATTTCCAAAGGCGTGTTGATCTCCCAGAATGAGATGAAGTATTTAACTAATAATAGCATAGAATCATCTAGGTCGGAAGGGACCTTTAAGATAGAGTCCAACCGTCAACCTAACACATGCTTCAGGATGCTTCCAAAAGTACCTCTAAGATAGATGGTACACATTTTACGGAAGCACCTCTGCCTCTCTAGTCCTGTCAATGGACCTAAGTGTTCACTATGTTGCAAGGGAATTAAATCATGTTTTTATTTTCCTCATTAGAATAGCTGTATGTGACTGCAAACTTGTGACTCAAGATGTATTTGCTAAACAACGCTAAGCTTCTGAAATAATTTCTCTAACCTGTAGTAAAGAATATAATGGTTTATTTGCGTTGTGTATTCTGTTTGACTGAAGCACTGTAATAGTTAACGCAGCAGGTAGAGACAAAGCTGTCTGTATTGGAGTTCTATACGATGAGTGACAGAACTTCTAGGGGATTTATTTACCTTGGTTGTCAACAGTGATTTGTGCAGCTCATGTAACTTGTGGTGGAACTCTAAAAGAAAATTGGAAAGTAAAAAGAACTCGTCATGTTTTTGAAGTTACTAAAACTGACTTAAACGCGTCTAAAGAACTTCGGTCTTTTGAAATGCTGAAATGTTTGTGACTAAAATGGTTTGGGTTTTTTCTCTTCAAGAAACGAGGTAGAGTTTAGCCACTCAACAGTATTAGGTGAACTATTCCAAGAAATAGATAGTGCAGGTTGTTAATGACATTTAGGGGTGGTAGAAGTGATTTCCAGTTACTTAGATGCCATTAATATATTAAAGCCAGGTATTGATGTATTAAAAGTCTAAAGGGTGTCTAACAACCTACATAGAAGCTGCAAAGCAAGTTTGGGTTTTGCAATCCAAAGGCTATTCAAGATACTTATCTGGGTGCACTGTGGATACAGGAGGTAGACCCATTCAAACTGGAGGTGTGGCACCGCTCTCTTTGTTGTAAGCACCTAGATTAAATTTCAGATACTGGATAATCTTCAATAGTTTTCCTTTAGAACAAACACGTGGACTCTGTCTTTTACTGCTTGGTATAACTGCAAACTTTGCCTACAACTTTATAAACTTAAGATGGTGTATGTGTATTGCCATTCTCTTCCCCTCCCCCCGTTTAGACTGAACAGTTACTATCTATGTAGTTTGTTTGTTGGGTTTTTTTGTTTTCGTTTGTTTTTTAATTTAAAATACCATTTATTTTCTAACAGTTCGTCTGTTGGAAGTGCACTGCCACGGAGACGCTGCTGTGCATATATTACAATTGGAATGATATGCATCTTCATTGGAGTTGGATTAACTGTGAGTGATGTACTATGATATACTTGCAACTGTGTGCAGGGGTGTACGTGTACAAAGGAGCTCCCTTGGCTGACCGGCTCTTTTTTTTTCCCACAGCATTTGAGTAAAACCTGCAAAGTTAGTGTGGTTTTTATCACCTCCATTAAAACCATGGACTCAGTCATCTGAGTTAGCCAGAAAAATGAAATGTTCCTAAAACCCAAATGTTCAAGCACTTTGAGAGTCTACTCTTCCTGATGTTAAATTTAACTCTTTGTCATAAAACTTCAGTTTTATGAAAAATGGTTTTACTTTACTGTAGAAATACTGGAACATCTTGCTCTTGTTAGAGCTCTCAAAACTTCCAGGTTTCCAGAAATACATATTGCTGTAGAGCCAGGAATGTAAGTTCCACTGCAGTGGAAGGGAATGGGATTCCAAAAGTTAGAAACATGCACATGCAAGGCTCACATTGTTGTTATTCTAGTACTCAGAAAACTATCTATCTGGCTCGCTTGGCTCTGAAGTATTGGGTACTGGTTACTAGAGACAATTTTCTACCTGTCAGTCCCAGAAAAGTACATATGAGGAAATACCTGCAGTTAAAGTCATATGTGTGATTCTCATTATACCTCTAATTTGCCTTATAACCTGAATAATTTTTTATGTGTGAGCTTAAATGAGTTATTAAGAAACTGGAAAGCTCTTCATAAAAACAGTGACAGCCAGAAAGAAAAACATTAAAAGACAGATTTCTTTTTTTTTTTTAACAATCTTACTGAGTTTGAAAATGATGAAAACGTGTCACCATGTGGTGTGCCCAGAGGCTTGTGTAGCCTTCATCCTTGGAGTTTTTTGGGACCCAGTTGGATTAAACCCCTGAGCAACTTCATCTGACCTTAGAGCTGACCCTGCTTTGATCGGGGGAAGCTGGCACTAGAGACCTCCTGATGTCCCTTCTAAGCTCAATTATCCTTCAATTGTGTAAAATTAAGCTAATAAAATACCTGATTTATCCTTATCAGAGTAAAAAAGGTGCTGAAATGCTTCTCCTTAATATTAATTTGCTCTTCCCTGAAAAGCAGATAGTGCTGTATGTTTTGATGCTTTTGTTTTCTCTTTTTAGGTTGGTACACAGGATTTCGCCAGGCGATTTCACGCAACGTATGTTTCTTGGGCTGTCGCTTATCTCTTAGGTTTAATCTGCCTCATTCGAGCCTGCTACTGGGGAGCCATTAAAGTCAGTTATCCGGAGCACAGTTTCGCGTAGAGAAATTGTTAGATTATAGCAGATGACCATCTAGTAATTCTGGATAATACATCTTGGACACTTTCACCTTTCCTGTAAGGATTCCATTCTGTTCAAAGTAGTTTTAAGAGTGGGGGTCTCTAAGAACAAATGTTCATTGCACTACATAATATGCAAATAGTTTGTTTTGCTGCTAGATTCCCTAGCTCTGAATACTAAAGCTGTGTTTACATGTTCATAACTCTGTCTTTATAGGTGTTGAATTTTATTTCAACAGACAGTATTAAGTTTTACATTTCCTTTGTTATGTTAAAATCGTCTGCCATTTTTCTAGGTGATCAGTAAGAATTCAAAAGCAAAAGTGTTTATAAGTGTTTCTACAGTAGCTTCACATTTGTACTTAACATTTTAACTAAAATCATATTAAAGTGGCTTGCTTTAAAACCTAAGCAATAAGCATTTTGCTTGAACTGCTTACTGTATCTTTTGCCTAAGATCATAGTGACCTTATTCAGGAAATGAAAGTTCTGAGTGTACTTTAAAGACTGACACTGTTGCTAGAGAGACATTTGTAAACACTGTACGCTTTGAGATTTTTTTCAGGTAGAGAGATGCTATTTTGGTAGTCCAGTTAAATTTCCATTTATCCAGGATTGGATTTCAGTTTGGATAAATGCTTTCTTTTCAAGGATCCTGGAACATAGGTGTTTGGTTTTGTTGTTTTTTTTTTTAAACTGGCAAATCCTAAAAGCCATTCTCGGATTATGGAACTTAACTCCGGTTATTCGTACAAGTTCCTTTACAGGGTCTAAGGGAAGCATTTCATATGACTTGTTTCATAATACTTCAGTGTCACGTAGGTGACAATAAGATGGTGATGGGTTGCCTCTTACTTTCCTCTGATCACGTCAGATTTTCCCTGTTTGGGGGAGTTACGCACTGGTCACTGCAAAGGGAGATGCTGTAAATGCACGTTAACTGCTGTAATAAGAAAATAAGTAAACAATTACTTGGACCATTCCATCAAAGTACATCTCGTCAATTTAGCACTGACTTGCTAAAAGAATACGGAAACGGAAAGCTTTTTCTAATGATGTATTCACAAAGGATTGAGGGACCAGTTCTTGCACTGCCCATCTTTATAGTTTTAAACAAGTTTTTGCTAAATTTGGAAGGAATGTCCTGGGTGATTTAGACGACTGTAGTAATTTAGATAATAGGGTCAGATGGGTAAATTAATGTGGATGTTTCAGGGATACATGTAATTTAAATTATCTATGTTCCTGCTAGGACAAAATGATATTCAGATAAGGATTTTGGAGCACAATAAATGTAAATGATCAAAATGTAAATGATCTGTCTTTGTATGATGCTAAATGTATAAAAGCAGTAGCTCAGGATTACAATGTACCTTTTACAAATAAACTAATAAAGAAATAAAGATTATTATTCAAAATTAACATATCTTGTTATTTATATACAAATAAAAATACACAAGTGAAAGAATTTCCTAGTATGATACAGGAACAACAAAGGTGTTGGGCGGCAGAGGTAAGCTCTGCATTTTTGCCAAATGGCAGCCTCAGGAATATAAAAGAGCAAGAACAAATTGCCGTTTTCTTGATGTTTTGCAAAGAATGTGTAAGTAAATAAGGGATTATGCGTTCTTTAGTCAATGGCTTATTGAGGGGAATATGGTAATATACGCTCTTATTTTCCTTATACTATTTACATCGCTTCACTGTAGGGATTTGCAGCACTTGTTTGCATCTTAAACGCTTGACTACTCTTTGTAGTTGTCTTGTATTTCAAAATACTGCCCGCCCTCTACATTCTGAATTCAAGTAGGCTGGGGCTGTACAGAAAATCATCCACTGTTTTTGTAACTGAAGGGAGGGTGGGGGTTAGGAAGCCTGGGTATAATGTTATATTAATGAATCAAAGGAATTTCTACTTTTTTGCCCTGTGATAAGCTGTTCTTTATTTCCTATCTTGTGTTTCTCCTTTTTCTCAACCTTTTTGATCAGAAGGGAAGATACATTGACAAAGTAATTTATTTTTGTCTGAATCAGGATAATAGCGCAGTATTTGCTACTGCTTCCTTTTGCAAAGTGAACCATTGTAGTTACTCCTATAAGATGATTAGGGGACTGGAACACATCTAGACATAATCCTGTCCTGTATGTACTGACCACTAGAAGAACTTTCAGCTTTTACAATCATTCATTTCTTTCGATGACTTTTAATAGTCTTTTCCTCTATGTATTATTTTTGTGTTAGATGGGGGAAGGAGTTACCCACATTGACTGTGAAGGGCTTCTGCACTTTCAGGTTCTATTTTCCCCCTTCCCTACTCTCCTTCCACTCTTTCCTACCAAAGGGGTTTTTATGCAAACAGTGTTGTTGACTAGGAAACACTTGGGACCTTAAATTGTGTTTTATATTTTAATTATGAACCTACTAATGAGTAAGTGTTTTACTGGGTTTTGCTTGTACCCCTCATACATGTTGGTATGTCGTCTTTTAAAAAGAAAGACTAGAGCGTAGTGTTTTTGAAAATCAGATTATCAGGATATCTTTGTCATGAGTAGCGTGTTGAAAGAAGCTAGAGGTTTCAATCAGCCTGATAGGAAATTCACCGTGAAGTGCTTAAAGAAGATGCTGAAGCAACCGTGGAGTCATTAGTGGTTATAGCTGAGAGAGGGATGATGATCAGTATTTGCTTTTTCCTAGTCTTTCAAACTGTGTATGGCTTCACAAACAGAGGGAAAACCAGGGCAGCAGCTTAATATCAAGTGTTAGAAAATCCCTGTAACTAACAATAAGGACCTGAATAATAAATAGGTGAGCAGTGGCAAAGATGATTTGTCACGTTAGATCAATCTAACTGCCTTTTCTGATGGCAAAAACTCTGCACTGAATGCAATATGCTCTCTAAAAAAAAAAAAAAAAAATCTGTGCAATGTTTTTCCAAGCAAGCTTGAGAAACACATCTGTAAAAGTAATCAAAGATAGTGATTATCAGACTGGGAGGATGTGGCAAATACATGCCAGCAATTTGGAAATATTTAATATTTGTATAAAGTTAGTGTGCTGTTTACTTCATCGACTTCAAGCTGATAGAACTGAGAGCAAGCTGGATGGCTGGATTAAGTTAACCCATCCTGTTTTCTTACTTAATTTTCTTACGTGTGATTCAGATTTACAATGCCAGGGACTCGGCTTTCCCTTTCAAAAAAATTTGTTACGAAGAAATAGGTCAGTGTTGGAGAAATGGGTTTTGCTTAACTACTTGCAATAGAAAGTTCTGATCATAACATGTAGTATAATATGTAATGTTCAAGAGGTGGACTCTCATTATACTCAGTCCCCCTTCATACCAAAGATTATTTTCTTTATAGGGGAGTTGCAAGCCACGTTTGTCTCAGTAGCCATATCAGCCTAAATCGTCCCCATTCCTCAGCCTTCCAGTTGTGTCCATCCCTGTACCGCGGCTCGGCAGCAGAGCTGTACTCCCGGAGGAGCATCAGTGACTGCACTGTACACCCATCACCAGGGCAGATGGGGGAAGCCTGCTTGAAAATAACTTTAAAAGTGCCTCCTTAATTCGTATTTCTTTCAGTGATTTTTATTGGTACAGTCGATGCGCAGCAGATTGCATGAAGGTGAAGGAACAAAAGGCTGGAGGTCATGAAGGAGAGGGGGGAGAGAGAAACTTAATCCGATTTAAGTTATTTGCAAGATTTTGTTATGGTTATTTGAGCCAACAAGAAAAGAACATCTAGGCTCAGTTTCCTACAGCTTGAACCACAAAAAGGCTTTTATTTTAGAACAATAAAGCTACTTGTTAGCCTGATTATCTAGCAACTCATCATGTTACACTTCACTGGAATCTCTAGGGGTCTACCAGGGAGGTATCCCTCTATCACTTTGCTTTTATATTCATCTGTAGGCATTCACTCTTTGCTGCTTTTGGGCAGGAGGGGAAAGGACATCAGGCTAAACAGATTTGGGATCTGGATCTGTACAGCTGCTTTTATGGTTCCTTTCTAACAGGTTATTAGCAAGAAGAGTGTTCAGCTAAATCTTGTGAACAAAAGTAACAGATATGACAGAGTATGGATTGGAAATTGCTGATCCAGATGACAAGTTGTATGTCATGGACAATGACTTAGTAAAATGATTATCAAATGGGTTTACGAACACTCATGATAAATAATGGCTAAAAAGATGAAACTGGGTGAGACGCATGGGGTCAAAAGGACAGTTACATATCATGGTTTTATCCAATAATAGCATAGTTTGTAATGGAGAAACAACAATTTATTTCAACGTGTATTTAATACTAGCTCTTTTGCATAGCTTTTTATCAATTTGTAATGACATGGTTATAATTCCAGCTTGCTTAAATTCAAACGTGTTGCTTAGTGTTTTTAAAAAAGAAAAAATTGTAGGGGGGGGGACAAAGAGACTGAGGTTAGAAAAACACCTCTGGGGGCGTGCTGCTTATTTTTCCTGCAATATTTCCAAGGGAAAATGATGTGGCTGATGAAATTTCAAGTCTGATTCAAGTTAAACTGCGTGAGAAAGAAGTTGCTAGCAGGCTTATGGGTCCAGGCCAGATGACTTACCGCATATTATTTTCACAGAAAAATCAGACTGCATTTCTACTATTTCCAAAAGAACATCTTTAAAATTTCACTGTTATTTAATGAAGTCTCTTACCCACGTATAATACATCTTTCTTGTCATACTTTCCATTTGTTAAAAAACTAGCATAGTTGCCTAGATAAGAAATAGGTAGAGAATTTGATTTCTATATTATTTGCCTCTAAAATTTTGCTTATGTATTGTTATTGGAGTATTTTGGGTCCTTTTTATTTTTGTAATATGATTATCATATTGTTCTTTGGATATTTTTAATTTTGTCTGTAACTGATACTACTGTGTGTAGTATCTGCCAGTTTCTCAAGTTAAACTTTTGAAATACTTTGAATTCTTGCCTATTTAAGGGCTGCCTTTACAACATAATGAACGTAATTTCGTAATTTCGAACCGTTTCAGAGAGATAAAACCTAAAGCACCTTGAAGAAACGAGTCTTTAGTATGGGATTTCTACTGACCATCCATTTGAAAGGTGTAACACACCTCCCGAGAAGCTCTGCACCCTGAGCAGGCTGCGTGGCACAGAACCCCACGCAGCCAGCAGACGGGCCAGTGAGGGACACGCAGGTTTTCCCAGTTCCCAGACTGAGAATGCAGTCACCCTGTGAGTCTTCTCTTCAGAAATCTGAGTTTGACAAACAGGCATTCTCTGATTTTTTTTTTTTTTCCATCAAAATTTACCCAGATAGCTCTAATCGGTGCTGAAGAGGGCTGAAAGAGCCTACTGTGCTATTTATAGTTTGTGTACTGTTATTTAGGAGTGTTATTTAGGAGTTATTTAGCACTTCACATTCCTTTTAACATAAATGCACACTATTGTTATTTTGATGGAAAGGTCAATGAACTAGAAAGTGTGCTTTAAAAAAAATATTTAACTTGCCTAACATTTGCATTGTCTGAGGTTTAATTGTCTCTTATTTCTGTTTTTATGCTTATAATGTCAAAAATGAACCTTTTATATCAAAATTTTCCATCTCAGGTGTCTGGCATATTTTCTGTGCAGTTTCAGTTTAAATAGCAGTGTTTTTCCAGGAATGAGAGCAGAGGAAAAAACTGTTTATTTGTTTATGCTTAAATAAAACCACAGAGCCAGAAAATTCCAGCTATCCCTGCTGCATGCTTTGGAGCAGTTTGGCAGGATCAGTTGGCATCATGTCAGGCATGTTTTCAACTCTCTCCTGCGAAAGCGAGCTGAAATATGGCTGAGTTAACGAGACTTGGAAAAATTTCACCTGTGGGTGCTCAGTAGATGTTTGTTAGAAGTAGCTAAAAATCTCAGAACATCTGTTTTATACTGGTTATCTGCTTCCTCTGAACTGGTCAAATTGGTACTTTCGTTCTGGAGATGCAGGAAATACACATGGCTCGTCCATAACTCCTACTGTACCTGAAAGAAGAGAAGGACTCTCTCCTCCAGTACCGCGGACCACTTTGTTGGCGTTGGGCAACATGAAGGAAGAAAAAAAAAAGTAACAAGGAGTCAGGATGGAGAAGCAGCCTAGAGGGGGACAGTGATACAGAACAGATGCAGAAAACACAATCTGCGGGAGTTGGAACGAAGGAACAGAACAGAGAAAATCACACCATGGAAAACGAGGAAGAAACACATAATAATTTCTTAACAAAGTTAAATTCTCTTTAAACCAACCTTTATATAGAGATTGTTACTTTTTTTGTGTGTGTGGTAAACCTTTTGGCATAATACCTAGTCCACAAAGGATTGTAGCATCCCTGAGAAGATGCTTTTAGTACTCCTGATCATTATCTACCTGACTTCACAGCAAGAGGATGAGAATGAAGAGAACCTGGGCTACGAGCTGGTCTTCTGCGCTTACTCTGACGTTGTCACTGTCAGCATCAGTCTATGCTGTATCAGGTAATGGGAGCTGTAGAAGCCTGTAGAAGCCTGTAGAAGCAAGACATTCCCATCTGAGATGAAGGGCACACTTGTGATCCCCTCAAGTTGCCTCCATCAGCACTATCCTATGTGAGCGAGGGACCTTGGAGTTCCTGGGAGGAATGCCCTGAGCTTGACAGCACCCAGGGACATCCCCTAAGTCCCAGGAAAAGAGGGAGCCAATGTAAGCTTTAGTGTTAAATCCACCCCCCAAGAGCCAAAACAACTAAGAAACAAGAACTACAAGGGCAATCTTAATTTTTGCATTTTTTAAATTATAAATGACTAAATGTCACTTACAAAGGTGTTGTTATTTAATGTTATATTTACATTGTCTGAACTGGACACTAGGAAGGTAATGGAGCTAAGCAAAATTGTTAAAAATGCACGCACAGTACAAAACAAAACAAACAAATCAGAGCCTGCTACGAAATAGCTTAGATTTTCCTCCCTCAAAAAAAAATAAACAGAAGTCTATCATCATTGTTATGTATTTTTCTAAGTTTGTGTGCAGTCAGCCCTCTTTGCTAGCCCTGAGAAAGCTGATGAAACATCGCTGCCAGCATCACTGTGTACCTGCTGCCTCATGCGGTGCTAACGTGGGAACAGTCCCCACATTCATTCATTTTATTCTGATTAGAAAAACATGAAAGTGGTCTCATTTACATATTGCTGAACAGAACAGATGCTGTAGGTTTCCTGAAAAAGCGTGAGAATCTGCATTTCTATTCAAAATACTTCCAGTTTTGTTTAAAATGCCCTGTCACCAGTATCCGAGGTGATACGCAATAGACTTCATTGACTGGTAGGCTTGCAGCAAGTTAACACCTTTTGTGACTGGTACCAGTGAAAAAAAGACACAACCTCACAAATGAGTTTTTCTTTCCAAATTTGGAAAACATAGTGTAGCAGCTATTACTGATAATAAAACCTCAGATGTACAAACATACTGTAATTTACCTTGCAAAGGCAGGAATGGCGCAGTGCTGGTATCACATCTCTGGCAGGAAGCTTAACAAGAATGCTTTTTCCGGATTACCAAAGTAAAAATGAGTGCGAATAAACCTTTTTTCTTCATCTTTGTTTTAAAGTAAAAAGCAGAAAACATGATCTCTCAAATATAGTGACTTTAAACCAATGTCATTAAACCAGAACAAAACCACTCTGCAGCCCTTCTGTTTCAGTTTAGTTTAAAACAAAAATTTAGTGCAAATGGCTTGGAAAAAAATAAAATACTTTTTTTTTTTCTTTAGAAAAGCTTGTGATATATCTCATTTTGGGAGACATGAAGTGGAAGCTTTCCATAGTTTCCTACCTGATGAATTATAGAAAGAATATCGTCGCCTCCTCTCATTCAGGCTTTGTCAAACAAGCTATTGAATTTTCCTGTGCTTTTAGTGTTCGGAAGACAGAGCACGTCAAGAGCGTGGAGACCTCAATGTCACGCTTCACTGCACGTGGGAAAAGCAGGGTTGCTGTCACGCACAGCCCGCGTGGCCCTGTGTCGGCCGCGAGACTGCCCTTCTCCACAGCAGAGAAGTAGCCCGGCTGTAACAGTAGCTGGCCATTAGCACAGCAACAGGAGCAAGAACTTCCAGCACGGACACGAAAGACAGTATTACCATAGCACAATTTATAATCTTGCTATGCCCAAGCCAGCTTATGTATTTTTAATACAGCATTAAGTGTACTGGACTGTTTCTAATACTGATTTGATTTCTGAGAGTAGGCAGAGGAAGAAGAAAATGATACAATTTACAATTTAAATGTTTATATTTGTGAAATTTAATTTACTTCCCTACTAGGATTATCTCCTTCTAGTTTCACACTTGTAAGCACAGGCTGGCTGAGCTAGAAAGCTTGAATGGAATTTTCAAAGAGCAGCAGATCCTAATCTTGGCTTGAAGGAAAGCCTTGTTGTGAGCTGATTTAATGAGATATTTATGTGAGCTGACCGAGCCCCAAGTTTCCTATTTCATTATTATTTATGGAATCTCTGTCATTCTTCTAAGTCTATAATCTTTTCTAAATTGATGGGGAATATATGTTTTAATGCATATATCCATTTCTTCCTCTTTGATACTCTTTGACTAGAGTGACGTAACGTTTCTTTTTAGTACAACTACCTGTAATATAGTTTCAATGATGGCCATATTGCTAACTTTGCTTGGATCCAAGACATCAAAAGTTAGGATTTACTTATCCTGCAAGAAATGGTATTGCTGATAAGAGAGACTGATACCACTGGAGTCCTTGGAAGTCACTTTCTAGGAGTAAGATCAGACCGAACAACAAATTCCTGACCCAGGGCAGCTTAATGTTCAGAATGGGACACTGACAGCTGGGTTTATCTTTCAAAATATCTACCCCTGGTTGGATGCAGGGGGGAGGAGAGGGTCCCAGTAGCTCACAGGACGATTTCTCATTGAAACCGATATCCTCGTAAGAGACTTCTGTGAAGAATGGCTAGGAAGACCCCCTTCAAATTCTCAACTTCCTAAATGCTTTTGTGCTCGATTAAAAACTTTGGATTAAAAACTAAATAAATCTGAAAACAGGTTGTATTTGTTGATTAAACTGCAGTGAGTATGTTATTAAAAAGACTATTCCAGAAAAGTTCAGGTTTCTTATAAACCTTGGTTTTAATTGGCAGTGGCAGTTAAAAGACAGCATGAAAAGTTAAATACTTGCCTAAAAATCTTTTTTTATATTTACAACCTTTGAGGAGAAATGTCATTTTTTTGCTACCTCTTATATAAACAGAGACTTTCTCTTTGCAAATTTCTTTCACTACACTTGTATTATAAACATTAAATCTAGATTAAAGCTCTTCATAAAAATACTTATCCCAAAACGTTTTTTAAAAAAATTGTAATGTAAGCTGTGGTAGAATAATATAAAATAAAGAGATACGATGTACTCGTATAAATATGTTCCAGACCAAGGCATATTATTACTCTAATACTTTCAAAGCCCTAGAAAATAAGATCTATAAATGAAAACAAAGGAATACCTGTTAACTTCCTTGTAAGGCCAAGTGCGTCTGTAAGCATATGCTCAGAGACTGATTAACAAACAGTATTTCCTACACAGAAATAAGAACTTGATTTTTTTTTATTTTTCCTTTTTATATTTAGTAAGATGAATCAAAAATTCTTTAGGTTTTTTGCCAGTTAGGGGCAAACACATAGGGGCAAACATTCTGTGTTTATTCTCAATATCGAAGACTTCAAATGTTCATTTTGCAGGCAGTGAATTTCTTTTCCCAATTCATATACTAAACGAGACTTTTGCATATTAGAAAAATCAAATTAATTTTGGTTCCTGTAGTAACTGTATGGCTTCAGTTCCAGCATAGGGTTTCTAGGCACTATTTTTGCTTTTGTGTGTTTTTTTTTTAATTAATTTTATGTTTGGTTAATGTTGGCAACAGTCCTTCTGTTCCTTCTTGTTCTTTTTTCTCATTTGCTGTTTGGTGACCTTTGCTTTTCCCTTACTTTTGTCAGTGTTTAAGAGGCACACAGTAAATTACACGATAAGATCCAGAGCATCTGAGTGAGAAAAACAACCTTCTTGGCCAGAAGAACCTGCTGTCCCAAGTTACGTAAACAGCTGAAATTTGATGGGTCCATTGCTACAATGAAGTGGCAAGCTTAGATAACTGACAGTAAGTAAACCAGGAGTGTATTGGAGCATAAACTGTACAGTTTCTGGCTTCTATTAGCAGGGTAATCTCCAGGAGGCAAAGCCAAGCCAAGCCCAACAATGCATTAACTTTCCCTTGGTGCACCCCAGTGCAAGTCTTCACTTGCCAGAGCATTCCTGCTTCTGGCAATTAATTAGTTTCTATTGCACAGAGTCCCTGCTCGGGCCCGAGTTATTTCACTAACTCCATCAAACTGCTATTTCTGGCAGAGAAAAGGCAGCCGCTAAGTGGATAGACTAAATCTCCAGTGTTAGACCTCTCTGTTCCTCTTAACTGCTGTTTCTCAGATCATGTCAATGCAGCGTCTTGGCTCTCTCATGCTAGTTTGCATAGCAAGAGATCGCAGTTCCATGCAGTGAAGCAGAGAATGATGTTCTTACATTTTCACTGTCTTCACCAGCACACACAGCAGCCAGCTGACCTCTATGCTGTAGGTGGGTGTATGCTCCAGACTCTGTTTTAGGACAAGACTAAGGCTTGTCCCCTGCCTCTTCCTTGTCCCACTCCCAGGGAAAATGGGGAGTGTGTACCGCAAAGAAGCTGCAGTAGTTCTCCCTGTCCTTTTCCACAATTATAATGTCTGCTGGATGTTTCATGAAGCATTATCTGTTCTGCAGTATACATACAGGTGCAAAGACAGAATGGACTGGAAAGCACATTCGCTGTAAGCTTTTAAAACCCTGATACACATGCACATAGAAGAACACAGAAATACAATTCAGTATATAATGAAGAAACATCAATACATGCTGAAGTTATACTGACTGCTGTCTTGGTACTTTGTTACAAGCTATTAGATACGTGCCATCACCTAGAACAGTGAACTGACTTAAGACCGATACCAACTTAAAAGCTATGGAAATATTAATCTCTTTCTCCTGTAAATAAATTAGAATTTAAATGGTAACATAAGTAAGAAACTTTATTCTGATTCCTTAGAAATCAGCCATACCTTGCATCTAGAAAAAGCTGAACAAGGTCAGAATTACTGCATTCTAACATGTGGTAATTCACATTTAATAATTTTAAAAGAATATATTTCAAGGTGACAAAGCAAATCTGATTTCCCAGGGTGCATGGCAACGGATTAATTTGCAAAGGATCACTAATTTTCAGTTAGGTCATTCTTACGCTCATATGTATGTACACACATCCGAACACATAACAGTTTTATTATCTTGCAATCATATTTGCTATTTGGCATGGAAACTAAAATTGTCAACAATTTTGATAACCATTTTTCCCCACAGCTGTGACACAGACAGATTATTATCTCAATCCAGAGAAGCATGAATGCATAGTTTTAATGTGTGTAATTTTTATAATCCCTACTCTTTTGCAGAGCTAATATGTGTTTCCCTGTGTCACATTCCAAGCTTTGGTCTTTTTTTTTCCCGTTAATGCACTTGGTCCTGACTTTTCTATCCCCATTTTACTGTATCCTTATTTATCAGGACAGGTTTTGGTGGCACTTGCTGAATCATGCTTTATTTCATCTGAATCTAAAGGTAGCAATGTCTTACTCATAAGACATTATATATACTTCTGGTATTAAAAGCTATGACAACCACCTCAGTCAGTGTAAGAACTAAATCCAATCCCCATGACTGAAATACTGGAAAGCAAAATTCTGCATTCTATTGGAGCATGGGTCGACTTCTTTTGAAGTTGCTTTTCAGGTTCAGAGACTAATTCCAGAATATAGGATTTTTAGGCCTTTTAATTCAGCTATGATAGATATATCAGATGTAAGAATTCAGAGTAAAGGAATCTATACAAATAGCAGGTGATACTCTGGCCCAAACTCAGAAAAAAATGCAAAACTTGCACTAAATTCATTAAGCCATGATTTCAAAATTCTGTTCTCCCAAAGCAAATTGAACTCTTCTGGGATATTATCAACTATTAACTGTGTGAGTCTCTTTTCCTCTGTGTGTGTGTATATATATATATATTTAAATCTGGCTATTACTAAGTGTATGTATGCACAGATTATAAAACTTTGTTGTTCTGGTAATGACAGATGTGGATGAATTTTTATTGATTGATTCATGTAGGACCACAACACTTTCTTACCTTCTTTTTCTTATGCTTTTGTTAATACAAAAAAATAAGCAAACAGCAGAGATCTTTGATACTCTGTGACATCCTCCTTCATATACAAAGTTAGTTCATCAAGCTGTTAACTGCAGCCTAGCAGTTTTCCTTCTGTCAGGACCAACTGCCTCACGGCATCTTCTTCCACTATCCAATGCAATCACAGCAAAATAAAGCTCTGCATCCGAGATGTGCCCCCCACATGCTAGTTCCTTCAACAGAGGCACTGGTTAGCCTACCAAAACCCAAAATGACAACTCTGAGAAGCTGGTCCAGGCAGTAAGAACAGACCCTGCTACCAGGGCAAAACCCCAGTGACATAACAGAGCCTACAGGTTCCATGGGCGTTTCTGCCTTTCCATCCTCCTGCCAGTAGCTTCTGAAATCCCTTTCGAGAAGAAGGCCATGCAGGTGGTTTTTAAGAGAGTACAAAATAAGGTCAGTTGAAATTTTGTTGTTCAGTGTCTGCAGT
Organism: Dromas ardeola; assembly: GCA_013398915.1. NCBI lineage: Eukaryota > Metazoa > Chordata > Aves > Charadriiformes > Dromadidae > Dromas > Dromas ardeola. The sequence continues at coordinate 449,095 of VYZM01022868.1, forward strand.
TATTGAGAATATTCAGTTCATACATCCTGAATGCACTGTTCAGTTTAGGTGCGGTAATTAACCTCTGCAATTCAGTACTGCCATCTCTCAGAGATGAGAGACGAGCAAGGCACTCCTCCGCCAAAATAGTGAATGCTTGATTTTGATATTTCTTTTATATATTTATTTACAACATTCATTTTATTTGCCGTTCAGGGATTTCTTGTTACTTGTATGGTGCCTTTGATCCTTGCTGTCAAGATTTTTCTCCACATTCACAGAAATCAAAAATTTGGAAGAAAAACGATGAGAATCTGTTACAGTTAATGATCCCAGAAAATTAATTTTAAAGAAAAATACTAAATTCTTCTCCTAACAGAAACCTGTCAGCTGACAGAAGTGAAAGAAGTTTTGTATGTGAAGAAAAGATATGTGCATATGTTAATGTACATAGTATTACATGCTGATCATAAACATTCAGACCTCTTTTTAGTTACACTTGGTAAGCACTAAATACAGCAATATCTTCCCACTTTTAATTCAACAGTTTCTCCAGTCAAAAAGAACAAGATTAATACCCACGATTAATTTTCTGAATTCTCAACTCTGTTGAAAGAACAGCATCAATACAGTAAATAGATCAACTTCAGGAACAGGCAGGGGGTAAAAAAGCTTTTGCATTCTTTCCCTGCGCTGCCACCACAGGACAAGTCACTAGTTTAGCTGAAGATGCCACTTCACAAACGTACAATGAAGATATTCTGTGTGCACACATAAACATCGACACGTACATCCTTGTCTCTCAGTGTTTGTTCTATTGACTAATAAAGCATGTAACATTGAAAGTAATGCTTTTTGTTTGTGATGAAATAACTTTGAAAGTGGCTTTAGAAAAAAAAAGTCTCACAAAAAAGTACTGATAAATAAATCACAATTACATATGCAAATACGCTGATTACATTTGGCTGCACAACTGAATGACAAATTACACTGAAAATGGCTTTTTAAACTTGCAACTGCAAGTCTGCCCCCAGGCTGACACAAGAGTCCTTTCATTTCAGCACAAAGCCATTACTTTGCTATTAAGTGCCATCCATTACAAAACTAGAATCATGTGCAATTACAATTACACGCTCATTTAGATGTGCAATTGCTCATTTTTACACGTGCAATATTGATATTGTCTTTCATAAATGTTTTATGCTTTCATGAACCATATCAAGTAAAGGGAGTAAGTGTGACTGTGTGGCTTTCTGCAATCTACAGCCTTCAGGAGCACAAGCAGTATGGTAAAAAAAAAAGGAAATAATCTCTCTGATTAGTTTGCCAATTAGAAAAAGACCGATGTTTTTGGGGTGGGTTTTTTTCTACTTATATGCATTTTGTTTACACAGCAATAAAAACTGTAGTATTTCTATTTTGCTATATATAATAAATCTCTCTTGGCTAGACCTGTCTTTAGCTCTTTCAATTAATTATTGTGTATATATCACATATTTGAGAGGAAACTAGATTATCATAATGTAAGGTAAGAACATAAACAATACCAAATGAGGCAGAAATTTCCAGTGGGGTAATAACCAGCACCAGGTAAACTGGGAGACAACTGATAAGGTAGAAAAAATGTTAGCTTATGTTTTAATTTCCCACAATTGGAAGTAGGATTCTCTCTTGGCACAGGCAAAGTTGCTTAAGGCAGCAGGTTGCTGGGATCTGTGAAATGGCTTCAGTCCAGTGCTCCCTCTGCCTATGCCAGACTGTAGGAAATCTGGCCTCACTGCTGCTGCTGGTATTGCCAACTCATGGGGGGCAGCGTGTGAGGCGATAACTATTCCTGCTGGGACAGTCAGTGCCTCAAAAACCAGCCATTACCAGCCCTAATATTCCCATCTTCGCAGCAGGCCCAGGAGCAACAAGCATTCAAAGTATCTGGCATGCTCCATTTCTTTCCTCTTGCCCTATTTGTGCTCCTGCCTCTTCTTCTTCCCTGATATATTAAAAGCAGCTGCCCAGTTTACAGCCCCTATGAAATACACAAGTGAGGTTTTTTACTGTTTAATTCATCCTTAACATATTTAAATGTGCAAAAATACTGGAAGGGTATGTAGTTCTACATCCCTGTCTGTGATATCATTTCGGTATGTCAACCACAAAAAGGGTGGTGTTGATCTTGTGCAAACCTGGTTTGCAGCACCTGGCATGCTTCTTTCAAAAACCACAACAGCCCCATGAAAAAACATACTTTTATCTCGGGTGCCCCATTGACTTTCCTGTTAGTAACTGTTCTGGAGTAACAGTGGGCATTTAATATTTATGTGCACTTACATATTAATAATTGATAATCAGTCCTGATTTAGCTAAGGGAAATGGTTGACATGAATAAGGGAGTAGCCGTTTTACATGATAATCTTGCGAGAATAGATGACAGGTTAGAATAGATGACAGAAGCAGCACGATGTGTCTGAGCATAAACTAATTCACTTGGGAGAAATTACTTCAAACCTGACTTTAAATGGCAGCAAGTGGGTTAGTGGGTATGCAGATGTACTGCATCTGTGTCTGCATAAAGAAATGTGACGGTGCACCATGCACCATCAATTCAGGAAACTAACTGGAAGATGATGTGTTATGATAGAAGGCTATAGGAGCATGACATCTATATATTAGCCTCTACTTCAGGGACAGTACTCCACACTGTATCCACGACTTAAGAAAAATAACATTCAGAGATTACAGCAGAGAAGAACAACAATGCTTGGTGGAACAAAAAAGTCTTTAGGTGGAACAAACCAGGACTGTAAATCTTAACATTGGATATTAATAATTACATACCTATTATTTAAGTACTTGCTATTTATATAAGTAAGTTACATACTTGATGTTACCTACCTATTCTGAACCTCTGGAGTCAGAGTTAATAGGTGCTATGAAATATTAAAACAAACAAACAAACAAAAAACCCTCCCCAAAATTTAACAAAAAAGTTAAAGGACTTTTCATTAACATTGTATATTATAGTAAGTAAGGCAGAATCTAGCAAACTAACATCAGGGAATTTTAGTCTGCCCCTTTGGGAGTCAGCAGGGCATATCCATTGTTATCACTGATTGCATGTTTTAAGAAAAAATACAGTTAAATTTCCAAAATATGCAGGATGCCATCACTTATATAAATGAAAAGCCAGTGGCCATTCTCTGGTCCATCATACCTGTGTAACTGGTTGGTGCAACTGGGTAGGTTAGCAAGGGCTGTTTTCTGGTTCACAAACCACACTTGACACCTTTTCCAGGCCTACGGATTCTCCTTTTCTTTCTGGATGAGTCTAGTTGTGGAGACCTCACAGTGTGTTCAAGTCACTTATTTTCTCCTAATTTCCACTGTATGCTGTTAACGAAACATGACTACACTTTCATGGGACAGAGGAGTAAGTCTAAGGATAAACAGACGTAATTTTTGAAAGAGCGGGGAAATCTCATTAACTACCAACAATGGTAGGGAGGAAGAGTACGTGGAGAAGTGCTTTCTGTTCAGCCAGTGAATCACCCTGACACAAGCTGACTCCTAAACTGCACTTTTTATGGGCATTGTAGTGATTGAGATCAGAAATCACCCTCAGGGTGCCTCAGAGTTCAGGCCTCCGAGTAAGAGCACAAGCCATACTGCCCCTACCTCACACAGATCCTGGTTTTCCTGCTGCTTTCACACTGATGGTGCATTAACTGCGACAAGGTAACACACACTTTATAAAAAAAAAAAATTAAAAAACACACAAAAAATACCCTTCGCAAAAAAATCCCCATAACCACAAAGCACTCGGCGACCAGAAATGGGGAAACTTCGAAGGCGAAGAGTATTTTTTTTGCGACCCCACCTTTCTTTCCAGTCTCTCTCAGTCCTGACACGAGAGGGAGCTGGCGGCGGCACTTCATCTTGCCTCCCCCCTCCTCGGCACGGCTGGTACAAACCCGCCGCGCCCCTCGTAGGGCACCCTGAAGGGTGAAGTCTGCACCCCCTTCCTAAAAGGCTGCGGGTAGCCAGGAGAAGCACCCCGAGCAGCCCCG
>VYZM01022868.1:462042-473091 GCA_013398915.1 Dromas ardeola
CCCCCCGCCAAATCTGTTTCAGAATGATTCAGAATTCAGTTTTCCTCAGCCAAACATTTTGGGAGCCAAGGCAAACTGTTGAGGATACACTTCTTTCATACTTTCCAAAACACACACTTCAGGGTTTTGACAGCTGTAAGGAACTCAGTTGTTATATTGTAGATGTTGAGTCTTGATGCTTATGAAACCTTTTGCTGAGTGAGAGAATCCAAGTCTCTCTCCTGGTCTGAAGGAAAGTCCTTCCTGCTGTTATTGTTCCCTGGTGTAGCAGCTTCTGGCTGTGTTCTGGGTGAGATGAGAGAAAAGGAGGAGATAATTGTATTCATTTTGAAAACTAGAAATAGCACTGTAAAATTCTGTCTAAAAAATTGCTGTCTCGAATGTGCTTACCTATACTGTTTTGTAGGTCGTTGAACTATTCCTTTATAGTGTGTAATAGAGAGTAACAAACATTCCACATGTTCAAATTAAACTTCTCAGGCATTTTACATTACCAGTATTCCTATTTACAGTTACAATTATTTTGCAGAACCTTCATCTTTCAAGTTAGAGATGCATCAACTGTTATAAATAGCTACAGTTCTGACTATAGTTTAATTTGTGCAAAAGTGTTTCTTTTCAGACTGTTCTTAAATTGTTAAGAAGATGGTGATTCAATTGCAAGGAGTAGAAAAATTGAACAGAATCCAGTTTTCTTCATGCACAGAAAATACTAATTGTTCAAAATCTTGGTGACTGGTGAAAGCAAATTGATTACTAAAACTGTGCTACTACTGTTATTTTTAACTAAGAAACCCTGAAACATACATCCTTGTTTTAATACGGTTAAAGGAAACAAGCTTCATAACTTAATTTTGTGAAATATATAAAAAAGTTTAACTCTTTCCTCCCTATTTTAGTCATCTGAAATGACTGAAATGAAGATTTTAACTCAAACTATGATGCCCTGTCAACCAAAACAACATGAATCAGAAGCAAAAAAAGGTAAAATACTGCATGGAGATCTGTGTCAGAATTGTAATTTCTGGATGGAAGACAGTTGAACTTTGAAGAGATGTGGGCTGCATATTATTTTTTTCCGATTAGCCAGGGCTTTGAGAGTTTGGCTTCCTTCTGTACCACAATTTGAGAGCAATATGAAACCTTCCTGTTTTTCACATAACACTCTAGAGAAAGTATACAGCTTGGCCCATAACTGACTTGCTTGCATATAAGGGTGTACCTGTCTTGTGTTTTGTTTTTTTTTTTTTTTTTTTAATTAAAAAAACCCAACCAACCAAAAAAACCCACAAGAAAACTAAGTAAAAACAAGCCCTGAGCATAAAAAAAATTCTTCACACAAAACCCTGGTTTTGTGTAAATTTTTTCTGTGTGTGGAAGTACAGGTTTGAGTTGTATCCTTTAGCCTGCTGCAGTCATAGCATACTGTATTTAAGACTATTGCATGCAACCAATTTAAGAATTCAGTAATTTGGCTTTCTTTTACTCCTCTTACCACAGTTCTTCTGAAATACCTGTTTTCTGATGGTTAGAAATCACTTAATTTCTTTTATGATTAGTCCTGGACAGTTTGTTCTTGTGTCAACACTGTCCTTAAGGTTTGCTCCTTATGCTTTTCTTTCTGTATGCCTGTCACTCAGTATTCATAAAGCATAATGGTGTTTTTATCATGGTTTGGTAGTTAAAGCAAGCCAAACTTCTACTCTTTTTTTCATTAAGGGATAATCTCAGATTCCAAACATATTCTGACAGTCCTTCTCTGCACTGCATCCTGCTTGATTCTTCATTCTTAAACATGTGACAGAAAGTGCGATAGCTATCACTATTAAGTCATTAGTTCATTGAGACAATTTTTTCTGTTAATGTCTTCCTTTAATTGGGCATCTCAAACCTCTATTGGTAATCTTCAATACTTAAGTAATCTCTGGAGACTTGGTTCTGTTGCTCCTCATACTTGAGAATTGAAAGAATTCTGTTAAGTTTCATTGAGCCTTTCCTGTTTTTCCTCAGTCTGAGGTTACCATCACCCAGGTTCTTGAGCAGTAATTCTTCATTGTTGTGTGTTACTGACTTGAAAGTAAGCTTTCCATGTATTCCCTTTCAGGCTCAGGTTCATTTATCTGATTCTTGATCTTGGTAAATAGAATAATGTTCCGTTCTTTGGATCTAGTTTGGTGTCAGGCTTGTCAGGTTCTGTCTGTTTGGTGGTGGCTTTCTGATCCATTCTCGTTGATTCTGCTTGTGTGTAGAGGTCACTGTGTTCTACAAGATTTTCAATGGCTTCTCATCAGATCCTGGTCTCTTCTATAAGCCAGCACTTTAGACCCTTTTTAGTGGTTAACTGCTCTGTGATGCCTTCCTGACTCTTCTCCACATTTGTCCATAATGTCAAAATTTTTTCAGCGCTTGTTTTCAAAGGGCTTTTGTTTGTTTGATGTTTGTTGTAATCCTTTCCCTCAGAGTAACACAACTTTAGAGGTCCTGTTGTTCAGCTACTACCTATAAATAAGTCTCTTGCTTTTTTATTTCCCCCTTGCATCACACTGTGAAATTTCCACTGGAACTCCATTTTTATCTCCAGCTGTAAATGAAGTTCTAGATCATAATTTCCATTTGATATCTGTTCAGTGGTAATATGCCCTCAGTTACCTGTCTCTACAGTTCTTCAGTGCTTTTTACTGCTATCTCAGTCACTTTCTTGCTTTCTCTTAGAATCATAGAATAGTTTGGGTAGGAAGGGACCTTTAAAGGTCATCTAGTCCAACTCCTCTGCAATGAACAGGAACATCTTCAAGTAGATCAAGTTGCTCAGAACCATGTCCAACTTGACCTTGAATGTTTCCAGGGATGGGGCGTCTACCACCTCTCTGGGCAACCTGTGCCAGTGTTTCACCACCCTCATCATAAAAAAATACCTTCCTTATATCTAGCCTGAGTCGTCTACTTTTAGTTTAAAACCATTACCCCTTGTCCTATCGCAACAGGACCTCCTAAAAAGTTTGTCCCCATCTTTCTTACAAGCCCCCTTTAAGTGCTGGAAGGCTGCAGTGAGGTCTCCCCAAAGCCTTTTCTTCTCCAGCCTGAATAACCCTAACTCTCTCAGCCTGTCCTCATAGGAGAGGTGCTCCAGCCCTCTGATCATCTTCGTGGCCCTCCTCTGGACTTGCTCCCACAGGTCCATGTCTTTCCTGTGGTGAGGGCTCCAGAGCTGGACGCAATACTCCAGGTGGGGTCTTACCAGAGCAGAGTAGAGGGGCAGAATCATAGAATCATAGGGTTGGAAGGGACCTCTGGAGATCATCTAGTCCAACCCCCCTGCCAGAGCAGGGTCACCTTAGAGCAGGTTGCACAGGAACACGGCCAGGCAGGTTTTGAATGTCTCCAGAGACGGAGACTCCACCACCTCTCTGGGCAGCCTGTTCCAGTGCTCTGCCACCCTCAAAGTAAAGAAGTTCCTCCTCATGTTGAGATGGAACTTCCTACACTCAAGTTTGTACCCATTACCTCTTGTCCTGTTGCCGGGCACCACTGAAAAGAGCCTGGCCCCATCCTCCTGACACCCACCCTTTAAGTATTTGTAAGCATTAATAAGGTCACCCCTCAGCCGTCTCTTTTCCAGACTAAACAGCCCCAATTCCCTCAGTCTTTCCTCATAAGAGAGGTGTTCCAGTCCCCTAATCATCTTGGTAGCCCTATGCTGCACCCTCTCCAGCAGTTCCCTGTCCTTCTTGAGCTGGGGAGCCCAGAACTGGACACAGTACTCAAGGTGTGGCCTCACCAAGGCAGAGTAGAGGGGGAGGATGACCTCCCTCGACCTGCTGGCCACACTCTTCTTGATGCACCCCAGGATGCCATTGGCCTTCTTGGCCACAAGGGCACATTGCTGGCTCATGGTCATCCTGTTGTCCACCAGGACTCCCAGGTCTCTTTCCACCGAGCTGCTCTCCAGCAGGTCAGCCCCCAACCTGTACTGGTGCAGGGGGTTATTCCTCCCCAGGTGCGGCACCCGACACTTGCCCTTACTGAATTTCATAAGGTTTCTCTCCACCCAACTCTCCCTCAGTCTGCTGGCCATGCTTCTTTTGATGCAGCCCAGGATACAGTTGGCTTTCTGGGCTGCAAGCCCACATTTTTGGCTCATGTCCAGCTTTTCATCCACCAGTACCCCCAAGTCCTTCTTGGCAGGGCTGCTCTCAATCCCTCATCCCCAGGCCTGTATTGATGCTAGGGGTTCCCCCGACCCCAGGTGCAGGACTTCGCAGTTGCCCTTGTTAAACCTCATGAAGTTTACATGGGCCTGCTTCTTGAGCTTTTCCAGGTCCCTTTGGATGGCATCCTGTCCCTCAGGCCTGTCAGTCGCACCACTCAGCTTGGTGTCATCTGCAAACTTGCTGAGGGTGCACTCGATCCCAATGTCTGTGTCACTGATGAAGGTATTGAACAGTACTGATCCCAGTACAGACACCTGATGGACACCACTTGTCACCAGGCTCCATCTGGACATTGAGCTGTTGACCACTACGCTCTGGATGCGACAATCCATCCAATTCCTCATCCACTGAGCAGTGCACCCGTTAAAACCATATCTCTCCAATTTAGAGAGAAGGATGTTGTGGGGGACCGTGTGAAAGGGCTTAGAGAAATCCTCTTCTTCATACGTTTTTAAACAAGAGGGGAAAAAAGCAAGCTGTAAGTTTTCAGGTATGCTCATGTTCTTTAAACTATTCTCTTTGAAGTTATCCTCATGCCCTCACATAAGTTCAGCAGTTATTCCAGTTACTTGTGGTCAAAGGCAGGAAAAAAATCCCATTCATTGTTGACTTTGTGGCCTCTCTTGTCAACCGCCTACAGCCTGAGAAGCAGAAACCGTGGTCAATCAAGTGATTGTGTAACAGTGTTACAGGAGGCCCATTATTCCTAAAGGAATAAAATTTTTTGTCACCAAGGACCAGAGATAACACTTGTCCCTTCTTTGCCTTATTCTTTTCCTCTTGTTTCTGTTCTTGTTTGAGAATATCAGCTTAAAATACAGACATGGGTAGACATATTATATCTGAGGCTATGCTAGAGTAGAGGTAGTGGTACAAACTCAAATGATAACATGCACATTCTAAGCAAAGCCGCTGACTCTTGTTGATTCTGTGTAAAATGCTTAAAACTAATTGGTATTAGTCTGTTTGCTAGTTTCATGCAGCAGATCTCATAATTACTTTTAGCTGTTGAAAAATATCAACAGCTCCAAGAAAAGAGACACTCAGTTTTTGTTATTTGTCCCTTTGAAACATTGTGCCACTTTGGTGTGAGTTACAAACGTATTTTCTTCTAGGGCTTCAAGACCAGTTTGTGGTGTTTCTGTTAATTAGAACAAGTTACAGGGAGTGTGTAGTATAAGGTTGGATTCACCTTTTTGTGTTCCTTTGTATTAAAACAACACACACTTACTAGCTTGGAATAGTCCTCCATGTTCACTAAGTCAATTTGATGAAGTTAAATGATCTGTAATTTACTACAAGTTGTCCTCATACAAGGTCAGACTTAAATTACTGCTGGTTTTAATATTGATTTTTATATTCCACATGCAGCATTTCCACCCTTCTATAAGAAACCAAATCAGTTTTCTGAATTTACAACCTTAATGCCTTAAACAACAATGTTGAACTTAGTAATTTTGTATATTCACAGAAAGGATCAAATACAGCAGAGATTTCCTTCTGAAACTTTCAAGTGTTTCTCTGTCTCAGAAGAAGCCAGAGTTTCTTCCTGATCATCCAATTGTACTTGAAAAGCCAGTAAGTGCATTTTTCATATTAAGTGAAGTTATAAAAGCAGTCACGGAGGTTTTGACAACCCATTTGATAGGAGACATCTTTCTTCAGACTAGCCTGCCAAATTGATAAAACCTTCAAAGACAGATTGTGCAGTTTGGCTCTGTTACTATTGTACGTAACTTCCCCAGTTGGTATTTGGCATCTTACCATGGCAAGTACCATACAAAGGAAAAGGGTATTTTCTTTGATTTCAGGAAAAAGATCAGGTATGTTTACAAATTTAAGGTAAGTATGAAATTGTATTAAAGCTTTCTACTGTGTTGGTATTCTATGCGAATTCCATCTCTGTCTTTTCAAAATAAAGAAGAACAATCTTCATGAAGTTCTGTCTTAGTGAAGGTCTGATTCCAGTGTTTAAGTTGTCCATGCATCAGTGTCCACTACAAAACTATTAATGAGCTTAATGTAGTCTGTGTTATTCTCTCTGGTCTGTGTTGTTGGGGAGAAATGAATAGAAATGAGTGATGAATATGAAGGATATCCAGGAGTGCCACCTTAACCTTTGAGATGAAATAATCCTGAAATACGTTGTAAGCTAAGAGATAAAAAAATCTATTGGTTCGAATTCCACACACCGAGTGTGGGAAAATGTTCTTGGGTATAAACATTATAATATCAAATCAAGCTATATGCTGGGCTGCTTTTGCGGCCACCGTGGTGTAGTTCTTCTAGAAATAGGATTCCTATCCTGGAGAAGTATAGAATAAATCATAGAATCGTCTAGGTTGAAAGGAACCCTTAAGATCATCAAGTCCAACCATTAACCTAACTGCCAGACCACCACTAAACCATGTCCCTAAGCACCACATCTGCCCGTCTTTTAAATGCCTCCAGGGATGGTGATTAAACCACGCCCCTCGGCAGCCTGTTCCAATGCTTGATAACCCTTTTGGTGAAGAAATTTTTCCTAGTATCCGTCCTAAATCTCCCCTGGCGCAACTTGAGGCCATTTCCTCTTGTCCTATCACTTATTGCTTGGGAGAAGAGACAGACACCCACCTCGCTACAACTTCCTTTATGTCCAGATGACTACTGTGTTAGTCACAGTTCCAGGCAGTTTTAAATTCTTTAAATTTCTATTTTTGGAAAAACAAAGCTAAACTAATATGACAGTAATCAGCCTTCCTGATCTTACTTTTTACATCTTTGTTATATTTGTCCTCAAGATGAAAGCTTTACTTGTTTGAAAGCCTGAGGGCAGATAAGGAAGTTTCAACTCCTGAATTTCCTAACTTTTTCCCCCCCCTCTTCCTGTTGCTTGAGTTTCCGAGAGGGGCAAAGTTTGACAATATATACATTCTCACATGGTTATGTTCATAGGTAAAGGAGGACACACCCTCCCCTCCTCCCAGAAATGGAATAGTGGATGAATGAACTTTAAAATTGCTCATAACATGGCTAAATTGCAAATAATTTGATTAGAGGGAAAGAAGGATAGTAAAAACTAGTGCAAACCAAGATGGGTTGCATATGTTTTAAGAGATTGTTTTGGGGCTGGAGGATCTCTGTCTGTAGGATGAGGTCATAAATGTATTCAGTTATAGTCTTGTCTTTAGAAATAAGACTGCCTCACTGACTGTGAGGCCTGCTCTTAAAGTCTTTCCGCTGCTTTGAGTTAGTCATATGTATGTAAGCCCTCACCTGCAAATGCTAGTTTGTCATACAGATAAAAAAGCAGTGAGTTTTCTGATTCTATTTAGCTGCAAAAGGGGATGAGTAAATTACAGACTCCTATTAGTCAGAATCTTGTGTTAGAATAACATAGTGTATCACTTAGCTATCGTTATAGGTGTTTTAAGTACAAAGTGTGGATGGTTGAGTAGGCTAAAGGAAAAAAAATCCTATTCTCATTAAAAGAAAGCAAAAACTAGCAAATTCGCAGTGTGGTCTTTGAGACAGTGTTGAAAATGGTATTTCAAGTATAGTTGTCTCATTAGTATATAAAGGTGATATTACTGGCTTGCCAGTCATACTTCAGAAGTTATTTCCACATGATAAAGATGAAACTTGGTCAGTGATAGTCTGTATTTTTTTTTTTTTTTTTTTCAGAATCGACTAGAATAAATGTTTTGGTGTTAGTATAGGATAAAACTACCCACTCTTCTATTCTGGTGTGGAATTTTAGTGTAGACGTTGAATTTTTAGGACTTGGGAGTTTGTTTGGACATGTATTAACATGACTTAAACATAAATTCTTTGGATGTGGACTGTCTTAAGATGTATTTTGTATGCCAGTATGGATATACCTTTTCACTAAGCAGTTTTCTTGTTGGCAAGGAAGAGGAAAAATTATAAATCTTGTTAGAAATCTCATTGCCATATACTGAAATAAAAATGTTATTTGTGGGATACGGGTACCCTACCCAGCTAGTCACTTTCTATGAAGAGATTAAAGCACCTGGGGATGTTAAGTTTTTCTGTATGGTAATCCAAATAGGAGAATCTGTGAGTGGAATTGAAGCTGAATCTTACCCAGGAATGCCTTAGACTTGACTTGGCTTGTCAACCGATGGATCTTACTTTCAGGTCTCTCGTATTACTGTGGAAAGTTTCATGTTGAATTTCAAGAATGAGGAGTGATAAAACACATTTCAAAATTAGGAGAAAAAAACCCAATAACTGCAAATGTTTTATGGGACAAAGACGTGTTATTTCCTCTTCTGAGTTAGCTGCATTGCTTGGAAAACATTACTAGTGAGAATTTAATGAAATACAGGACTGATTAGTCAACATGGAAATAGGAGAGGTCTCTGTTCAGAATGTGGGGCTTGTTGGCATAAAGCTTCTCTTAAAACAGTGAAACTGAATGACAATTTTTTCTATCCAGGAGAGGGTTTATGTCAAATGAGAATAATCCGAGCCCAGTATCCCATAAAAGGATTGAGCCTATTACTTTTTTTCTTAATACTCCTTATAATATATAGATTGGAGGAAAAGCATTTCATAATTCTTGACCTTGTAATCTGAGAAGGCACCTGAGATCAAAGAAAAATTGAAGATAAATTCAAAACTAATTTATCCAGAAAAGGCAGTGATTTCAGGCTCCTTCTGGTGCAATACGGTGGTATCAGTGTGTCGTGTTAAATTGCCTGCTTTGTGTGACACTTTGCTTATTGAGATTGGATGTCAGAGTTTGTGTGTTCCGCACTGAAGTAAAGAACAAGTTGATTGATAGTGGAAAGCCTATAGGACAAGTACAAACAGCTTTAGTTTTGATGCAAACAGTGTTTTCCTGGTGCTGTTCCTTTCAAATCTGTTTAGTGATGAGCCTGAATTACAATCTACAGCCTTGTTTTGGGTTTGTTTTTTTTTTTTTTCTTTTTTGCTTGTTTTGCTTTCCTAGGCTTGTTTTTAGTAGCTTTCAGTGAATTTTCCCAGAATTGTTTAGTTTGGAAGGGACCCCTTGAGGTCACCTAGTCCAACCCCCCTGCTCAAGCAGAGCGAGCTAGAGCAGGTTGCTCAGGATCATGTCCAGTCAAGTTTTGAATATCTCCACAGGCAGAGACTTAACAACCGCTTTGTGGAGAGATTTCACAGCCTGTTGGCAGTGTTTCACCCTCGGAGTGAAAAAACAATTGGTTTGGGGACGCTGTGAAAACTGTGTGTCTTTCATCAGATCTTACTGGATGTTCCCATTAGTTAAAAAGCAAAAATAAATCAAAAATCTTCCTTTGTGGTTTCTAGAAGGGTGGGAGAGGGACAATCTAATTGTAAGGACATCCTGTAGCACGGCTGATACGATAGTGAGGCATTATCTGAATGTTGCTGTTCCTGAGATCTGTAAGGTAAGGGCTCAGGTGGATTTCTGTGCAGTTTTGCTTGTGGCATCCTAATAACCAGTCATCTAAAGACAGTGCTCTTTTGGTAGCAGTAACAGAAATCATAGTAGAGCATTTGTATCCTGATGATATCATTCTTCAGGACTTGTTTTCAGTGGAGTGTGGAAAACCACTTAATTTACTTAACAGTAAGTGGTGGTCAATTTTTCTGTTACCCATCTTCTTTCCTCTGCGCTTTAGTTTCCTTCATGCAGCAGGTTCTGTAGTTACATGGGAAAATTCCAGTGTGTTGACCAATCCCATGTCACCCATTTTTTCTGCATAGAAACCAGAGGGATCGATGAGATGCATGTTTAAATTAAATGAATGATGCTTAAAAGGGGCAGAAGGAAGCCTCCAAAAAATTTCTAATGAGCAGCAGACCGTCCTACGACGTGTCAGTGACTTGTATTTAGGAGCAGGTAGTTGTCCACAGTTTGCTGCCGAATTGAGTATTTGCGCAATTCTTACCCATCTTAAAACTTCCCTAGTTCTGAATTTTTGAAGTCACTGTTGTAGTAGATGTGCATCTATGAGTGAAAGCCTATTTTCAGATGGAGAAAGCTTCCTAGAGTGACTTGTACAAGGGAGATGTTATTACAGTTCGTGGGCTGTGGGTTGCGTTTGTCCCGAAAGACATTTGGGTTTTTGAGATGTGGGGATCAGGCATACCTATACGTAGCTCAGCATTTGAACTGAACTGATGTTACTGTGTTGAGAAAGTCTGCCAGGAAGACCTCACATTAAGTCTCTCTGATTAATGAAAGTAAAACTGTTTGCATTAATCAAAAAAAAAATATCAAGTTGTGAAATGTAGGTGGAGTAGAAAAGAGTTATAAGCAGACCCATAAAAACTTAGTTTAAATGATCTCTTATAACTGAAGTAATTTGAGGACTTGTTTGTCTTACAGGAAAAGAGCAACCCTTTTATTGACGTATGCAAGAAATGACAGGTTGTTTGGAAATGACAAATCCATCAATGAAGGAGCTACCTATGATCTAGATCTTTGCGGTTTTTGAAGGTCCTTGGGTGCCTACAGGTGGAAGTAGGACCCTATGAAACTTACGGAAATGCGTGTTTCTTCCAGCAATTGCCTGAATGCTTTAAAAGTCAAACCTTTAATTTGTAATGCCTGAGATGGTAATACAATTACAGTGAAAATAAATAATTTTACATTTTGCTGTGACAGAATTTTGTCCTTGAATTGTTTGTGTTATATAGCCATATAGTTTGACCATAAATTCTAAATTAGTACTTGACTGGGTCTTTTTACTTGACTGGGTCTTTTTGCATGCTCCCACCTCCTTTCCTTAGCAGTAACAATGGAACAAAAAAACCTGTCTGTGTCAAATCTCAGATGTCTTAGGGTATGTACTCCTCTAGCTTACTTCTGCCCCCCCCA
>VYZM01022868.1:473157-494361 GCA_013398915.1 Dromas ardeola
CAAAAAAAAACCAAAACCCCACAATCCAAACAACCAAACCTTCACTTGCTTGCATTCTTCATTTGAAATCTTCATCTTGACACAAAAGATTCCTTAATATTTTGTGGGTACATACCTTATTTCAAGGTATGAACTCTCTTGTTATTAACAGTTTCACTAAAATGGGATATCTTCTCTCATCATGGATCAGACCAAGAGAACTGTCTACGCATTCCAGTCCTTTGAAGTTCTTTGTAAATAATCGTCCAGTGTTTTTGACTTTGAAATGTGTACGGAATGGGCAAAATTGAGGAACAAGGCAGATTTTAATCACGTTTTACAGGAGTAAATGGGTATACCAATGCATAGTTAATTCTTTAAGTTTTTTTTCTTAAATTAGAATAGTATTTAATAGTGAAGTGGAAAGCAGTAGTTTATTTCCTGAAAGTATCCTTCAGTTGACAAGCATTAATAATAGTTATTTTGTAGGAATATAATTGTCTTCAAAACCGGTATTCAGAGCTACAATAATGTCATTTGGTAACTGAATGCAAGTTTTTTTAACCTCTGTCACAAATGATAATGGAAGCTAAATGAGAATGTGTTGAATAGTAATCGCAATACTGCAGAAAACTTTCAAGTTGCATCTTTCCCTGAACTATGCAAATAAACTTATTTGAATTCAGTTTCTTTTATGTTTAGCAGCAGTTAATTAAACTAAGCTTCCAAGTGTATTCTATTTGCATGTTGTTTACAAGTAATGTTACAAAGAACGGAAATCCTTTTTGTTTGTTTTATAATCACTGGGAGTTTTTTGGATTGAGTCCTATGGATCGTTTCCCCCAGTATGTGTTGAAGGCAATTTCTGTGTGTAGGTCTCAAAACTCTTAAGAGAAATTTCTCAAACTTGTTCTTGTGTATGATTCATGAAAGTGTTTTTTTACTAGTAAATATACAAAGGCGAATAACTGTTAGAAGGACATATGACCTACTAGAAATTTCCCCCTCTTCCTAGCACCTAATTGACATGAAGTTCTGAAGCAGGTTATTTTAACATTAAGTTATCCAGTGAAAAGGAAAAGTGTCATAAGCCTCAAGTGTAGTGTGTCAGTTTTCACTTAAGGATTTACCCTGTAGCAGTGTCACATGTCACTGTGTTTCCTCTGTCGGAGATCAGCAGTGACAAAAGAAAACGTGCCATACACTAGACTGACATCTTGTCATAGGAAAAAAGCCAGCCAGATCTTCAGGAATATGAGTAGTTTTACTTTGGTAAAGACAAGAAACCTATAAACTTTCACTGATCTGTTATTTGTGAGTGTAATATGTCTATTTGGGTGCCTGTTTACGAATGAACAGATCTGTAGCTGGATCATGTCAATATGAAGACTTTGGACTTCAGCATTAAAAGCATGCGCTTTTGCAGAGTTACTGTTAAGCAGATTTAAAGGTAAAATTTGTCCCTAACACGAGCACCTAAATTTAGGTGTGTAGGTATCGCTTTCTGGTATCCACATTTGCTTAGAGAACCTAAGCTCCATTGACTTTATTGGCAAAAGGTTTGATTCAGTTGCCTAAAGGTAGGCATCTGGTGTCATCTGAGACATGTAGGATATCTGAGGCAGCTGCATGCATAAATGACACACAACCTAGAGGTAATTCATGTCCTTCTCAGCTGGGAGCTGGACACCAGTTGGGATACGCAAGAGCATCTCACGCATACTAGATGCCTTTGTTTAGGCAACTAATTTTGCCTCAGAACTGCATTGATACAATAGGAGCTAAGATGGCTTGGTCGCATGCAGGTACTCAAATGTGACACCTTTCTTAATCTTGAGCTCAGTCCTGGTCACGGTTTGTGGAATACGGGACCTTACTGCAATGAAGATTGCTCATTTGTAGTCTAAATTCCCCACTTGTAATTACATCGGTAATGTGCTGGTTGAGTTGAAATAAAAATAGAGAAATCCTACAAGTGAAGAGGATTTTTTTTTTTTTTTTTAATATGACTTTCAAGTTACTTTCTGGGTACTGTTTGTAAGTTTGGACTGCTAAGATGAGTGGAGAGTGGTGATTTAGCGTGTAGAGCTTGTAAACCTGTCATGGAGGTGTGAGGTTACAACAGTCACTTGCCTTTCATTCTTGGGCTGGAGGACACACCTGCTCAGATGCAAGGGACAACAGCAAGACTTCTTAGGGAAGAAAGTATTTCTTCTTCCAGGTTCATGCCTATTTATGCTCTAACAGCAGTTTCTCTAATGACTTTTCAGTGAGCTGATGGTGATCTAATTAAAATATTTCCCAAGTGTTCAGGACATAGGGTTCGAAGCAAATTGATTGTGAAACGTGAAGTCTGTGGATCTGAAGCAGCTTGGCAGACAGGCAGACGTGTTTCCTTTTGCGAGGGTAGGGGCTAGAGGCTGTGAAGGGACAATGGTACTGCCTTGTCTTGTCCTGGGCAGAAAATTTCCTGTGTGAGTGAAGTTCTGTATTAACACACAAAGTTGTCCCTATGTTTATTCTCCTAATTAATGACTTACAGCTTCTCTGAAGCACAAGACAGTTGTGAAAATGTGTGTTTATATTCATACCTGTGTCTTCTATAAAAGGAGAAAACAAAAGCATTAAGTAACAATTGTTTATTAACATAGGACTAAAACTTTTCACAAATATTTAGCCATACCAATCAAGGTGCACTTTTCTGTGGCAGTTTTGGCTGAATATACACAATAAACAGTTTAGCAGAGTTGTCTTATTTCAGCTTTTAGGATGCATCATTTCAGTGAAGAAGAGAAGGTAACAAATGTGCAGTCTTCCACATTTTAAAATGGAAAATACCACATCCATGATAACAAACCAGTATGACATCATAAATTCATAACCCAGCACACCTGTACGCTGCTATATGAAAGTTACTGTAACGAAAAGCAATGCGACATGAACGTTACTTGGAACCACAGCTTCTAGTTGTTATTGAGGACCCACCACGATGCTGAAAGAGAGGAGAATTTATTTACTTACTTGTTAATATAAACAGTATTTCTTTCTCTACCTCTCATAAAAAGCCTAAATAAAAAAGCTATAATGTATATAAAGAAACATTAATTCATATATGAAGCTAATACTACTTTATTTGAAAACGGCATGCTTTCAAGGATGAGACCTCTCCAGGCAGGGGAGGAATACTTAAAATCTAGGAGAGCTGAATATAACCGGTGGTGGTGGGTGGCTTTAGCGCAAGAATTTATATTGCTTTTTGATAACATCCGAGGAAGCACTAACGTGTCATAGGTGCAGTTGCACAGAATTAAGCGCCCAGATCCCCAGAGAGCAAACCACGTAAATCCTCCCTCCTGTTCTGCGGCGTGTGTCGGTATTTTCACTGAGCGCGGTGTCCCCTGGGGGGTTGTGCTGGCTGTAATGACTTTCTTTCCTGGTGACATTATTCAAACCTGGTGCTGTTCTTTTTACTCAATTCTAGGAATTAAGAGCGGTTTGCCCGAAAAGTAAGAGAATTGATGGACTTGTAAAATGTCATTGCCGTAAAAGAAGATCTGTGATCACCAGATTATAGTCAGGGATGGAGTGAAACACATTTGTACATCTTCCTCACAGTCTCTCCCTTTTGCCCTTTTGAAATTGAACCTCATGCAGAGAGAGGAACCACAAGATTTATGGAGAGAGACAGGAGGAAGGAAAGGAATTGTGACTGTATCTGAGATGCCAAGGCCCCTTAGCGGAGGGGTGTTCGAGGCTCAGTAGGTTTTGCATTAGTTGGGATTAAATTTGTTAACGCAGCTTGTTCCTGTGAATTTGTCCATAAATCCTTCAATTTATGGCATTTTTCTGAAAAGCGTTATTTTTGAAGAAGAATGTTGAGAAGATACTTAAGAATCCTACCTGAATTTGGCCTAGGAGTCTCTGACACATCAGTGGATTAATGAATTTTGGCCAAAAAACCCGCCAATTTAAGAGTTCATTTCATGGATTGCAGTGTCATAAATGTTTAACGGTTTTGCCCTAGCTTTTGTTTTCTTCACCAAAAGGTTCTCTAGTGTCCTCAGGTCCAGATCCTTAGGCATTCACTGAAGATGAACTGAGTGACTGATGCCACCCTGGTAGATTGGCCAGAAGCAATTTGGTGGGTTAACAAGTGTGCAAGTGATAATAATAGGTTTTCGTTGCTATTAACTGATGGTAGATGAATTTACTTTAGGATAATACTGGATCTTGAAATCCCATGTCTTCCTGAATCATTCTTAGCCAGGTAAGTGTATCCTTATTTATTTTAATTAATCATCTGAGTGAAGACTCTTGCGTTGTAATCTTTGAATCAGATTCACATTACAGTTTAGAATTGTTTCAGTTCTTAGTTAACCACATGTGTAAAAAAACTGTAGGTGCGTCTGAGCTAGGGTAAATTTGTTTCTAAACCAGGACCTATCTACGTGCTAGTTGCAGACAGGTTGGGGTTTTTTTTCCTGATTTTACGGTGGTATCACTTGACAGTGTCTAAAATTCTTTCATAAAGTATACTGGTAGCACTGCAGCCATCATGTTTTACTTCATGAACGTTTTCTGTCTTTCAAATACAAATATGATTTGTATAGATCAAATACGCAAAGTACTTTGCATGAAACAGAAGTTCAAATGTCTGCACAGATTTCTAAATAACAGATAATCTATAAAACTGTAAAAATAACCGTGAAAGCATTACTTACATTGCCCCCGCCCCAGCAAGGAGCGCACAGCGAGAAATGCTGTTTCTATGGCAACTGTCTGCCAGGATAGAGTGCTGCAGACTGAAATCCTTCTTAGCAGGCAGGCGATGCTTTAATGAGCATTTTGAACCCAATTTCAGACACTTCTATATTTAGGCACTTGTAAATGATGTTTACATTTTATTGGACGTTAATTGTGCTTCAGCTGTGAACACTCCTGGCTCCCTCCCCTGGAACACTCCTGGGTCATACCCAGTTAAGCTTTTGGACACAAGGAAGTTTGGGAAAAGGCCGCATTGTTTCCTACAGCTGAGTTGGTATTAAATCCAGCAATTTCCCAGTAAGATGCAAGATTTGAAGGGATTCCTGCTTCATTAAGTGCAATCTCCTGATACTGCAGGAATCCCTGGCATATAATTGTGTGTTCGGATCGGGCTCATGAGGTCTGAAAACGTTGTGACTGGTTTGTTTTAAGGAGAAACACCAGGTATAGGACTATGTAATTATTTTTTTTTTTCCCTATTAGATGGCGTTTTATTATTTTAAATTTAGTCTGTACTCAGACATAGGGGAAATTCATTGTAATAGATTTGTGTTGCCTGAGGTAAAAATTTTGCTGTCCTCTCTCTGCAAATACGGGCCTGATGCTTGCTTTGCTTCATCCTGCACCGTCTGTTTTAGCTCTTTTAGCTCTTTTTTCTCTGAGGAAGAAGATGTCACATGCTCATTGGTTTGTATTAGAAATAGCAATTTGGAATCATTAGCACCTTGCTTTTTCAAAGTAGTTTGTTTTTTCCGCGTTTTAACATAGCACAAAGCATGTACAATAAATCGGTTTGTAAATAGAAATTAATAGTAATTAAGGTTCATGTCAGTCAATGTAAATATGATTAAGTTGAAGTCTTCATTAGCAAGCAATTTTTTGCCTGAAACAGGGTTTATTTAACTAATCACAAATAGTATTGTTTATTCTAGATACTTTCTCAAATAGCATATGCTAGCCGAACTTTCCATTATATAAAATAAAACATTGCGGGTCTTATTCTTGCTGATGCATTTTACATTTCTGTGCTTAAAATAAAAACATTTGGAGTCCCTTTCTCCATCATACTTTGCCGAAGAAAATCTGATTAAGAGTGATACCATGCAGTGGTCCTGCATATGGAACACACTAATATAGCAGAACTCTCCACATAGAATAAACAAAAGAACGTGAAAAATTGATATTTACCAGGGACTAGCATTGTTGTGATGAGCTCTGGAGTTTCCAAGAAGTCCACGTTACTTCTTTGGAATGTCTTGCTGTAATTCATTTGAAGGTGGCTAAATAGTTGTGAAAAATAAGAATAAGAAACAAGTTTTTTAAAGGGGCTAAAAATCTTTATGAGCATCAGAAATTTTACAATTAATGCTATAGCAGAGATTCTGTGCTTCAAAACTTAGAAAATGATGACAGTGGGAGAGGAGACCAGTTCAGCTGTGAAGTTCTTGCGTGTTATATTAAACACACTTTTTCTTCTGCATGCTTAACTGTTACCCTGATGTTCCTCTCTTGGTCGTGACCCAATACAGCAGTTCTTGTTCCACGTGTGTAGACTTGTTACCGGTGTTCTCGAGTCCTTCTGAAAGTAAACTTTGAACTGAGGCTTTGTTCAAAAGGAAAGAAACTAAGCTTCAGGAGACTTCTCTGTCTTCCTTCAGAATGGTTTCTGTCTACAGGTTTAGGATTGTGGGTTTTGTCTGGGTTTTTTTTAATAGTGAAAGTAGTTAAGGAAAATCTTTTTTTCTCCATTCAATTTCTTAGCCATCTGCCTGCTGCAGGCTAGAACTCAGCTGGTAGGACTCTTAATCATTATAACTTCTATTTTGGGCCCAAACCAGACATTCTGGGAGTCTGTCAGATGGGGTTTTGTGATGTGGATTTGGGAAGCTTTGGGACAGCCCCCCATGACTGCTTGCAAGCTTGAGTGTGTTGCTGGATGATGCACCTCCCGCCTCATTGATTTCTTTCATTGTCATCATTGCACTATGGTAACATTGCTGTTTCCCTGTTCTTTTGTCTCTGGTCAGCTACCACACACCTGATGCCATACCTTTCTGTGTTCGCTTTCAGACATTTGCTGTTCCAACTAGCTGTGTCTTTCTGACATTTTTATTTATATATTTCAGTAGGTTTTAGTCTTTAGCGATTGAAGTATTGTTCTGAGGTGTTAACTGTTACATATTTAGCAAGAGATGAATTGGCAGTATTTAATGTAATTTATATTCAGTCCTTCTATGCAACTGCTCTGTAACTTTCAAAACTTTCTGTAGTACAAAAAAAACCCCCCAAAACAACAACAACAACAAAAAAAAAACAAAACAAAAACCCCAAAACTTACCTATTCCAGGCATTGCTGTTCTCCCAGAACTCATAAATAATGAACCGGGAATCAATTGGAAGCTTCTGTGTGGAAACACTGAGAATTGTAGGATAGAACTAATTTAATCAAACATGGTTATCAGACATACACATCTTACTCCAAATGGCTTATGAGTATGAACCAAATGCAGTGATTTTTGGAAAAACAAACAAAAGGTCTCTTCCAACCCAAACCATTCTGTGATTCTGTGAAATTAAACCCCCCAAATAATAAATTTAACAAATAAGTGATTTGGGGAAATATACTGTAAATTATCTGAGCTTTTTTTAAAAAAAAACCTCATGGAGTATTTTCATGGCTTTTTATTTATTAATATTTTATCTTAGTACACTTACGATGGACTCCTGAGAAACTAATTTTTCATATTGCTCCAATAGCGCCGTTTATCTAAAGAAATGCTAATCACTAATACAGAAAATTAATCAAACTACGGTGGTTCAGGGAAAATCAGCTAATACAGCATATTGCACAATAGAGAACAGTTCAAGTAAGTTTGTAGAGTAACTTGTGCTGGTTCATTGAAGAATTACACTGGGAAGTCATCCTTCTGTATGAGAGATGCATCAAAGCAGCATAGAGTTTAGGTGCTTTGGAAGCAAATAGCAATGGAGTGTAAAGACAGACAGGCCGATGTCTGCTGCAGATTCACTTTTAAAATAATACCTTTTGGTGTTATTTACCTGTCCTTATGTCATTCAGCTAACAATTTATCATGGGTGAAAAATGACCCACAGAATGTCTGCTGATCCTCTACACAGAATCATCTCACTTATTATCCTGCGCATTTAGGGTACTTAGATAGTTGGGTACTCAAATTGGTGTTTAGATGTATAGTGCAAAAAAAAAAAAAAAAAAATATGTATTTCTCTGAGTGCCCAAGTGTGAGATTGCAGATCTTACTACTGATACGCTTGCAGACTGGTCTCAGATTATATTTCATGCTGCAATAAGAAATTTCATGCGATTTGTTGGTTTTCTCCAGCCGTATGCAAACGTACATTGTAAAATAGCAAAAATACCAAGAACTGTTGGAAAAAAGTCTGTCTTTATCATAAACAGCTACACTGAAAAACAACCGGTAGGTGGCATTACAGACTTACCAAATGCCTGTAAACTTCGGAAAGACAGAAATTTTTTGCCATCCTTTGTTAAATTGCATTCTGAAGTCATGTAAGCTCTCCTCCGGATATGTTTGCAATCACTGCAGTGTTTGGCTGGATGTTCGATTTTGGAAGAGGGCTGGGGGCTTCTCTTTGTTTCTTCCAGCTCTTGGCCCACAAGAGAATTTTATTTTCCTCATCAGACTTCCTTTACAAGCGAACCACTGCAAAAAGGTCACTTGTCGTCCAGCTTAACTTAGCTTTTCTGGTCTGTGTGAACACTACTGATACGATCACCATTAAGTGTGATGATCTCATAGCAAAAAGGCTCATAATTTAGGGATGTGATAGGCAGCCTTTGAAGATATAGGAAGATCCTGTATTGTGTACACATTATAAAAATATTTATTTCATAATGGTCTGTAGTGTGTACAGTAGTAGCTTTCTCAAGTATGTTAAATTAAGAAATACACTGCAGTGGTGAGTCACTATTTATTCTTAACCTAGTTGTAATGTTCTATTTAATTCTAAAAGGAGCAAAGCAGAAATACACTATTTAATTGAAAATTTTGCTTTCTAATTTTTCCCATTCTTTATTATGAATGAAAATTTTAAAATGACAGCCTGAAGGGAAGATTTTGAAAGCTTCCAGAGAACTGTCAAATGCTCCCTTGCCAGGTGAGCCCAAATGAAGGATAGCAAATGAGTTTTCCAATAAGGAGTGTCAGCCAGCCTAGGGGTGGCCAGGAATTGATGACCTGGAGAGCTGAGAAGTCTTAAAAGATTTTTTAGCATCTTTCGGATAGCCTGTGTTGTCATTTTGTGATACTACTTAAAGTCTGCACATATACTTTGACATCTCTTTCTGATTTTAGTTGTCTTTGAAAAGCTTTGTCTTAAACACATCCATACCAGCCATACCATCCAACCAGCCAGGAAAGAAGATGTTACAGGTTCTTTCTTCATAAATAATCCAGCTCCACTTAGAGGTTATTCAAGAAATCAGACTACATTCCTTCCTTCAGCCCAGGGGCAATAACACTGTACTTACTGCAAGCAGCCACCCTGAGAAGAAGCAGATTCCACGTACTGCTTCAGCGCAAGCCGGAATTCCTCGATTTCTTCTTCTATCACAGACATTTGACGTTGAACAATCATTATGTGCTGATGCAAAAACATTACAATATTACTGCCATGTCATCCTCTGAATTACTTGTACTTTAAACTCTGAAAAGTCTATCATAAAACAATAAAAACCACAATCATCAAAAAAACCTCTGCAAAAGTTCCTTTGAAGTTTGCGGTCCCTGTTTTAGTGCTTTGGAGTGG
Source organism: Dromas ardeola (assembly GCA_013398915.1). Lineage (NCBI taxonomy): Eukaryota > Metazoa > Chordata > Aves > Charadriiformes > Dromadidae > Dromas > Dromas ardeola. The sequence goes on from VYZM01022868.1 coordinate 482,710, forward strand.
GTAAGTAGAAACACTTAAGTGTAGCTTTTATAGAATCATGGAATGGTTCGGGTTGGAAGGGACCTTAAAGATCACCCAACCCCCCTGCCCTGGGCAGGGACACCTCCCACTAGACCAGGCTGCTCAAAGCCCCATCCAGCCTGGCCCTGAACACTTCAGGGATGGGGCATCCACAGCTTCCCTGGGCAACCTGTTCCAGTGCCTCACCACCCTCACAGTAAAGAATTTCTTACTAATACCTGATCTAAATCTCCCCTCGTTCAGTTTAAAACTGTTACTCTTCATCCTATCACTCCACTCCCTGATAAAGAGTTGCTCCCCATCTCTCCTGTAGGCCCCCTCTAGGTACTGGAAGGGGCTATAAGGTCTCCCTGGAGCCTTCTCTTCTCCAGGCTGAACAACCCCAACTCTCTCAGCCTGTCCTCACAGAAGAGGTGCTCCAGCCCTCGGAGCATCTTCATGGCTCTTATACCTTGTCAGGCTGAGGCACAGAATGGAAACTCCCAAAATCAGTGTTGACCTTAGAGAAACTGGGAGTCGTCTGAAATCTGGATGAGAGAGTCTTTTCAGAAGAGTCCAAAGCAAGTGTTTATCTTTGGAATATTCAACAATAAAGTCAGCGTGTTTCCTTGGATTAATCCTTATGCAAACAGGGATGAGTTTTGAGATAAGAACATATTCCCACAATCTGCACTGGATGCAGTGTTACTTTCACAAAGTGCTGTTGTAGTCTTTTACCTCTCAGAGCTCTGACTCACACCTGAATGAGATGCCTAAGGTAGCCCGTGTTAAATGATGAATAGAGAGTGTTGGGTTTTTTTCCCTCCACCTTTCTGCAAAAAACGAACAATCTTTGTAAACAGGACTATGGAAACACCTGGCAGTGCAGAAGTCCTATTTATCCTGAATTATTATGGTTATCATTTAGTTAATGTAAGTAGTTTACATATTGATTAATGCATTGAAGCTTGTCAATTTTACTAATGAAATATATAAAGAAACACAAAGTGCTTCTTAATTAATAAAACCTCCTGTCTTGTACGGCTTTTAAACTTGTTTCTGCCTTGTTTATTGATACTGTTATTGCATGGATTATCAATATTGTATGATCTCATTTAAATTAATACAATTCCTGTGATGAAATAAGGAATTTGATGGATCACCTATTTCAGTTATTTTTTCCTGTGTATTTGATTTGCATTTTGTTTGGTTCAAAGCCCAGAATTTAGGAATGCTACTGTATTTGAAAACTGATCTTGGAACATGAACTTAAGTTTATTTATGGTTATGATTTTGGTTTTCTAAGTTCTAATATTGATTACTGCTTAAGAGTAGAGTAGATGCTCCCCTGTCTTTCCTGGTACGGCTTCCTATAGCAGTTTTGGGAGGGAGGGAGGCTGATTGTACAACCATGATTTAAAGCATGCATGCAGCATGAGGTGATCGGGGGCTGAGAAGCTATCACCCCGTAAATAGTGCTGCCAAATTCGGTAAATCTTATAAATGACACCTTTTACTCGTTATGTGAGCTGAGGTTTTGGCTCACCATATCCTTTGAAAACAATGCAAAAATGAATATAAAAGTTTCTCCCGCATATTCTAAGTGTTGGTGCGTCGCATCTTGCACAATGCATTCAGCTGAATACAGTGGATTCATATCACTGGGAAAAGGGAGGATGGTGATTTTTTTATTTTTATTTTTTAACAAAAGAGTTCAGGTGAGATTGTTGTCTCAATAGCTGGCATGGAAAATCAAATGTCAGAAGTCATTATCTTGAAAAGCACTTACAGATTTTGCATTTTCTTCCAAAACTTCCTCTTCAAATGGCTCAAGCTTTAGGTCCTTTCAGGCAGTTGAAAAGAAAATAGAAATATAAGAGGCAATACTACAGCTGTCTTCTGGGCTTACCTTTTTAACATGCTATTCCAATAGCTAGATTCTGTTATATCTCCAGAAGTTATAATTAAATCCCTTCTTTATTAGCTGTGGTTAGGCCCAACCCAGGCTGTTCTGTAAAGTTTTATTTATAATGCTGAGCAAGTAATTTTTCATTTGTAACAAATCCGCTTGCTCACAAATGTACATTGGACTTAATTCAGAAAGGACAGATACCTTCCCAAATTGTCACGTGGACTATGGAAATGAGGAAGGACAGTTATTTGAAATGAACTATCAGCTGTCGTAAAACTTTATACTGAAGAAACTTCTCGGGGGGGGAGGGGGTATGGTTGCGAGGGACTGTTTTCTAGCATTGAAAAAGATCCAGGTCAGGTTTCCAAACTGCTGCGCCCGCTTCTGAGGACAGACTGGGCAGCAGCACGCAGATGCACCTGTGAGGCAACAGAGTCCTTACTTACCACACAAACTGGATGCGCAATTCGTGAATCAGTGATTCATGCAAACACCATCTAGTAATGCGCGCAAAATTATCACTTGCATGCTAGGCACATGCAGTACCCTCTAAGTCGGTGCCATATGGATAGTCTGAAAAATATCGATCGGCTTTTTATCAGGCATATGGATATTCTGAAAAATATCCATATGCCTGAAAAAAAGCAGATTGATTTGCAATAAGCAGCTGGCGCAAAATTAACTCATTGTTAGTGGTGCCTCGCTTCTCGTTGCAAGCAATTCTTGTGTAAAAAAGATTAAAAAAAATTCTCCTACTGGCAGAAAGGTGAGGATTGATTAACCTCAGAGTAGCGGGCACCTTGCCTGCACAAATACTGTGCTCGCTGAAAAGCCAACAAAAGGTGCGCAGGTAGAATTCAAATGAGTGGGGGAGCTCCACCAGCAGCGGGTGGCAGAGCAAGGCAGGCGTGAAGCAGCGGTCACACAGTAACTGCTGCGCGGCTGCGCCTGGCCCTCAGAACGCGCATAGAAAGGCATGAAATGGGGGTTCTATACTTGCCATGCAATTTTTTCCTAGGGATAGTTAATGGAAAAAGAGAGGAAAGAATGACTCAAGTTGTACTGCAAATCTCTTAAGGTAGCAAGAAAAGAACTTTTTTTCTGGTATATATAACTTTAGAACTTGAGGAAAAAAAGATTGATTCATGGTTAAATTCATGTTTATCAGAAAACAGCAGAAGAGTTAGATAACACTAAATCAATCATTCACAGGTAGTTTTCTGGTAGGAACCACGGATGGATAACTTGCTGGCCCCCTCGAGAAGTTAAAAATAATCTATACAAGTTCTTCAGTAATATTATGTCATTAGACAGGGCATGGCTACACAGATGAGGTAAGCCTACACAGACAGCTTGCTGTGACCTCGGAGTGTGCGAGCACTGGCACAGAGTCCTCATCCCTGCGGAAAGAGCACTCAGGCATCGGCCAACCCAACATAGCCCAATGTGGAGATGAGAGCTCCTGCTAGACAGTAACCACGCAGCCTGGAAATGAAAACTGATCAAGTCTGCAGCTCAGAGCTGAGGCTCTACAGTCCTTCCTCAGCCCTACCTCACCTCAGCTGAGAAGCTTCTGAAATTGCCTTTATTGTGACCATGTGACCCTTCTACTCTGCTTCAGAGCAAAGTCAAAAGGAAGAGCTTTAGCAGCTGCAGAAAGACAGCTGAAATGTAACACTTGGTTGGATGTGGTGGGCCAACCTGGAACATCAGCTGGGCTAAAAATTATAAACTTGCTGCTGAGAGATGGCATGTGTAATGGCCTTATCCCAGGTGGGACGTGTTGACCAACCACTTGGTCACCACGTGATGTTTCTGTCTAATTCATTTCAGTCTGAAGTCTGCGGTCATTCAAGCAATCAGCTTTTTCTTGACTTTGCCTTTTCTTGACTTTGCTTTGGAACAGAGTAGATGGCCTGACAGCCTCCTACTGCTAAGAGGCACCGACATCCTTTCTGAAATACGTGCCTGCCCCAGTCATGACCCAGACACTGTTTTGCCAGATGCTGTTTAAAAATGGATCACAGGGAGCTCCTCCTACTGTAATGAAGTGTAAGATTTAATAAAATGAGGACAGGAGGGAATGTCACTAATACAAAAAAATTCTCACAGTCTTTTTAATATGCATTATGATACTTTATAGGACCAGAAGTTTGATGATTTCTAAGTTGCACACCTAGTAAATCGGGTTTTTTAGTTCACAGAAAGAAATGCCAAGAGAAGAACAATCAAAGGAGGTGGTCCTAGAGAAGCTGCAGAAATGGCGAACTTCTTACCTCTCACAGTTAGACCTGGCTGTGAGATACAAGGTCAAGCAGATGCAAAGTTAGGCAAAGGTGGATATAGTCTGTCTATTGGCAAAAGTAGTTTTTTCTACTTGCTATGTTTTATTAATCAAGTTTTATATCGATAAGGAGGTAATTATGGAAGATCTGTGCCCTGCCACTGTTTCCCTTTGGCACTGAGCTCCTTTCCAGACTGAGGTTTGAACTGTAGCAGATTGGATCATTTTAGACCATCCTTGTTGTAAGTTTATTTACTACAAAATAGTTGGCTGCTTTCTGTAATTCTTGCATTGCATTATTGCTGTATGCCAGGTTTCTTTTCTCAGTAACATTCTTTTAAATGTTAAATTTCCTTAAACTCCTTTTGGCATCAGTCTGAGTCGGGAGGTCGCTGCGGCAGGCCTTCCAAAGCAGAGCTGGGAGTAAAGCTGGACCAAAACGGGGAGTTATATTTCATGACGGACTTTGACATTTCAAAATCCAATTTATAGCTATTCAGAAAAAAATCAAGTTGCTATTAAAATGTCATTAACATGGCAGCTGCTGTGTAATTGCTTTTCTCATGCAGAAATGCCCCCTGGGAGGAAGCTGGTGTGCGCAGGCAGAGGAGTGTGCCCTGGCCAGAGGCTGAATGGACTGAGCAGACCGTGAGGAGCTGCTGAGCGCAGCAAGGCACAGAGTGAGAAGCTGACAGAAGTTGCAGACAGTGCCACAAGGAATGGCCGAATTTCACAGCTGAGCAAGGAGAAGCGATGCGAGAGACTGTCAGACCTCAGGGATAACCAAAGGGACTACTGGGGCTCCTTTTTGGGAGCAGAGTCTTGCAAGGCCAGCAGTGCTGGGGGTGACCGTATCAGTAATGCAGCTAATCAGTAATAAGGCTGAGATGACAGAAATACCTAATTTTGGTCCCAAACTGGGACCAAAGGGGAAAAAGTAATTAAGGGCGGTTTGTTCATTTGGAAGGGAGCAATGGCAGAGAAAGGCCAGCATGCTTGTCTTGCTGAGCCTTGTGTTGGATCACTGCTGTTTATTCTGTCTTCTTGTTAACTCCCTTACTTAACTATTTTCTAGGTATATAATTTGCTACTGAACTCATTAGACCAGCACGTGAATAGGAGGAGACACTTGTCTGCCAGGACTCAAGGTCTGAGCTGATGCTTAGGTAAGGGGCACGGGTCCAGCCACAAATATTAGATGGACTTGAAGCCCATGATAGCGTTCATGGGGTGACTGTCCATCCCGATCAGCTGGAAAGAAGGAACAGGATCAGGCTGTTGCATGTTCACGTTTCTGCGAGTGCTGCCGGTCTGTTTGTGGGTGCTGGTGAAGGCAGCCATGCTGGTGTGCGTGGATCCATGTGTTTGGAGCACATGCAGAGCCTCGCCGCTGGTGAGCACTGACCTGCAGGGATGGGCAGCATCAGCCTCACCGGGACTGAAGCAACTCCCGCCCTTCAACCGCAAACCTGGTCTCTTGTGGACCAGGAGGAAGAAATACCCCGGGTCCTAAGATCCACTGAATTCAGCCACTCCCTTAGCACCTATCTGAAATGGTCTGTTCTTCAATAGGGACACTTTATGTAGAGAACAACACAGGAATTTATAACCTTACTTTTTCTTCTGCTCTTCTTCTCAAAAAAAAAAAGAAAAAAGTCACCATGCACACACATAAACCAGCTTTTATAAGAAAACAAATAGACATTTTCTGTACAGACAGCCATAACTCCGGTTTTTACAAGCCCTGGGAAGCCTTGGTAGTGTTGGATCCGACGGGTCATTTGTCAGACTGCCGGAGGGCTGTGCTTTGGGGGGGGAACCGCAGGCAGTCTCAGGGGGCTGGGGCGGCTCCCATGACTCTCAGGTGGGATGGTGGGATTTGCATCAGCTTTTGTTTGAACTGCACTTATTAGGAAAGTGGTTTAATCTCTATAAATTAGTATTCCCTGATGAGGACGGAAGAAACAAAACTTTCTGTCAAGCTTTAGTGGGAAAGTTTGGAGAGAAGGAGAAAATAATCAGATCCTAAAAAGAGAGGCATGTCCCATGTTCCCCAAAACAAGCATAACTAAATACAATAACATCCTCCAGTCATAGAGTAATGTGACGTTTCAGTTCTTTATGAAAAGTTGGATCTGTGGTTATGGGAAGGGGAAGGGGGAGCGTGGGAAAACCATGTCATGGTCTCAAGAAATTGGAAAGAAGAAGGTGAAATGAATATGTAGCCATTTAATGAGTGTTAGCTCTCTTAGGTGATGTTGAAGTTTCACTCATTATTGATTGGAAAGACTGCAACGGGGACATGGAAAGCATTTGTGGTTTAAGGATTGTGTTACTGAAAGTGAAAGAACAAACAGGTGAAAAGAAAGACACACCTTCTTTTCCAGCCTGTCAATCAGCTTTTGGAGTCTGTTTATCTGGGTCATCCACTGGCTGTCTTCCTCAGTCCAACCTTTGGAAAATACAAATAACAAACATTTATAAAATGTTACTAGGTGCTGGAACATAGCGTATTCATTTATTTTATAATAAAATGTTTAGCTTAGCTTGCAATTTATTTTGCTTCTTGAAGATTGTGCTGCAACTTGTTTAATGTTCATTTAGTGTAACTAAAGGAAAGCATGGTTTTGACTATATGAATTATTTTCTTTCTTTTCAAGGTACAATAGAAATCCAATACAGAATGAAAACTATATTCTAGATTAATGCCAGTGCTTTTGAAATCATGCTGATACCTGAAGAAAGGAATGCTCTTCTCTGCAGATGGAACCAGCTCATAACTTGAGCACCTTCTGCTCAAAATGCAAAATCATCTTGGCGGGATGTGTGGGTTAAAGCTTTCTCTGTCTTAATATTTTTCTTAGTTTACCATTTCTTAATCTTCTTTACATGAAAGCTTCTATAAAAGTAAGAGTTAGCTCTGCTGCTGCATAGCAAGCTTCTCTCTGGGATTCATTTCAAATACATCCCATGGAGGGACTACGTGCTGTGTCTTTTCTGCAGTTCACCCTGAGAGCACTGGTGAAGGTGAAAGAAACGCAGTCAAGACTGACTTAAACGTCCTGGCATGGCCAATACAGTTTAGGCGATACGATCTTTCTTCCTCCTGCAGAGAGACAGCAGACCTGCTGTAGGGCCCTGACTGCAAGGACATTGCCATGGTCGGCCTGTTGGTGCCCTCAGGGTTCCTGACACAGTGCTTCTCCCAGCAGGATTCCAGAATTATTCAAAGGTTCCTTCCCAATAAAAATTACGTTCTTACCATCAGCAGAAAAGAGTTAATTGGGGGTACAAGTGCAGCTAAATGATTTAGGTTTCTGGCATGATATGTTGAAGGATCTGCAGGAGCCTCCTAACATCATAACGTCACAGAATGTCTCGTATGCATTAGGAATACGGAGCTTTCTCTTCGTTCAGAAAAAGTTAATTTAGCTGCAGCAAATTATTTTTACCTACACTCTGAGGGGTTTTCACTTTTGTTACAGTCATCAGTGATATGGTGTCGTAAGGGTTTTCTTGTGTTCTTCCATTAATTATGGATATAATCTTGCAGTGGACTCTGGCCAATTTAATAACATTCACTGGATGTTACCAGCCAATGAACCTTCTTTACCTTTCCAACCAAACTGTGTTCCTAGGTGCTTGGTGAATTGCAGAAATGTAACTATTAGGACTCATTCTTCCTACACTAGATTTTTCTAGAATGAGATTATGCTTTTGAGATGTGTAATTTATGCTTGTGGTTACTGCAAACTTTGAACAACTCACGATTGATTATATTTCATCACAATAGCTTTCCTGTATTTACTTTTTCAGCAGCAGAGGAAAGACTAAAGACACTGGATGTTAATTGTGTCTTGTCTCATCATATGGATAGGACATCCCCCTAGCCCCCTAGCTCCCCCCTAGGAGAGCTTCCTAGCTCTCCATCTCTACTGCAGTCATACTCATGACTTTATAATGACCTGATGCCATATAGCAAAGGTGAAGCCAGAAAATGTTGTTCTACAAAGGCACAAGCATCTCTGAGCCCCTCTAAAGTCTTGAAAATTTTGCTTTGCTAGTCTCAAGAAAATTGTCTTTCAGATGGAAAGGATAATACTCAAGGAAATAAATACATGTGGTACGAGAGCAGTTCCTGGAGTCACCCACTGTGTGAATGCGTACATAAGTGAGTGCTCTCGGGAGAGAGGAAAGTTGTTTGTCAGAGACTGAAGATTTTTCAACATGTGCTCTTGATGTGCGCATTCATTAACCTGCCCATTTTCCAGCAGAGAGTTCTTGTGGCACTTGGACTATGTTTTGACCAAACAAAGAAATCCTAATGCTGGGGACATACGACACGTGTGATATGTAGGGGCGTGTGGCTTTACCTGAACAATTACAAAGGCTAGAGACATGCTGGCTTGAGTGTTGAGTGCGTATACACACCTACAGTGTTACTACGCGCACGGGGAGCAGGCAGTAAGGAGGAAGACCAAGTGCCAAGACAAACACAAATCTTGTCTAGCAAAGTACATTAGAATAGCTGTGGAGAAAGTTGTTAGCTCTTTAAAATTACATAAATACAGTAAGTTGATTTGGTACAGCATGCATATGTTTGGGTTCCTTCTGAACTCTGTGAATTAGGAGTGCAGTAACAAGGTTATGTGACGTTCCTTGTTACGAGCACCAGCAGATCACAGGAAGGGACCAAATATCATCCTGCATCATTGTGCTGAATGAACAGCATTGTTTGGTGAGTGAGTCATGAATGTAAGTGACAGAAGGGTCTTCAAAAGAGGGTTAAAAGGGAAGAGGAAAGCACGTGGCTGCAAGTACTGAGACCTGCATGACTGGTCAAGAAGTGGGCTTGACCCACCGCATACTTCAGTGTTTCAGTCATCTGCATGCCTTGACTCTGAGAGACATCACTGAGCCTGGAGATGCCTTCATTGCAGCCTCATGCTTCATGTCAATGCTTCAGAAGAATCCTGTTTACTGAAGTACCCTCTCACTTTTTACACAGCAGAAAAGCTGTTTCAAATAGTTTGGTATCATCTTAAATGAAATCTTTTTTTGGTTCAGGTTTCCTTTCTGTTTCTTGTTTTTTGCCCTCAGCTGGGATCTAAGTCATGATAGAGAACTTGGTTCTGTATAAGTTATAGCGTTCACCTTTTCATTCTTATCTGCAGGCTACAAATACTGCCTAAGAAATGTTGAATCAACCCACAGCCCCAAAACAACATCACAGTTTGGCCCATAATTATTTATCTATTTTTTATCAGTTCAGATTTATGGCTTAATATTTATTATCCTTACAGGTTGAACTACATCCTTCTATATTAAACTGAAGATTGATTTCTGTCAGTAAAGTACCTGAGTTAGTCACCATGTCTAAATTAAAGTTTCGAGAGGAAGATACATGTACATTTTTCTCTGTGTGTATGTGTGTTTGCATGTGTTTTAAATATATTTAAAATGTAAAATACCATACCTGTGTTAAAATGAGGGCTATTTGGCAACAGGCTGTTCTTCTGAAGCCTTCGAGCTGAGCGTTTTCCTGGCCATTGAACCGAGAGCACTTCTGGTTTTGTTGGGCCTTGTCTGCACAGAAACACAGGAGACTTCATAAGGTAAAACATGTGGGAGAGCTCTCCTCTCTCTGCTCTCACAAAATGTGCTTGCATGTTCCATTTTGAATTAAAAAAGAGGAAATACCTGTTAAGACCACTGAATTATTTTTCCAGATTTTCACTATTGATAATCAGTTGTGTTTAAGTTGATAGTCATTAAAGAAGTAAAAAAAAGGAGGGTTAAACTGGTGTAAATGTATCTTTTAGGGAGAGAAAGTGCGAGGTCAGTGCCTGTCCATGATCTGGTTCTGACCTGACCTAAGGAACCATTCACACTGTTTCTTCATTCACGACAGTTTTGTAGCATCTCTGCAGAGGAACTGAGGTTACAAGAACAGCCAAAAGTGAGATACGACCTTTAAACATTGACCTCTTCAGCTTAAAGATTGAAAAGATGAACAGCAACATGTATCTGTTAATAAGGAAAACTGATGAGAATTAGCTAGTACTGGATGGAGGACAGACACATTTCTGGGAACAGTAATGAAACACAGCAGATAAAGAAATATAGGTTAGGGGTGGACCTGCTGGAAAGCAGTTCTGAAGAAAAGGATCTGGGGGTCTTGGTAGACAGTAAATTACCCATGAGCAAGCAATGTGCCCTTGTCGCCAAGAAGGCCAACAGAATTCTGGGCTGCATAGGGAGGAGTGTGGCCAGCAGGTCAAGGGAGGTCATCCTCCCCCTCTGCTCTGCACTGGTGAGGCCACAACTGGAATAGTGTGTCCAGTTCCGGGCTCCCCAGTTCAAGAGAGACAGGGAACTACTGGAAAGAGTCCAGCGCAGGGCAACAAAGATGACTGAGGGATTGGAGTGTCTCCCTTACGAGGAAAGGCTGAGAGAGCTGGGACTCTTTAGCCTGGAGAAGAGAAGGCTGAGGGGAGACCTTAGTAATGTTTACAAGTATCTAAAGGGTGGGTTGAAGGAGGATGGAGCCAGGCTCTTTTCAGTGGTTCCCAGTAACAGGGTGAGGGGGAACGGGCACAAGCTGGAACATAGGAAGTTCCGATGGAATATGAGGAAAATCTTCTTTACGGTGAGGGTGCCAGAGCACTGGAACAGGCTGCCCAGGGAGGTTGTGGAGTCCCCTTCTCTGGAGACTTTCAAGACCCGTCTGGATGCCACCCTGAGTAATGTGCTCTAGGCAATCCTGCTTTAGCAGGGGAGTTGGACTAGATGATCTCTAGAGGTCCCTTCCAACTCTGAATATTCCGTGATTCCGTGATTCCGTGAAATGACTTATGTTTGTACTGCAGTGGCAGAGTTGTTGAAGCTTGAGTGTGTGGGGACTGCAGGCTGCCTCCACTTGGTTCTTCATCATCCAGATGGAGAGCAAAGAAGGACCAGGGCTGCAGTTAGTTTTGAACAGTCAGTTGGTTGCGTGATTGCAAAGAATATTGGACGGTAGCCTAAACCGTATAATTCGTATTCTGGTCACTGCTTGGAAAGCTCTCCGGTCTCCTGAAGCACACAATGAAGGTTCACCAAAAGCTCACACACTGTATTAAGGAGATGTTTTAGGGTGGTATTTTCTGCAGCATAAAATCCCTTCACAGTAAGCTAAATAATGGCAATTCCCCACTGTGAGCACTCTTAAATTAGTTTAGGAGCATCTTAATGGGATTTTGATTCAGACAGTTAAGTTAAACATAAATGAAGATGATTTTGCATAGGGACTGGGGCATCTGCATTAGGAACTAACTCATTTTCTCCAGAATAGTTGTAGTTCAGGTGCTGAGTTTGCCTGGCTTTTCCATTGCTACCTCAGAAAATGGGGAAGATGGTATTTGGCTTAACAGTGTCACACCTCTTTCTCTTTTTTTTTTTTTTTTTTTTTTTTCAA
>VYZM01022868.1:494366-529411 GCA_013398915.1 Dromas ardeola
TTTTTTTTTTGCCATAAACCAAATTCACCATCCAAGAGGATATTTCTGAACAACTGTACTAATAAAACTGGAGAAAGAATTCTCCACAATGCCCTAACAGTCAATGCAGACAAGAAAGCTGGCAGCAAAAGGAAGGTTCATATCACCCAAGTCTGTACACCCAAGTGAGTGGTTGGAGGTGATCTTTCCAGACTGTATTCCTAGTGAGGCTATCCTAAAAGTCAAGTCAGAGAAGAAGCCAATGATTACTCCAGAGGATGGTTTAGATGACCTAAGTCAGGCTCCAGCTTTGAACTGGCCATTTGAGACTTCTTTCTCTCCCACCAGTTGTGTGGGGAACCTGGAAAGAGGTATGCATGAATGGAGGGGTGCATATACTGTGCACACTCGGTGCACCCTCAGCCTTTCAAAACCTGTTTGATTCCTGCAGGCAAGCTGCCAGAAAAAAAACCCCAGGGCGTTATTCATGTACTTCAGAGACTGGACAGCCATCAGCAAAGCAAGCAAGAAAATTACATTTCCAAGAGAAAGAATGCAAAAGCAATGCATTTTAAAACACATGAAATGTTGAGATGTTCCTTGTCCATGAAACCCAACAGCTTGTATTTTGCTTTCGTTATTATCTTTAACAATAATATACTGAGGAAAACAAATCCATGAAGCCAAGTACCTTTTCAAAAATGTTTTGATCCTTGATCTATGAGGTCATGATATTAAATTGAGCTAAACCCCTTGGATGGATATAGGTTACCCAGGTGATTGAGAATTTATAGAGTTATATGTTAACCAATACTATGAGCTCTGTGTTCAAGGAAGCAGCTGTAACAAGGAAGAGCCTGGCTATTTCTCCTCCTAACACTGGGATGTTGTGCAACCAGGAATGAAAAAAAAAAAATAATCATAAAGCTGGAAGAAACAAACAAGTCAATATTCCTAGTAATTTCAGAGCTCTTCACATTGCAGTGGTCTGGTTTCTGCGTTTGATATTAAATAGTCAATGGATTTTAAAAGAAGTCAAAGGAGGAGAGCCTAGGATGTAACAAAATGCTCCTCCTACATGCAACCCACCACAGGATCAGATTGGAACCTGCTCGTATTCAATTGCAGGAAAATTATTAGTGTGTTCATATATGGAATAAAAAGCGTATCCTTATTTCTCCCGTTACTCCCTACACCAGGTTGCTGGGTACAATGTAAAATGGTCTCGGAGGTTCATGGTGACCCCATTCCTCACCCCCTTCACCGCAGCTGGGCAGAAGTTTTGCTCACCTCTCCTGCCGCGTCTGCTCCTCCGTGGTTTCCATGGCACACTCCAGGGAGCTCTGCAGGGACTGAAGCTGGTTCAGTGTTTCTTTCAAAAGGAAGCGAGTCACAAACTGCTCCAAATTAGAAGCTTCCTGATAGTCCTAAAAATTACATTAGGAAAAAAAAAAAAAAGGTAAGGATTTGCCTACTACGTTAGAAATATGCGAGGGAAGATTCAGACTCAATTGAGAAAGGAAGCAGCTTGGGTGTTTTGGTGCTTTTACATACAAGCCACACAGGCAACCTTTATGTTTCTGGACAAATTTTACATATATACTCTGAATTTCCAGGTATAGACACTGATCCCATACAAGCAGAGGGAGGCCCGGGTACACAGTTGTACAACACAGTTTCTACTCAAAAAAAACCCCTTTTCCTTGCATTTATTAACTCCAGTTGATGGCAGTACCACATTACTTTTTAAGTATGGAAAAGCCAGGATGTGATTGACAACTGTAGCAGTGAAAAGGCATTTATCTTGCTCACTGGTCTATCTCTGACAGTGATTACGGAGCAGGAAATACTGCCCTGGAACACTCCACCAGCAATTTGGCTGAAGGACTGCCTCTGCCAGAGATAGTGCCTTTTGAATTTAACAGTCTTCGACTGATTTTTGTTCCTTTAATTTGTTTCATTATTTTTGAAACCATACATCTATCTATTTCATAATTACATGAAATGCAGCTAAGTGTTCTTTGTGTTGGAGCTTGGCTATTAGAAAAGTTTGCACCTCTATTTTAGCAGTCGCTAATGTTTCTTTGTGTAACTACATTTCCAATGTATTTTATGTATTCCAAAACATTTACGCCTATTTTGCATAGATAATTTCAGAAAGAAATTCTTATGCCTGCTCTCTCCCTTGCCCAGTGAATCATATTTCCATGGATGGGGTCAACTTTAATGTTTCCAGCAAGCCCAGATCTGCAAAACTCAGTTCTGCGAACAGTGATATGCAGGTAAGTGCTGTATGAGGGGATGACCTATACAATAATATAAACACCCTCTTTGTTGTCTTCTTAGTAAACGTAATCAAGAGGATAAAACAGACTCCTAGAGCGTCTGCTTACTGTGTACAGCTCCCATCAGGAACAGAGAAGGAAAATGGACTTTCATCTCCTAAACTCAGAATTAATTTGTTGGCTCCTACTTTGATGAAAACATGCTGATACTCATTTTTTGTATACTCTAAGTCTGTTTATGTGTGCAAAAAATCTATTCAGCTGATTTTGAAAGCTTTTTGGTACAAGTCCATCTAAAATGGTTTCATAAAATATGAGGGACACTGAAAAAAAGATTTCTCTAGTCACCACATCTGAAGATAGATGATGGTCTGTTATCTCTGAGCTTTAAAAAAACCTTGTCATTTAAATGGCGTTGCCTCCTACTCTAGCTGAGAACCCACTTGAATATTTTTGGCAATGCCTGTGGGGTTTTTTTAAGCTCTTCCCTGTTCTTCCCAATGTGAATTACAGCTGAAATGCCTTTTTCACTTTTAGACTTCTCTTTTCCTGTATGTGTTTGCAATCAGAATACAAATATGAGATGTTTTGAAATTTAAATGCAAAATAAAAGATTGTAGGATAATACCTTTAAAAGCACTTTGCTCTCAAATGAGAGCAATCTATTGACAATATGTGTTATTAAGTTAGTTCTCGTTGGAAGACTTCTGCTACAGAAATCTCAGATGTTAAACCATCTGTGAATCATCAGTTACATATGTAGCCAGGAGCTTCATGGTCTTCTGTATTTACTTCTGTCTTCAGATTAATCAAGTGTGAGTCACTCTCCAACAAATAATTTCTTATTTATAAATTTTTAAAATACTCATGAGAGATTGTTTGTCTGCCTTTTGAGTGGATACCTGAGATTCACACCAGTCGTGTAAATAACATTTATGGCAACCTTTATAATTAATAGATCTTATTTTGCAATAGGAAAGCTGATTTTTTTTCATCTTCTAAGTTGTCTCCATTGTAACCGATTTCAAACTTTGGTGGACCTGACAGAGATCATTTCATTTCCAACAATTTTGATTCTCCGTTGCATGTTAGAAAAACGTGTGTGAATCTGTGTGGCACGGGCAGCCAAATAAAACCCAGCACTAGCAATCCAAGATGTGTTTTAATTTTTCAGCTTTCACCAGTGCACTTGGAAATAAATGAACAAAAAATGACAGAACTGACCATTTCTTGTAAGTTTTTAAATACCAAAGCAATCTCACGAGAGAGAATAATCAAAGTTTATTAAAATTCTGGGCATCCAAAAAGTAAACACTACAGATACCTCCATATAGCTTCCTGCTTATAGTCGCGGTAAATCTGATTCTGGCATGCTGAATTAGGGCTTAAAATGTACATCGACACTGTTTCATTTTGCAAACTGTTCAGGTGGGCCCTCGCTGGCAGGAGGATGGTGTAAACATGAGCTGTGTAATACTTGCCACCCCCTGAGGCTGCTTTTTGACTCCTGCAGGAACGCTTTCCTGCATCTGAGAGTTATTAAGGGTTTATTTTTTTTCATCAGAACTTCTCCAGGTTTGTGCATTGCAAATTTAGGTTTTTTTCTTCCTGCTCTGTTGTCCCGTTAAGTTCTATATTTAAAGGCTTCTCTGTGGAAAAGGTCTTTATGATCTTTAAATATGGCGTACAGTTTCCTTATCTGGTACGTGGAGCTTTTTTGTAAAGCTGGGCTAGGCAGGCAAGATGCTAACATCAGCTGTGGGAGTCTAGAATTATCAAAGACTCTTTCCTTATGTATGTTTTACGCAAATATTGGTGTTTACAACTCTTCTATGCAGAACTACATAACTCGCTTAATGCACCCAGTTGGGCAAATGGCTACTCAATATTCTTCTTTAAATAATGGCTCTGAGGCCAGCAATTCTGAGCTCAGAGCAATGTTAGATAACTTCCTGCTGACGCCTTCCCGCTGAAAGATAACTACTCCTACCCATCCTTCTAAAATTCTCTATTATGGAAGAAGGTATTCAGCATATATAAATTGTCAGCATTATTATAATTTAAGTCATGGGGGGAAAAATATTGTCTTTTACAATTCAACTTAAACCTCAACTCCAGTTCTTGGCAATGAGGAATTACCAGCCGTGCTTTGTTATTGTTTCACCACCTTACTTCCTACAGAAGAGTGCCTTCGTTCTCATTTTACTGGTACAAGATTGCATTGCACTGGTACAAGATTTCACTAGAAGAAAGAAAATGTTAATTCTGAATTAAGAAATATGCGTATTCAATTTATTAAGCCTATGTTATTGTAGAATCAGCTTAACTGGCATGCCCAGCATTTGTGTTGTCAGTACACTGCACCACCAGTGAAAAATGGGACCCACTGGTGGTGTCTGCACATAAACTAGAAAAATTGGCCTGTTTCTTGAATTTCATTAGCTGTAAATTACTGTTCATTAGCATATACATTATACAGCACAGCAGTTTGGGCAGTCCAGATGAAATAAGTCTGTGTTAACATATCGTTCTGCTTGTTAGTTTTACTGATTGTGAGTGAATTAGGGTAATTTTCCACGTCTTCCTCATCAAGAGACAACTACGACCTTTGTAAGCAGCTAAGATTTGAGTTTCCATTAATGCAACTGAAAATACACGTAATTAGTGCTTTCCCTGTGGAAAAGGTCACTGTGGTTTTTAAAACTGGCTTACGGCTGTCTTAGAAGGTTAAAGGTTTCTCCTTTCGTAAAAGTGGAGGAGGCAGGGCTTAGGTATCGCCTAAGAGAGTTCACATCTCAGGGCTACCATGGGTTCAGCAACCCTCTTGATTGCCTCAAGCCCTGGTGCCAGCCCCGATCCTCTCCCCTTGGGTGAACTGACACCACGCTCACCCACTTAGGAGAAGAGCAGCTCCTTGAGCTAC
Source organism: Dromas ardeola (assembly GCA_013398915.1). Lineage (NCBI taxonomy): Eukaryota > Metazoa > Chordata > Aves > Charadriiformes > Dromadidae > Dromas > Dromas ardeola. The sequence continues at coordinate 499,554 of VYZM01022868.1, forward strand.
TCTTGAGCTGAGGGGGGAGATACCTGTGTTTGCTTATTTGAGGCTCGCAAACTAAACCTGGTGGGGACAAAAAATAACTCAGTTTAGGGAGCTGAGTGGGAGCTTAGGCAAGAGCTCTACAAACTTAGTGGGAAAGGATGTCTGGCTGTCATCTAGTCCAACCCACTGTTCATAGCAGGGCCAACTATGTCCACCTGAGTTTGGAACACCTCCAAGGATGGAGATTTACACCATTTCTCTGGGCAAGCTTTGTACCACCCCCTCTGTGCAAAGCATTTTCTGTATGTCTAGTCAGCATTTTCCCTTCCACAGGCTGTAGCCGTTGACTCCTGTGTTTTTGCTATGAACCCCTGAAAAAGGCAATGTTGTTTTGTCTTCTCTGTAACCCTCCTTTAGACAGTAAAATTACATCTTCCCAGAGCCTCTTCTCCAGACTGAACAAACCTACTCCTCTTGGCCTCTCCTTCCTATATTGCTATTTTGCTATATAGTTGTTTATGTTATATAACACTTTAGAACTTATTTGTTTGCATTTTATTTTATTTGTAACATTACTTATAATTGTTATTACTGTTATATTACTTTGCATTTTTCTGTTTCCTAGTTTATGTGTTGTATCAAAATAATTTCATAAAAGTTATTTATGCTTATCTTTACAGAAAATATCCCCAAGGCAACTAAAAAGTAGTTATCATTGAATAAAACTCAGTAAGGAATAATCTATTTAAATTTCCCTTGATCATGGAACGTCTCCTGCCCTGTGTGTTTAGATCCTACATTCGTAGGACAATGCCCTGGGTTACAACTTTACATTCAAGAAATAAAATTAATTGGAATAACTGTACTAAAGTGAAAAAGAATTCAAGCCTTTTTCATTTCAATCACTAAGATCTAATTCTTCAGACTGTAGGATGGAATCAGAACAGAGTCAGAATAAAATTACAATTTCAACAGAAGGCAGATCCAGAGGTGCTCACTGTGTTGACTTCACACAAATGCAATTTTTACAGCATCCTTGTTGTAAGAGTGAGAAAAGGCATAACATAGGCAAACTATTAAATTGATTCAACTTCCATTTTAGAATGCGGCACAAACTTTACAAGTTTATTGAAGTATTACATTTGGAATAAATTGCATGTTTAAATTCTGCCTAGAGAACTGGAACAGCGGCAGTCCCTACCAACCGCTCGCAATGCTGTCAAAAGCCATGAAATAAAATAGGTAGCCATGGGTGATTGTGGGAGAATATCGAGACACATTTGTAATAGCGTCCATCAGAACAGCACAGAAGAATTCATTCATGGATAAAAAGTAACTCCTATTTAACTGCTCTTAAGTGCACCATGTAGCTCAGAGACAAGACACTGTGGTTTGGCTGTGGTTTCTATCAGCAGGTAGCAGGGATACGCGTAATGCCATTGCTCCCAGGAGAAGGTTGTAAGAACACAAGGAAAACATCAAAGCTGCTGGTGGTTTTGATAGGTATCGGCAGGAGAATGGCTAGGTTAAATGTTTCTTTTTCTGCTGTGAAGTTATTTTTATGTACTTTTATGTTTAAAGATATGGATATTAACTTAATCAAGGTTATGTTTGGTTTGGTTTTTTTTTTTTTACTTTCTGACTATTTAACACATCTCCGCTACCAGCAAAATTCAAGTGTTGTCTCTTTCTTATACCTGTAGGTATAAGACCTCTACAAAACAGATCAAAGTAGTTCCGAAAAGTTTTCATTACTCTGATAAGGAGCTCGGAGGAGACTAAAGGTGTGAATCTCTAGAATATCCTTGCACGACTGCTCTGAATTTATCACTTGCAGCTTTTTGAATTTATCTGTGTTTGACTTGACTGCACCAATAGTCACCATCTTGAATAAATTTTAAAGATAGAAAATACTATGCAATAAAATCCCCAAATTTCATTTCATAATGTCCCTAGACATTAGCTGTTCAGTCATCCCTATGACTTGTAGCAGGGTGCAACTGGTGATATATTTAGCACCGCCACCAGCATTCCTCTCTTCAGATGAGTTTACAGCAGAGAGCTGATGAACAGCTGAGTACATGGATTTATGCAAAAAGGATCCAGGCTCCAACTGTAACCACTGGGATGTCTGTCTCATCAAAAATCAGGGAATGAAAAAAAACAACCAAGCAACCTATGGAATTTAGGTCAAGTCATCTAGGTTCAAAAGCAAAACAACTTTGGGAGGATTCTTTTTAGGAATTTACAGGCTGCGTTTAGTCAGTTTTATAGGCATTTTGGCTAGAAAAATAGACTATGAGAAACAACTATGCCTGGAAATAGGAACAGTTTTTAAAAGCCTAGTGCAGCTAGAGCTTAATAACAAGTTCATTTATTACTCTTGATATTCTGATGTTACTCCTTTTTATCCTTTTGTCAATTTCTGATTATTCAAAAAGGATTGGTTGAAAAACTCCCACCAAAATTTTAACTTGATAAAGCTTTGAAATTTAAACAACACAAAAATGCGTTGAAGGCACCTGCTTTTTTTTTTTTATTGAAAAACCTTTGACAATGCTTCAGAGTTCAGTCAAAACAGTCCAGTCTTTAGGACTTCAACAATTGCTTTAGGATCCTCTCTCATTTTGTAGATCTAATATTGAACACTGATGATCAGAGGGCTGGAGCACCTGTGCTATGAGGACAGGCTGAGACAGTTGGGGTTGTTCAGCCTGGAGCAGAGAAGGCTCCGAGGAGACCTTATAGTGGCCGTCGAGTACCTAAAGGGGGCCTACAGGAAGGATGGGGAGGGACTCTTTATCAGGGAGTGTAATGATAGGACGAGGGGTAATGGCTTCAAACTGAAAGAGAGTAGATGTAGGTTGGATATCAGGAAGAAATTCATTACTGTGAGGGTGGTGAGGCACTGGAACAGGTTGCCCACGGAAGCTGTGGTTGCCCCATCCCTGGAAGTGTTCAAGACCAGGCTGGGTGGGGCTTTGAGCAGCCTGGTCTAGTGGGAGGTGTCCCTGCCCATGGCAGGGGGGTTGGAACTAGATGGTCTTTAAGGTCCCTTCCAACCTGAACCATTCTATGATTCTATGATAATATTTTAGAGGGGTATGTTTGGTCTGATATTAGAGCTGAATTAAATGCCTGTGAGAAATGGAGGTGGGGAACGGCACCATGCCTGTCATTTCTTTGAAAGAACATTATCTATGAAATTTTGAAATTATTGCTATTTTTTCCTTAGAATGAAAAATGAAACTATTTTTTGATTAAAAGAATCTTCTTTTGTTCTTCTTTTGGCCCAACAATTCATGCATTTTTTGCTGCAACGTAGCCAACGTCTGCCTGGAAGGGTAGGATGTTTTTATTCCTCCATTCAACTTTTATTCTTGACGTTGGGAACTGGGAGCACAGCGCATGTAATGTCTAATCTGCCTTCTATTGATTTTCTGGCTCTGTCTTTCCCTTTGTCTCCTCTGTGAAAAGCATGAATTTACAGCAAATCTTTCAAACCTCATTCCCCTCCATGCTATTAACTTATGACATCCATGCAAGTGGTGCCTAGCCCCTGAAGACACCTGAAGATAGCTGGTAGGATGTGAAAACACACCATTAATGCAAGACAGACAGGTCCTGAGTCTGCAGTTTGCCTGACTAGCTGGCTGATAAATATTCTGAGAGGATGTTTTCCGATGTGGAATTCAGAAAGTACTCTCTCTCCCTGAAACTCTCTTCTTCATCTATGATCTTTCAATCAGTATCTTACATCTTCTAAGTAATTATGAGAATCAAAGCCCCTAGCCACTGCAATGGAAGAAGATAAAGTATATGTCCAATTTAACTAGTGCAATAGAGTTAACTGTCATTAAAAGACAGCCGGAAGCAACCAAATATACAGGAAGAATTTACTGTGTGCAGTTAAGAAATACATTAGATTGCCGTATTTTTGTCAGTTGGCTTACAGTATTAAAAATAACCATTGCATGCTGCAGTACGTACCACTGCTGCTCTTTATGTCTTGAACCCATACCTGTCTGCCTTCAGTGTTTTATGTAATCTTCATCCCGAGCAGATTTCTATTTCTTTATAAGGAATAATAAAATTAATAAATCCATTTTGTTCTGCCTTTTCATTTCCAGTGGAATCTGGATATTTTGTCCACTTTAAAACATCAGGATGGGAGTTGGCTATGGTATTTTAGACTGATGCTCACCTGAAAAAAACTTAGCGATGAATGCAGGGAACGAATGGGCTGGATTCAAAGCCAATGCATGAAAATTAATAATCAGGATAAACTGGGTAATACCTGCCTTAAATTATTCTTTGGCAGCAGCTATTCATTACATTCATTCTGCAAAAGGTGCATTTGTAAAATACAATTTCAAAACCAACAAAACTAGATTATGTGGAAACCGTTAATAAATTCTAATCATGTGCAAAAAGTGGTGCCAGACAATTTAACACAGATTTTGAGAAAACAAAACAAACAAAAAAACAATTTTAAACCTCATTTTTTGCTCAAACAGAACGTTAATTGTGGAACTCCACTGTCAACATATGGTTGTCTAGCTTTTTTTTCAGTTATTTTGTTTTGCGATATAATTTACATAATCGCTACTTTTACTATTACTCAAATATGCAATTAAAAAAAATCTAGGTTTTCTGGTTTAGAATGGGTATCAACCCTCCAGAGTGCAGTGATTTACATAACTACTATAAATGCATCATCAGTAACTAAATTGCACGTCCCTGTGTTACTCTTTCAGCTCCTGCAATCTTCTCTCTTACTTTGACTGGCTCCTATTTTTAGACTATTCAGGCAGCTTTCCAGCAATAACCTATATTGACTTCACTTAGGTTTGGGGTTTTTTGAGCGAAGCAGAAAAACAAATGATTTCATAGGAGCAAAGGATTAGACATGCTGTGTCAGTCACTGAATCCAGCATCTTGCTGTTGCACGCGCTCCCCTTTCTACATTTTTCCAAGCAAAGTGTTAAAAACAGTTAGGTTTTTTTTTTGCCCCCAAATGCTTGGAAGGCTCTTCCAGAACCTGATTGCTCTAGTGAGTGAGAATTGTCTTTCATTTCCATCCTAAACTTAATAACAGCAGATTTATGTTTTGCGTATTTAAATGCTGGGTATAAACCCCTCATGGTTACCGTTGCTTAAGTGTTGTTTGCTAGTTCACGAGTCTGGTCCCCTTGTCCCCAGCTATCACAGACAGATCATTTGGTGTCCTTCATAAAAGAGTTGCAAAGGAGGGAAGAAATTCCCTCCAAAGCGAAAAGCATGGGACTTTAGAGTCTGAAAAGGAGACATTTTGTAGTGTCTCATGCCTCATCTCCTATGTTTGCCTGCCATTCCTTTCCGTGGAAGTTTGCAGTGCTTTTGTCTCCAAAGAAGAACTGCACCTCTGTATCGACAGGAGGAGTGTGCACTCAGAGGTCATCTCTCTCTTGATTCAACTTTGAAAAAGTGTACGTTAACTATTCCAGCCAAACCACTTTCTGGCTTTCATCTGTGGAAGAAAGATCTTGCTGTAATTTTGAGGAAGAAAAGAGATGTAAGGAAATAGAATGAGAACAAAGAAAGATGACGAAAAGAAGACACAGAGGAACAGATTAAGGAGGGATCTTCAATATTTGTTTAAAAAATTTCCTACTGTGCTGACAGTCCTTCTTGGTAATTTTGATGTTCCTTTACTTTAGATTTGAATTTCTCATTTTGCTGTTCATAAATGCTTTCTATTGGCTGTACAAAAGCCCTACTCAAGTCCATCCAAGAGTTTGCTGCTGCCTTATAGTTATTGGATTTGTGCTTCAGATATATACTTTATAGGGTCCAGCTCCACTCTCATTCACTGGATCAAAGTTTCACCTTCTTAGCACTGTTAACCATAAAAGCCAATTCAGTTTACTTTTTTTTTTTTTTAAGTTGCTTTTGAGACAGCTCACAGGGTGGCCTCCATTTGCAAGGAAAAAGAAACAACTACATGGACACTTAGCGCCACTCTCCTGAGGAAGCATCTCTGCTGGGCTCAGTTGTTCGCAGTGATTCCCAGTTCCCACCATTTCGCCAATGTCTTGATGCAAAAAGCCTGAATTTTGGTGGTTATGTCAGTAAGTTAAGAGCTGGTACGTTGTGCACCGAGACCATCATCAGCTCTATGATAGACTAATGCATTAGGGGAGGCTCAAGCCAACAGTCACTGAAGTCATGGAGCAGGAAGCAAGTCCCATCCTGAAATCCCCTTGGCACAGTCACTTGGCCACCAGCCAGCTGTGGTTAGACTTTCACCAACACCGCAGCACAAACTGCCCTGGGGAGCAGGCGTTTTAAAATCATCTGCAATGGTCCCTGCTTCCCCCCAAGGCCTCTGCTGCCAGCCTGCACTGTGCAGGTGCCAGTGGGGACACACGGGGATATGTCCTGGCTAGAAAATGAAAATGTCCTGGCTAGAAAAAAGGAAAGATGGAGGCAGGAGAGGAGGGGTGTGCACTTCAGCTGGTGGGAAAAAAGTGAACTTCAAATGGGTGTTATGACTTCGATAAAAGGCTCTGTTGGATCAGGGCAAGCCATTGTCAGCTTTTCCTCTATGAGATAGTTCCTCGGTAAAAATTCTTTGGAAACCTCCAAGCTATTAAAGTACCTTAGAGTTTGGTGCCATACAGACACCCACCTGGTTTCCAGCTGCTGACCGAGAGGGATGTCTCCTTTTGCCCGTGGATCTTCCCAAAGTCCTGTATGCTATTTGTCAGGCCTGTGCAGACATCTTGGATACCCTTGAATAACCCAGGTTTTCTAAAGTGCCACTAGGTGCCTATGTTTGAACACCTGAATACTTCTATATGGTCAATTCCGTTTCATATGAAAATGACATTTTTGGTGATTAAATGGGCTAACTTACTGAGTACAAATAGTTCACCACCACCAGCAGGTTGCATTTGCAATAAACTATAGCAATACCAGAATTAAAAAAGATAGAGCAAAACTTGTTTTTACTGAATAGCTGACAAATAGCAACAATTTTATGGCTTGATAACTTAAGGGATGCACGTTCTTTGGCCTGCAAGTTTTTGATTTTCAGTATTCACAAGTCAATATAATCAAGATGTCAAGCATCTTAAAAAAAATTGGCCTATTTTTATCTACCTACATCATTACTCAGTGGCTGATATTATTTTCTGTGCTGTGGGTTGCAAAGCTTCTCTTCATTCTATTCGTATGTGACTGGAAGCTATGGTTTGGAATAAAAATGCAGCTTGCTAAAAGTGTTATGTTTATTTGGGTAATAAAACCGTTAAGATTAAATATTTTAATTAAATATGCTTCTGTGTTTTGTTATAAAAGATGTCAGGGAAAAAAAAGGCTTAAAGGAACAAGCCTTCCAATGCTTTTGTAAAGGTTTGCTGACTTTAATTTTTAATGCTTCCCATATATGAGATGAAGAAGAAACAAGATAAACAGAACTATCCCAGCTTGTACTTTGATCAGGAAAATAACAACCTGGCAGGTACAAGAAAAACAACTGTTACCAATGATTAATCTTTCCTAACCACTCCTGCATAAGCAGCTCATGCAGACTCTCCACCCTAAGGAGAGAAATGATCAAATGCCACAAGTCCCTCTAAAAATCCTCAGATATGTGTTTCCCTTCCTTGTGTAAGGATAAATAAAACACAGGAGACCAGCATGAAAACAAAAAAACAAAACCAAAGGAGATGCCCCACCATCCTCTCTTTTTTTGTATTAAATGTATGTTGGTTGCAAATGCAATTCAGTCTTTTCCCTGATGAAAGATGTTCCTTTCTGTGTCTATTTCTCTGCTCTTTTAGCTTTGCTCCTTCCCGCCAAGCAATGGAGCATGAACCATTCATACACCGACGAGGGCTTCCTGTCTTCCCATCTGACATGCTGCCCTGTAACTTCACCTTGGTAAAAGAGTCTGCAATTGGGATTTTGTTCCCCTCCCCCTCACCGTACAGCATCGAGACCTGGGAAAGCCCCTAATTGTTTGAAGGAGACCACTAGGCTGGAGCGATCTGACCCTAGGATGGTGAAAGGAAGTCTGGTTTCAAAGTTTCCTGAAAGTGCTGAAAGACTGGAATGTTTTGTCCTCTAGATGACTTGATATTTTTAATTTCAAGTAGCACAGGATTGGAAGACTGGAGAAAAGCTTAGTTCAGGAAAGCTACGCTTTCAAACCACAGAGGGCCATAAAGTTCACAGAAATTATTCTGCAATTACCTTGCAGGAGTCAGTTATCTGCTAATCTGTTGGGTTAAAAATACCTACACATGGAAATACTTTGGAGTGATGGGGACAATTTGGTTGATCTAGATTTAAACCCAGGAGTCCATAGCCAAGCCAAACTCTGGTTGCGCTTAGTGAGAGAACTTTCTGACTAAAGGCTGAACAGGTTGGGAATATTTGTAAACAAAACCTAAGGTATTTTTCATTAATGTATGTGATTTTCGAAAAAAACCCAAACAAGACAACATGAAGAGTCAAATCATGTGCAAAAGCTACTTGGAGCACACTTGCGTACTAGATTTATAGATATGAGTCAAGTAGTGCCACACACTTTGTTACCAAACTTAGATCAACATAGGCCAAAAGGTAAAGAAAAGTATATTAAACACTACATTTTAGGGGTTCTCAATTTCTAGTTCTGCTTATATCTGGAATAACTAGGCTTTATAGATTAGGGTTTTTGATTTTTCAGGCACGTTGATCCACTGTTCAGCTTTTTGTTGAAGACTGACCCATCTTCATACTCTGGGTTTTCCTTGGAAACTGAAGCTGAACAATTTTTCTAGGGCTCCAACTCCACAGCTGCCTCTCAATGCAAAGTACCTACTGAGTACAGGCAACATGAATTGGTATGAAAGCGGGAATTTTCTACAGGAAGGACTGAGTGGTGACTGTTTATCTGACTCAAAACTGGATAAATAAAATGAATGAAGTACTAAGTTTCTCTTTTTTTCCCCTAAATATTTAAGACTGAATGAGCTGCCTACCTGAAGTGGCATGCACTCTGGGAGAGTTTAGCAGAGACTGAGAGAGGTGCTGAGCTTTCTCAAATCCACGAAAAGTCAGAGGGGATGGAAAGCTCACAGCAACCCTGCGGACTGGGTCCGTAATCAGCCCCATGCTCTGCAGAGTGGAGTTCAGGTTCAGTCTCAGCAATTTTTACTTTTGTTTTTTCATAGGAGAATTCGGTCCTTGGAAATTTGGTCCTAATCATTGGAATACACCATGTCTTTGTAGGTGTCAAAGTGTAGGTCTTCAATTCTGGACTTTTTTTCCTATACATGAATTTTTCCAACCAGATGATGGCTTAGAAGATAGTAATAAATGCTCCCATTACCTAGTGACTACTCAAGGGACAAAGTTTTAATCTGTACTAGGAGGGGAAATCCAAGCCTTGCTCTCATACATGCCAATGGCCATTTGTAACCAAACCACCCTTTTCTGAGCATCTACTTGTTTGAGCTGGGGAGTCAACTTGAGCTAGGAGCTACATCACATTTTGCGTGTGTCACTGGCAATGAACATCATTTATACATGCTATCTCAATACGTTAACTAGCTTTTGCTGCACCTCCAGCTCTGATTTTAGGTGGATATATTCCAGATTTTAGACTTCAATACAAGCTTGAACTTTAAGATGGAAATTTTATTGTTTGCACTTCAATGATTTATCAGGTAGTCAGGTCACACAACCTATCTGTTTCCTGAGAACTGAGTTCCTGTTGCGAATAATCCCAAATTCATATTAAGAATTTAATTTCCATACAAAGCCATAGTTGCTGGGCATATCCTTGGTAGAAAGCGCTATGTTACCATAATTGAGAACACATTTTTTGTTTGATTGTGTTTACACATTGTGCCTACTAATTGGAATTAAAATTATTTTTTACAGTGCTAGCCTTGCTCTAGTTCTAACACATCTAATAGTCAATTGAGATATTTCTGCAAGACAAAAAACCCATTAAGCTTGAATCTTCAGTCAGGAAAACAAAATTTAAAGAAATTGTATTTTTTTTCTTTTTTTTTTATATGGGTACTTCAGGCAGACAAACGAAACACTTACTCCAGATTTTCTTATCCATTTTCTAGTCAGGCCAATGTTTACTTCTTACAACTCTGATTAGTCTACTGGGACTCCTCCTCTGTAATTGACTTCTGAATCCTTGAATGCTGTGTTCTATTTACTTCCAGTAGGTATCAGATGACATGTCCTGACCTTTAGCAGTAGTTTATACACATGGCTAATTTTTTTGTAATTACGCATGGCTAGAATAAACTAATCTGTTGGTTTTCAGTGTCCAGCCCAATGAGGCAGTGAGTCAGTGTACATTGACTTCATTAGGAGTGGAAGATGCACAGCATGAACAGAGAGACATTCAGCTTACTGGCTCAAGCTCTAAATAAATAAGCTACACTTTCAGGTTTTTATTCTGGCAGTTCATGTAAAATGCATGAGCACTGCACTCTTGCAAACACCTGAATGCCAAAGATAACAGCTTTGTTAGAGAAGCACAGATTTCTCCCCATTGACTGACTGAAAAAATCAAGTTTTTTTTTCCCCCTCATGGGATCTCACTGGAAATTTTTGGCTGAAATTTCTATTGTTAACTGCTCACCTTCCAGTCAATACCCTTGTGGTGTGGGCCCGGGGTTGGGTTTGGAGGATCTAGATTCACATCCTTCCCTGATTTGTGCTTTCCCTCACCTTTTGAAGCTGTTCCACCTTGCACAGAGTATTAACTGCTCGGTCAGGGAAAAGGAGCATACTACCCAATGTCTTGATGCACTTTTGATTAGATGTTGAGCTCGGATGTGGTATGAACGAACAGGTATGACCATAATGAATTGAGTGCCAAGTGTATTGGCCACCTATTATGTCCTGCAGCACAGCTACAGCCCCCATCAGATGGACGGATGGAGAAACTGAGCTTCTGCTCCTGAGAAACATCTCCTCCCTCTGGGGTGAATGCCTACTTGCTGTGCTGGTGGGCAACAGCCCTAACACCTCCTCCTTGTTGACTCTGTAAGTGCTGCTTTTGTTTAAAATGCCTGAAATGGAAATAAAATCTTGTTCTTGGTCAGGATGTTTCACTCAACCCAAATTTATACGTCTTCTGTTGTTATTATCAGAAATACTTTCAAGTGATTTACATTGGCCAGTTATATTTTGGGACTAAGAAGTTGGGACGCACAAATGCTGCTTACAGGATGGTTTTATAATCACACTGGGGTTCAGCTTCAGGAAACGTGGGGAGAGGTATTACAGCCCTTTTAAATCTTTTTAAACTATCCTGGAATCTACATGTAACAGTAACATAAGTATGTCTCCAGATGACTCTTGCCTAATTTAATGGTAGTCATTAATATAGTTTAAGTCATTAGCATCTTTTACTAACGTGTTTTCTACTTAAGAAACATGGATTATTTTTTCAAATTCAGACTAGTTTCAAATGCTGATATGCTGATAATACTTACCCACATTTGGCACAGGACATGGAACCCTCTCTTGAGATGACAATATGAAGAACATTCTTCAGATCATTCGCAAAGAAATTTTGGTTATATCCAAACTGTAATACTTTGCAGACAGTGCTTTATAGCTTTGATACTCAACCTTTTCCTACTGGACTTTTGCTACAAACATATATATGTGGAAGAACCTAAATACAAGTTAGTAACTTTATCTAGATAAGAAAAATACTGGCTACACATTCAAATAAACAAAACATACAATGTAAAAAATATTTCACAATTTTTACTTACTTTCTTTGTTTTGTCCATTGCCTTCAGTATGGTTAGGTTTAAGTCTTCCAAGACAGATAGAACATTTTCATACTCTCCTAAGTGCTGGGAAAAATATTCTAAAAGAAGAAGAAAACCCATGTCACCTATTCATGACCTGAAAAAATCAGTATTTCATTATATATCAATTTTATCAAATTTGAATTCAGTTGTGGTATTGTTAACTATCTAAATGAAAGGGATGATTTTATTTTAAATTTTGTATTATTTCCCTCACAATCATTCCTGGAGTACTTAAAATATCAAAATCACTGTTTCAAAACATTTTTTTTAATAAATGAGTGGTCAAACTGACAAAAAATTTTAATGTCGGTTTGAGAGCTGAAACAGACGTATTTTCAAAATATCTACATTTTCTTTCTAAACTAGATTTTCAGTCTAATAGTCTACTTTACAGTTACCAGTAGGAAACAAACTTTTCATGTGTATGTACTAAATCTGATTATATTGATACAAAAATGAATAATTCTGGTAAAGCGCTTAGAGGAGGTAAGATCAAGTGGGGGCTGTTGTGAGTCAGGGTCAGCTGAGACCAGTTGTTTCTCGCTGAGAGATGAAAAGACCATGAGTTGGCCAGGCAAGCTTCTAGTCCCAGGTACTGTGATTATATTTTCAACAAGTATGATGTATGCAAAATACTTTTAACAAAAATCATGGCAATAACATAAGTTGCAGGATGTCCTCGCGTAGCTGCTTAAAGCAAAGGATGCTTTAACAGAAAGAGCTGATGTAAAATCAGGGGGCATAATTCAATCAGAGGGATAACGGTGAGAGGAGGCGGCAAATGCGGGAAATCATGACCTGAGTTCCCATTTGGTCGATGAGGCAAAGTACAACAGAGGGAGGCACAGGAAGGAAAAAACGTGGAAAAAAGACGACAGACAATTATGTTAAAACCAGAGACTGTGTTAGACAAGGCATTTAGACATCAGCTCAGGCAGAAGAATGTGAAAAAGAACATCTAAATAGCAGACAAGAAGAACAAGATTAGACAGGAGCTTTTGGAAATAATAAATAGCAATACTTTGAGGCTTTTAGGAGGTCAGTGTGAGCTTCTCAGGGGAGTCGTGAAAGCATAAGGTTTCAGGAGCACTGCGACACAACTTGGTATTGCTGAGAGGTTGAATTAAATGATTTAGAATGAAAACAAATTGTGAATTAATATCCTGGAAGTGAAGCTTCATTTCTGAGGAGAACTCAGGTAAGTCAGAAAAAGCTGTATAATCAATAGTTCAAGCATGTATCGAGTAAACTCAGTACCAGATTCACAGATGAGAAACACCCTAGTAGCAACCTGTGAAAGATTTAAAAGGCAGCTGAAACAGCCCATATTTAATCAAACAGACAGTAAACAGAGCCCCTCTGAGGTTGCTAGTAGGGTCAGGTATGAAGCAAACCTGCAAGCCTCCAGTACAACACCACAAAATCCCTTGTGAAACAAAATCCCCTGTCTTCCTTGGCCCGGTTTATATAATTTTGGCTAGATTCTCAACCAGCAGAAGTCATCACAGCCCAACTCACTTCAGCTGAGTCTCTTGTCATGTATTTATAAGCCACAGGCTGAGGTGCCACTTAGGGGGTTTTTTAGTTGTGGGTGAGTAAGTGTGCTGGTGGGCAACTTGGTAGTATTTTCAGCTTTTAAAGGTCTTTAACATTGTTGACCATTGGAAAATATAGCAGACTACCATCTTTCTCTCAGAAATGGACTGGTTTTGTCAAGTATAACTGGGTTTTTTTGATGTTTTGTGGAAAGACTTGCAGAATTTTTCTGTGAATTGTTTTCTGCTGCAAGTAGCACTCCTAAATCAGGTGCTGTAAGGCCAGCTGGAGAGCAAACAGGATTTTGGGGAAATGACTCACAGCTCAGAACAGGGCACGGAAATAGGTAACTGGGCAAAACTTTAGGCCTTGCAGGAGAACTTGTCAAATTTCTGTTCTTACTGGATCAAGTTAGAGCAAAGTAATGAACTTTTTTCTGTAGTGGGATACTAAAATGACAATCTCTTTCAAAATTGCCAAAAGACTCATAGCTTTGAAAGTGATGAACTAGCTAGAAAAAAAAAATCTCACATGAAAGGGAAATGAGATAAAAGTTATCTATCTATCTTTACATCAGACCAGAACCTGAAGCTCAGAGAATGTAAAGTATTGATTAGCAAAAACATTTTCAAAGTAATTTCTGCATGTAATGGATGACAAGAGTCTGAAAAGATTATAAGCCATCTGCATTCTCCCAGGAGTTCTTTCAATGGAAATAATTTTCTGTTTGAGCTACAAAGATTAAACAGGGAAAAAAAAAAATCAGATCACATGGTATGTTCACTTGCACAGGGTTGCTGCAGGCATAGATTATATTCTTGCCTAAGAAGGAACTTACCGCAGAGCTCTTCTGTGTCAAGATTGCTGGAAAGATAAGAGGATAGAAGGTTAGCGAGCTTAGTAGTGTTTTCTGTTGGATTGGTAAATAGTAGGAATCAAAGATTAGCCTGACTGGGATATGAAGCCTTCCTGCCCGGGCTGTAGCAGGAGATGTGAGGGCCTGGCCCTTGCTCTGCTGCCTTGGGGACAAGAGTCTTTGGCTGCTTGTCTGAAGCCAAAGGCTGTAGCTGGCTGCAGGCGTAGCCTCCCTTCCGAATCATCTTCTCACCAACAACCCCCTCTGAAGTTCCTCACCTAGCCTTTGTGCATCGTGGTGCCGAGCCACTGCTCCTCAGGCTTTACATGCTTGGTCCTAGTGCTGGCAGAAATCCATCTAAACACCAGAAATTGGTTTTTTTCCCCACCTTTCTGCCTGCATTCCTCTTCTGCGACTGCCATGCTGGGTAGCATGGCTCAGAGACCTCAGCTTTCCATGCTAAACGAGGGGAAAAAACTCTCCTGTTTGCAATCTACAGTAGTGCTCCACAGGAGAGACCATACAGCAGGAGGACAAAACCAGACGTAGCCCAACAGTATGCATCATTTCTAAATCGTTCTGGCCATACAGTTTCACCAGTACTCACTTCGTTCAAATTAGTGACATGAAAAGAATAGTTGCGTTGCCATATTCCCATGTCAACATTATATAAATACATAAAGGTTTGCAAGTTTCCATACAATTCAAAACTGTTCATTTCAAACAGGTTTCATCTTGATCAACTCTTAGGTGATATTTTCTCTCTGAGGCCTTAATAAGCAAAAGATAAACCATTTGACCTACAGCTCAATTCTGAAAGTTTGCATATTGACTTTCTTCCAAGGAGGAGAAGAAACTAATTTTTAAAGAAGCTTAAAAGCATGAATGTCCTTTTGAATATTGCTGAAGGGTGAATATTGAATGGCTGATTGCACTTAGGATTTTTTTCACTTGTTCTTTTAATGGGCTTTTTAATTGACCTTTTAATAAAATGATGACACAGTATTATCTTGAAGTCATTTTCACCAATTCTAACTTCCATACATCTGGCTTTTATTTCATAAGGGAGAGAAACAGACAGAAATCACAGGATCCTCGATTGTCACAAACTTGCATGCTCAGGGCTATAAAAACTTCTGAATAGTTTTAATAGATGATGTATATGAGATTTTTCCCCCAACTTTTATTAACAAAAGGTAACCCGATCTATATTTGAATGGGCCAAGCTGGATGGCTGCAAATGGGTCTTGCATCTGATTTTTCCAATGACCTTGGTGGCAGGTATAATGAAAATTATAGTCTGTAAGAATTGGTGCTGAAGCTGAGAAACTTAACTCTTAGGTCAACAAACTATGTGATGGGAAAAAGTGTCTGCGCTTTTAGGAGTCTGAACTCCTAAAGGCTGTTCACCACAGATCACTAATGGCATCAATCATCAAACGTGTCTGACCAACCACTTCTGCAGCTCAGCAGTCATTTTCGGAACAGTCCAGATGTTCCCTCCTTAGATGCAAACTGAAGCTCTGAAAGTTGGAAAATTGTCCGAGTCAAAAAGCAATGACAGAATAGGATGATGTTAAATGACAGGAGTTTGCTGTTATGGTGCCTACTCTTTGTTCGTTGTCCCTGCATTTTCTGCCCCTTCACATCATCTGCCCTGATACCTTCTCTTTGTAAAAGGCGTTTCTGCATTTTTTAATGTACAGCTTGATAACTGTGTTTAAAACAGTCTTTCACATTGTTAGCCAGTCAAATTCACGCTCTCTTTTAAAATCTCATATCAAAATCTCTTCTGGTCCTTGTTGTTCTGCAGTATCCACGGCAGTGTGGTAGTGATAGAGTAAGGGAATGGCTCAGAGGCTTCATCATGGTTTGAGTGACACAGGACTAATTTCTCTTCTAATGCTTGGGAAAACTGCACTTTTAGAAGACTCTAGTGTCTGAATTCCTGAAAATATTTACTTTATAGCCAGCTAGGCTATGTGGGATTCAAGGTCTCAGTGTTTTCAAGCCTTGCCAGGTGCAGGGATGAGGAGGAGCGAGACCCGGGCACTTGACCCAGGCTGGCCAACAGGATTATTTCGTACCATGAACGTCACATTCAATATAAACTAGAAAGTTTGCTGTGTAGTGCTCTCTCTCCCTTGATGTTGGTGGTCCAGAGAATGTCTTTCCCCGGTGCCGGTCCCCTGAGCCTTTCCCTTTCTCCCAAAGCTGTAGCACTTGCAGTGTCCAACATTTGCTGTCCACCGCTGGGAGTACACAGCTTCCTGCTGATAGAGGATAGAATGGACTGAGCATAATCCTCATATATTTTATATTGGTATCAGTACTGGTTCTTTGGTATTATTAATGTTAATTATTTAGTCTTATCCTGTTGAATCTATTTATTTTTCAGCCCTCATGTTTGTTTGTTTTTCCCCAATTCCCCTTCTAGGGTGGGGAGGGGTCATCGGGTGATAGAATAATTTTCTAAACAACAATAAATTGTTACAGGTTTCTCAAACCGCAACAGGCTTTTAGCATTGCCGTCATCAGAACATCGCTGTTAGTCCTATTGACAGAAGTGATGCAGCTGCAAATGGACTATGAGTAAAAATGGAAAAAAAAAGTATTTAGGTGCTGAATTAATTTTTAGTTAGAACTGGGCACCTGAATAATGAGAAAGTTATTGTCCAAAGTGATTTGTGCAGCAGCTTTCAGGAAGCCTGTGACAGAACATAGAAATGACATAAAGAGCATGGATTTCAGTCTAGCATACTCATAGTATTTCCCTCTCTCTTATAAATACCATCTGAGGCTCCATTGTTCTGGCCATTCTATTTGAAGGGGATGCTGTTCTAGGCAGGGGAACTATAATTTTGTGTCACTGATTACTTCATTCTCTCAGAAATAACAACATGCTGCTTCAAACACAGTCGTGAACAAACCTAGAAATTCTTTTTTCTGTATGCAAACAATTTTGAGCTCCCTGCTGGATGCTATGGAAGCAATTAAAGAAGTTTGGAATATATTTAATTGTGGAGGAATGAGGTGCACACGAGAGGGCTGTTTCTGCAAGTCAGTACTCGGGTCTATGGTGGGCACCTGTTCATCATTTCAGTGGGTGCATATGACAAGGATGCTTCTGCTTAGACCTATAATCTGGCAATGCTGAACATGTTATTTGCAATATTTGCTGGATGACTCACATCCAGGCACCAGCACTCCACTCCTGATAAGCACCCGAAGCACAGAGTGCAGCCAAATGCATTCACGTCATGTCAGCGTGATCATTTTTTAAACTTTTGCTCTCAATTTGCTTTCTGACTACTAAGTGCAGTCCTTTTATGTGTCTGACTTTGTGTCTAAAATGTTCCCTCCCTAATAACATCAGCTGTTGTTAAAGGACTATTACAACTACTGCACTGAGCAGTCCTGATCACTGCAAAGTTGATCACACCTGTTGCTCAGTGACAGAAACATAAGCAAATTCACTTGAATGAACTGTGGCAAAAGTGCCTATTTCTGGTACCTCTGGAAGTGGCTCAAAATGTAGGAGCGCACAGCTGTGATCACGCTCTAGTTGTGCCCACCGCAGTCAGCTGTGGACTGGGGCCAGCCAGGGAGGAGGGAAGGTTAAAACTATTCCACCCATCCACTGACCTGGCACACACCATTCTCTGGGACGAAAGGTACCTCTAGGCAGAGGTACCAGCAGAAGGTCCGTGTATATTCCCTGGACCACAAGAAGTGGCAATGACATACAGGAATTATATATAAAGAACAGACTCTGTCATCTAAAGCAGTTATTTTATTGAAGAATCCAATACTATATGAAAGACTTCATGAACTAACTTAATTTAGGAAATTCATTGCCATGACTATCATAGTTGGAGAA
The DNA here is from genome assembly GCA_013398915.1 of Dromas ardeola. Classification (NCBI taxonomy): domain Eukaryota; kingdom Metazoa; phylum Chordata; class Aves; order Charadriiformes; family Dromadidae; genus Dromas; species Dromas ardeola. The sequence continues at coordinate 517,633 of VYZM01022868.1, forward strand.
AGATAATGCATTCTTCTTCGATCTCTCCTCATTCTCAGATATGTGAAGGATTTATTTAGAGGCTTGAACCAACTCTTTTTTGGGTCCCATTTGCACGTCTCTTTGCTAAATTTGGTTTTAGGGAGGAAAGTCTGAGGCTGGTATCTCCAGTTGTTAAGTAGAGGCGTATAATTTGTGACTGAAAGGGATTAAGTGTTACTTAGACTGTGCAAGGGTCCCTGAATAATCATCCATGGCCAATCTCAACCAAAAAGCTGTAAGGTCTTTGCAACACGAAAGCCTGCACACCATCGCACTTCTAGTCAGCAAAATGAGATAAGTGCTCCAACACTACAGAGGGTGCTGAGCAAAGGAGTCTTATGTCTGCACGTCCATTTTAAGGGTATTCTGCTTCACAGCTCCTTTGCAACAGCGAAGACCTTTTCGCTCAGGTTTGTTCAAGGTTTCTTTTCAGTGGAGGCAAAACTGCCTTTTGCCATCAGTAGGATGCGGAGCTGGGACAAGCCCAGGGGTTGTCCTTTTCCCCCAGAAAAGGGAGAGGAGGATGAAGGGGCAAAAGTGCGACAGAGTTCCTGGGGCTGGTCCATGGGAAGCCAAACTTCCCGCTGCCTTGAGGATGCTGCTGGCTCTTCAACCCCAGGGCTGGCTGGACTGTGCACCCTCTGGCCTTTCAAAGGCAGCAGCCAGCTCGGCTTTCTGGGCTCTGATACAGGCAGCAGGGTCACAGTTGTTTTAATGTCTCATGTTTTGCTGCACTAAATAATTGCCTGCTTTGCTTATGCTTAGCTCCGGGCCAAGTGATAACTTCAGAACTGTCACTTACTGCTCTGCGTGTGGCAAGCCTACAGGAGACAAGAAAGGTTTTTTTACTGACTAACAACTCATCTGAAAAAAAAGCCCACAGCCTAGTCCTTTGCATTAGGAACGATTCACAGGGATGCAATGACTACATAGCTGCCTAGCCACCTTAATCATCCCAACTATAAGTCTCTGTGTTACTAAAAGAGTCTTAATAATACTATTAAAAGTTGCAGTGCTTGCTAAAATCTGTAGAGAACTGTACAAGGGCTGCAGAGCTATGATTTTTTAGCAGAGTCTGAATCACACCAACCTAAAAAAGGAGATGAGAGGTAACATCATGGTGGCTCTTTTGCCACAAGGAGCAAATTTCTGAGTTTTCACCCTGTAGAAGATGATAATGTTTCAACTTCTGTTTTTGCCCCCAGATGATTATTTTTTTAAAAACTGAGATTAAATTATTTATTGTTACACAAAATAAAATGCTTATTTTGCTTTATTAAACTCCTTGGAAATGCACGTGTTGATAGTCATGCCAAAATTGCTGTGGTTCACTGTGAAACACAGATTATAGAAAGGACTAGGCCCTCAAACTACACCTACCATGAAGCAGTGAGCTCACTGCTAGGAAGCCAATGTTATCTTCCGAAGAACTGAACTGAAATGAAACATTCTAGGTCAGCTCCATTTAGGTCAATGCAATTGAAACTACTCATTACCATTTGACTTTCCCAGTGTGAATGATTCTCATTTTTTTCTGCAGAAAGCTGAACTTCCCATTAAAAATAACCATTCATATGGAAAATTTCCGAGCAACTCTATTTGCAGCTTGTCTGTCTGACCAGAGGATCCGTCAGAATCAAGACTGTGTAGATCACTCTCAGTGAACTTGTTTTGTTCAGTCATGAAATACTAAACTGTGTAATCAGCTCATTCTGACCAGTATCTTGCCTTTTTCTCTGTACTTCATTTCCAAACTGATTTCTGTAGCTATTGTCTTGAAAAGTCTGATAGTTAAAGTCAATAGCTGCAATTATCTCTCTTAAGGAGTAGCAAACACACCTTTTTGATATCAGTGCTGCACCATGTGCCTGAAATTCTTATTTAATCTAAAAGATCTAGTTTTAAAAAATGGTCATAACCCAATGTATTATTTTCTTCCTGCAATTTTTTGCATTCAATAATTCATTTTTAGAAAAAACACTTTTCACTCACCTGTACTTCACCCAATTAAAGAGCCTGTCTGTATCTCATGCTGGTTTTAATAAATCTTTTTTTTGCCTCATTGTACTTAGGAGTTAATTATTTGTTTCTGTGCACTTGTACTGAACCGTGATAAATCAGCAATAGCATGAGACTAAAATATGCCTTCCAAATGAAACAAAAGCAAACTATCCAGGACACAGGTAATTACTATCCTTAGACCACTATTACATTACTGAGGGTTTGTCATTATTAGCTTTACAATCAGAGTCTTGAAGGAAGCACTGTGGTCCCATATAACATGCATTTCGTTTTAATTTCAGTGCACAGTACTGGGTTGCAGGCTAATGCAGTCAGGTGGGTTCCCACAACGACAAGGATGATGCTAACCAACCTCTTGATCTCAGACACCGAATTAGCATCCTTTTGGAGTTTACTGTTAGGGCAGATGGTCTCAGCATTTCTCTTTTGACACAAGGGAGGAATTGGGGCTCTGCTAATGAAGACCTGGGCAGGTGGGAGGGAGGTGGATTCACTTTGGGGCTCAGAGTCCTAAATGTAGATGTCCATATGTGTACAAGGGTGTTCAATCTCCCTTGCCTGGCAAATGAGCCCCGGTGTATTCAACGAAGTAGGGTTTTTTTTCAGTGGACCAGCTAGCAGGAGCCTGAGTAATTGGATATAACGCAGGCATCTAGTGTTGTTTCAGATGCTCTGGCATTTCTCCCACCACCCATGTCCCATCTGCTTCTCCCGTGCCATGCTGTCCACCTTGGGCTGGTGTTTCAGGTGGCAGTATCTTAAAGGCCGTATGCCTGGGCAACACAGATGAAGACTGGATGAGCACTGTCACTTCTTAGGCGAATTTATTGGCTATAAGGGAGCCTTAGACACCCTGCTGATACATACACATGCAAGAGTAGACATCTCTCCATAGTGCCAAGTCCCATCCCTACATGCAGCATGACAGACTCTCCCAAATGGTCAGCATAAGCTCAGAGCTGCAGGTGGCCAAGACTGTCAGGTCCTCACCAAAGTTATCTCCGGTTTGTGCATAGTTTTATCTTTAACTCGTGCCACACACAAAGGCTTAATGAGATACCTGCCTTTGGGAGGTTGATGGTGACCCAGGTCTACCTCAATAGTTCTAGCATCCCTCCTACCCTGTAACTAAGGTCCTGGCTGAGGATTTCATTTTACCAATGAGAAAAGTGAGAAAACCAAGTCTGATTCCCCACTGACTCATACTGAGTCAGTAATCAGTGAAGCATTTATCGCACTATCTCTCCAGCAGTGCTGCAGACTGAATCCCCTCGAGATCCTCTGCATATCTCTTAATTTGTAACTTTGCCAAATCTTCTCATTATCTTCTGACACCTTTTCCCTGAGGATGCCATTATGCAAAAACAATGTCCATGGAAGTTATGAGGGGTAGGGAGGTAAGGGAGAAGGATAAAAGAGAGGTTTACATTTGCAATGACTGTTAAAACCTATTCACTAAACCATTAACCATGTCAAGGATTCTTGCTCTGCTGAAACATGGGCTCATCAGAGTTGGCATTAAAATTAAGCAGGGGCAGATTTAACAAGGAAATGAGCTGTAAAAGCATTCACCCCATAAGCCACAAATTTCAAACTTTTCCTGCATACTTCTCTCCATGTATAAAAAAAGCTGTGCTGCTGATACTTTTCTGTAATTTCAGTACAATTATTCAAGCAATAGCACATGTAAGCAAAACAGCTATATTTCCACAGAACTACCTCCCCTGAAGCTGAAGTGTGCTACAGTACTGTCTTGCGTGCAAGCTGTTTAGCGTGCAGTAAGGGCAGATGTGAAGTCCAGGTAATGCAATCTATTAACTGTTTAGAGAATGCTAACCCCACAAGTTGGGGTTTTCTGAGTTGGGATAATTGGGAGTTTAAGTAGTTTTTTCAGCAGTATTACAACCCCCAAGCAGCTGCACTGAACATATGCATGCATTGGATTTAGAAACCAGATGAGAGCTCATAGAAATGTTAAGATACAAACTAGGCAGTAGAAATGATGCTCACATTGTTAAAGAACTTAAAATACCAAGTTTACAATAAAAATACCACTTTTGTTCCTGTTTAGATGCAAATATGGGAGGAAGAAGATCTTCAGATTTGGGTTTGGTGTATATGTTATGATTTAGTGATTCAAAAGGGCCAAGAAATGAAATAGCAATGGAAATAACACTAAAAAATTCTTCAATATTTTTCAAGTTGAAAGTCAGCAAAAGCCAGACACATTCAATGTTTCTTCCTTCTATTTAATCTGTAAAATATTCTTGGCTCCAATCTTCTCCTAAAAATAGCACTTTAGGAGAATATGTTAAGAAACACAATGCTTAAGGTTGCAAGGCAACTCCCTCCTCAGCCTTAAAATTCCCAGATATTGCTTTGCAAAAGCCTGCAATTTTTGAAAACATAAAGCGTTTGTTGTAGTTAACATCACCAGCTCACTTCTACCTTCAGATGGCTTTGAGCATCAGTCACTGATAGCCTTTGCCTTGAGCTGTGTGTATTGGTTTGCACTCGTGCCATGATCGTACAAATTGCTACCCAGCCAAAATGGGTGTTTCACATTCACTTGATCAAGGAGTTAATAACTAGGACGCCCCAAGACAGCAGAGCATGTGGGTCTTCAGCTTCAAAATTACTTCAGCTATGACCTGTAGACCATGTCCTCCATGGGCTGTGTGTTGTCACCCTCCTTGTCAGCCCTGGGAAAGATTTCTGGTGCTTCTGTAGCAGATGCATTTGCCTCCAACACCCTACCCATTGCTCCCACCAGCCTTGCAGGGCCTTGCTGAACACTGCGTAGCTTGGAGATGAGGTTGGGAAGGGGAGAGAGGAGCGAGAAACCACACTGGCCTTCCTTCAGCCTCCCAAAACTCCTCCAAAAAGGTTACCTCAGCTTTCACATAGAGTGCATTGAGGTTTTTTTGAGGGCTCAGGACAAGCACTGACAAGCGCCCAACTGTGACATTACATATGTATAACATAGATGTTGTGTCAAATATGTGTCAAACCAGGAGGCAAAGGCAAGCTTTTTCTCTTGCTCCTTCCCTGCTCACAGCCATGACCTCATGTTGGTCTAACTTGTGCTGTGGTGCCTTGATTCCTACCCTGCACGCTGTGGGGATCTACCTTGGCCTCCTGATACCTTCAAGAGAGCTTAAAATGTCGCCCAGATGCTTATACCGTACTTATTTGGGGCTATCTACAGAACACTTAAACCACTATGAACGGGGGGAGAAGGATTATTGTACAACTCTCAATTGAAGCTTAACACTATAATAAACACTGCTTTTGATTCCTTGCCTATACGTTCATTTTTTAAGGGTCTTTAAATACAAGATACTGCTTTGCAGTAGATGCAAGTGCTAAGTGTTGCATGCTAGGAAACGAGAACCTGGAGACCTGGCTGTAACAGCGCAGACCTAATCACTGCTGCATCAACCCAACGCCTTTTCTTACAGAGTGAGGGTGTCTGAGTGGGGACCCTCCATAACGGCTTCATTACTGTTCTAGGTATTTAATGGTAAGTGATTGAATAGGGATTGCCCAAAGGTTCCATGAGATCCTGGAAAGCACCAATAGAAGAGACTTTCCGTGGAAGTCAAATGCCTAACTGGCTTTCATCTTCAATCTGACGTAACGACAATACTGGAAACTGCATTTAAGGATGAACAGTTAAGTGCTGCTCCCCTAAAGCAGTCGCCTTGTGCTAATTACACATCAGGAATGCTGGTTGTATGGCCTAATCAAAGCAGTCTACTTTCTATGTAGCTTTCGAAGCACAGTATCTCTGAATAATCAAACTTGCTTGCTTTACTGATGAACACTAAAATTAATTTAATGCATGACTTAATTCTTGGTATTATCTCCCTGCATTGATTAACAAACAGGAGACTGGCATTCACTGGGTCACCACAGTGGCCCATTGGTCCAGTGTCCTCTTGTTTCTTTGTGGTCATAGTAGACTTTTTAAAAAAAAAAATACACCTAAGTCCTTGGTGAATAGGTATGAGCTAGTCTGCCCATGGGGGGATTTTTTTGTAACTCTGTGTATCTAGTAGTTGGCCTTTAAACTAATTATTATATTGGCTTATGGTTCAGTGACCTCTGACAGAAGACCTCTCCAAAAATTTAATTGTTTACAATTTCTCTTTTTGATTAGTGGCTCTTATAAATATAATTCTTATATTAAAACACCTTCAAGAAAGGTAAAACGTTGTAGCAGTACTAGAATATGGGAAAAAATAGTTCCTTTTTGCATGGACACACTACTTCACCTAATCTGGTTATCTACGTAGTGGTAGCATCATTATTCATCTATTTTGTACCTGATGTATATTAATTTATGCATTTGTTTCAGGCTGTATCAAAAGGAAAAAGGAATGGAAGTTAAAACAATCACACAATCAATTTTTACAGTGTGTCTTTACTGGTATTGATTTAATGTTTAAAATGTTTAAAGAGGTAATGTAGATTTTATGAAATAGAAAGAAAAAAATAGCCAGTCTACACACAAGTACCTTCATAAATTGCAAAATATATGTCCAAATGATGTATTGAGGAAAGATCCTTACCTAATGCAAATTTGCAGTAAAAGCAATGATCTGTCCTGGACGAATAACCTGTACTTTAGGGTCTAGACAAATTGTAAATATAAATTCATCCTGGCATAACCAATTCCTATTCCACTTATCTTTTGGAAACTTTATGTGGTAGTAACTAATTCCTACTTATCTTTTATTCCTGGTGATTCTGGTCACTGCAGTACCAACTGACTCTTCTTTTACTTTGTAAAAAGATAACACCTGTCTGCACCAAATAGCAAGGTGCAGAGATCATAGCGGGTTAGGCAGACAGAACCTTAATTACTGGGAAGTTAAACCCCCTATTATTTGCCCTGCTATCACACTGAAAATGGTAATTGCTCATTTTAGCAGTCTTCCATAACCTATCTGCTCTGTAACAGGTATGTTACATTAGCTGGGCTTGGTCTTTTGAAAAGTTAATAATCTTCTAAATCTCTCTTCAACAAGACTGACGTTAGGACCTGTGTAACAGGGGGTTTTAATACCTGGTTAATTTAGTTCCCTTAAAAGTGTTAAGCCAGTGTAAGTCCTCTATGCTTTGAATATTTTTTTGAAAGATTGCTGCAGCAGAGCTGAGAAGGGAATTCAGATTTCCTGAGCTTGTGGCCCACGGATATTACCCCAAGGCCACATCTCCTTTTTTGTCTTCAGGCTTTGAAGTACATAGACTCATGCACACAGACAGGGAGGTTTTGAATGCTGGCAGAGCTAAAAGATTTAATGCAGGTGGAAACAACCCAAAGTCTGCTCTTGTGACAAGCTAGATACGAAATCTTGAGATACTCCAAGAAATGATCCAGCAGATCATGACATGCTTCCCTAGCCATTTGTCCTAGGCATTTACAAGTAGTGTAAATCACTGCATAATCTCAATGCTTACAAAATATTTCTGGGATAGGAAACGACAGTCTGCATTTTGTAAATAGGGAAGTGAAGCAGAGAGAAGATAAATGATTTGCCCAGAGTTTAACAGAGTCTGTATTTTAACTGGATAAGAGAGACAAAATAATCTATGCAAATCTCCTACTAGATACACAACAATTTCTCACCCTCCCCTACTCAAAACCAGCCATAAACTACTTAGGAATTATAAGCACAAACCATGATTTTAATTTCATTCCCTTGGGTAATTTGCAAGTGAAAACATCACAAAATAGGTGGTTTGGGGATTGTTTGACATGTAGATGATTCTCCTAATGCTTGCATTACAAAACTTCCCAAGGTTCAATGAACATTTTGCTGCTTTTCTTAGCCAGCTGGTTAATTTGAGACATTTTACATAATCTACCCTTTTCAGCAAATGCCAGTGAGTAAAGTTTTCACCTCTTTATTATATCTGCTTCATGTGATTTTTGCTGGAAAGCTATACTAACAAGGAATTTATATTGTACTGTCCATGCTGTCTCTCTTTGCTATATCCGATATTTGGCACGCTCCATCTTGCTGCCTGCATGATGGCAGGGTTCTCAAAAGCTTTCAAAGGTACCAAAGGAAAGCTTTTTAAACGTATTAAAAAGAAAGATCAAGCAGTGTAGAACGCTTTTCAGCTGCCAAGTCAGGCACTAAGCCTTTTATCAGTTGAAGACTTCATGAAAAAAACCACTCAAAAAGCATCTTGTTGCTGTTTTAAATCTAAGCTTTAAGCATGTTTTCTGATTTATATCTAGGTTCTACTCTATAACAAATGTTAACCAGTCAATAGAAAGCGCCCTTTCTTCTGGTTGGAAAAGGTGATTTAGTAGGCTTTCTTAGTTTTCCACCTGTTCAATTCCCTGAAATACATGAAAATATGATCCTTCACAGAACGCATTCTCTGTGACTTTTGTGCTCTGCTTTTTTGCCAGTCTTTTCCTGGACAGTGAGAATGAACTCTCTCTCAGATGGCTGCTGTGCCAGTTTCATTACTCGTTCTCAGCTAATAACTGTAGCATTCGATAAAGTTGCACCTATTCTTCAGGTATGCCTATCTCCTAGGAGGAAAAATGTAATATTATTCACACTTTTCAACGTATTTTTCAGGTCCAGATATTCTCTGCTAAAGAGAAAAGGGTTATAAATAATAAAAAATAAATAAAAAATAAAAATATTTTGCAAATTAAAAAAAGGTTTTACAAGTAAAAAGAAAGAAAAAATAGACTTAGAACATCTATCTTTTTTTTTAGAAATCTTACATAGTCATCGATGATATTTGCCCTTATCGGCATGATCCCTGACAAATGCAGACAAATGGAATCATGGTAAAATAAACCCACTCTCACGCAGATAGGTGGTACACATGAGGAAGTCCAAAGCTGGATGAATGAGCCTTTGACTCTGAAATGAGTCTTTGATTCTGGGTTAAAAATTTTTGTAAAGGACCTTAATGTGCTAAGCAAATTCCCATGGTGTTCTAAGAAGCATGTGATTCATTTTGCCAGGAACAGGTAGACTGCATGCATTGTATTTGTTCAAGACCATATTTGTTTCCCAGTCTTTGCCACTAATTTTAAGAAACCTGAGGAAATTAAAATGTTACGCTTATTTCTTCTGTACACAGCACGTATTTATTTAGCAGCATTTCTGCAACCTTCTGATTTGAATTTATAGCATGTAAATACTTTTGACAAATTAGGGAAATACGGGAAATCAGGGAAACATTGATAGCTGTCTCTTGTTTTCTTATGATAAGAGATAACCTGTTTATATTGCTGCTCCTCCTGTGTTGTCTGTTAGGAAAAGAGATATATCTGGGAAACCTGTTTCTCTGTCTCTGTTGCTTTCTAGTATCAAGAGTCTTCAACACAAGATGGTTTACTGGATGCTTTGGGATTAGGAGTCCAATTGCATACTTCCATTATGTGCTGGCTTAAATCTAATGATTGTGGGGAGGTTACGCCTGATTTACAGAAACATGAGTGAGATCAGAGCTAAAAAACAAATCCACAGAGTTGTTTAAGCATTTACTCCTAGGGGATATATTCCTCTGTTTAGGTGCCTATATGAATGCTTTTAGGACTGCAGATAACAGATCTCAAAGAAGATTCCTAACTGTAGGAATTTCATGGGTCCATATAATCACACAGACAATACTGCTCATGAAAAGTACTTCAGACACCTTCATAAAAAAGCAATTAATCTCTTAACAAAGAAAAGAAATGTAGTTCTGCATACAGACTGTATTTTTAAACGGCTTGAAATAAGCAACAGTTTAAATAGTTAATATCTGAATTAATTTAATTATTGATCTTTTTTACCAAAAGATATTTGCATATTGGCTAATGAAAACCTAGAAACTGTTTGAAAATTTTAATGTTTTTTATCCTGGAAGATGTTCATAAATGATCATCAGCTGAGATACATGTTCCATAGCATACACTTCTGCAACATTGATCTGATTTCAGGCTTCAATTGTTTTCTTTCTTCACACTTTCTGGAAAAGGTGAAGCAGTTTAATAATTCCAGCTGGATTGGAGGGAGGCAAAATTTGCAAGGTGAGAATATATTCACTAGACTACCTGATAATGATGGAAAAAATGGGCAAGCTTCCAAGCACACAAGACCTTCTGTGAGGCTTCTTCTGAAGAATGAGCTTTGAGATGGTTCCCAAAAAAGCCCTCAGCTGGACTTCCAGGCCTTCTGCTACAAAGGTAGTCATCATGTCAATGGCCAGCATCATGCCTGGTCATTGACAGGCCTCCAGGGTGATGGGCCTGGGCTCGGGTCTGCATTTGGGTCTGATGATACACAACTGTCATGAGAACTGGGTGTTTGCAGAGGAGGAGCAGCAAAAGCCAAGAAGAGGAGAAGGAGGGGTACTATGCTGTGACACAGACCTCCAAAGGAGAACAATTCGTAGGAGAGTCACTGTCAGGAAGAACTGGCCAAGGGGAAAGGCCTGTCTGGAGCTACCTGGGGTAATGGGCAAGTCCTAAAGTATTAAGGTGATGGCCAAATTCATGTGTCTGAGGAACAAGGCTACTAATATCTTAATGTGACTTAGTGTTTGGATGTTTATGAAATACAAGATAACAGCATGTTGGTTTTTTTTTCCCTGTGGGAAGTAAAAAAACCCAGAGTCACAGCAGAGTTTGGCATTGGATGAGATAGGATCCTGTTACACTGCTCCTACCTGGGAGCCAGGCTGTGACAGCATCTCAGTACTTGTTGCTCTACTGTGTGCAGCTGAGAAAAGCAATACTGACTCTGTACTCCTTGTAAACAGAATCACAACACACGCCATGATTGCTACACGATGTCTTCACAACCTTTTTGCAAAAGCAATACATGGTCCCTCCTCAGGACTTTCTCTACCCCAGGAACAGTCCAATTCAAAAAAAAAACCACTAGCTTAGTAACACCTTCCTAATTAACAATAATTGGGAGACCTGCTGTGAACAACTGCTGATGGCCAGAAAGCAAATAAAAAGGAAATACATTCTTTTCTTCAGTCATAGAATCACAGGAAGGCTGAGGTTGGAAGGGACCTCTGAAGGTCATGTGGTCTAACCCTCCCTGCTCAAGCAGGGCCACCTAGCACCATTTGCTCATGACCATGTCCAGATGGCCTTTCAATATCTCCAACGATGGAAACTCCACAATCTCTTTGGGCTACCTGTGCCAATACTCAGTCACTCTCACAGAAAAAAAAGTGTTTCCTGATGCTCAGAGGGAACCTCCTGTGTTTTACTTTGTGCACATTGTCTCTGGTCCTGTCACTGGGCACCACTGAAAAGGGCCTGGCTTTGTCCTCTTTGCACCCTCCCTTGAGGTATTTATTTACATTGATGAGGTCCCCCCTGAGCCTTCTCTTCTCCAGGCCAAACAGTCCCAGTTCTCTCAGCCTTTCCTCATAGGAGAAATCTCCAGTCCCTTAATCATCTTCATGGCCCATTGTTGGACTCTCTCCAGTAGTATGTCTATGCCACTCTCATACTGAGGGGCCCAGACTGGACACTACTCCAGATGTGGCCTCACCAGTGCTAAGCAGAGGTGAAGGATCACCTCCCCTGACTTGCTAGCAATACTTTGTCTAATGCAGCTCAGAATACCATTTGCCTTCTTTGCGGCAAGGGCACATTGTTGGTTCATGTTCAACTTGGTGTCCACCAGGATCCCCATGTCCTTTTCTGCCAAGATGATTTCCAGCTGGGTGGTCCCCAACATGTACCGGT
>VYZM01022868.1:529701-549053 GCA_013398915.1 Dromas ardeola
GAAGCAGTTTAATAATTCCAGCTGGATTGGAGGGAGGCAAAATTTGCAAGGTGAGAATATATTCACTAGACTACCTGATAATGATGGAAAAAATGGGCAAGCTTCCAAGCACACAAGACCTTCTGTGAGGCTTCTTCTGAAGAATGAGCTTTGAGATGGTTCCCAAAAAAGCCCTCAGCTGGACTTCCAGGCCTTCTGCTACAAAGGTAGTCATCATGTCAATGGCCAGCATCATGCCTGGTCATTGACAGGCCTCCAGGGTGATGGGCCTGGGCTCGGGTCTGCATTTGGGTCTGATGATACACAACTGTCATGAGAACTGGGTGTTTGCAGAGGAGGAGCAGCAAAAGCCAAGAAGAGGAGAAGGAGGGGTACTATGCTGTGACACAGACCTCCAAAGGAGAACAATTCGTAGGAGAGTCACTGTCAGGAAGAACTGGCCAAGGGGAAAGGCCTGTCTGGAGCTACCTGGGGTAATGGGCAAGTCCTAAAGTATTAAGGTGATGGCCAAATTCATGTGTCTGAGGAACAAGGCTACTAATATCTTAATGTGACTTAGTGTTTGGATGTTTATGAAATACAAGATAACAGCATGTTGGTTTTTTTTTCCCTGTGGGAAGTAAAAAAACCCAGAGTCACAGCAGAGTTTGGCATTGGATGAGATAGGATCCTGTTACACTGCTCCTACCTGGGAGCCAGGCTGTGACAGCATCTCAGTACTTGTTGCTCTACTGTGTGCAGCTGAGAAAAGCAATACTGACTCTGTACTCCTTGTAAACAGAATCACAACACACGCCATGATTGCTACACGATGTCTTCACAACCTTTTTGCAAAAGCAATACATGGTCCCTCCTCAGGACTTTCTCTACCCCAGGAACAGTCCAATTCAAAAAAAAAACCACTAGCTTAGTAACACCTTCCTAATTAACAATAATTGGGAGACCTGCTGTGAACAACTGCTGATGGCCAGAAAGCAAATAAAAAGGAAATACATTCTTTTCTTCAGTCATAGAATCACAGGAAGGCTGAGGTTGGAAGGGACCTCTGAAGGTCATGTGGTCTAACCCTCCCTGCTCAAGCAGGGCCACCTAGCACCATTTGCTCATGACCATGTCCAGATGGCCTTTCAATATCTCCAACGATGGAAACTCCACAATCTCTTTGGGCTACCTGTGCCAATACTCAGTCACTCTCACAGAAAAAAAAGTGTTTCCTGATGCTCAGAGGGAACCTCCTGTGTTTTACTTTGTGCACATTGTCTCTGGTCCTGTCACTGGGCACCACTGAAAAGGGCCTGGCTTTGTCCTCTTTGCACCCTCCCTTGAGGTATTTATTTACATTGATGAGGTCCCCCCTGAGCCTTCTCTTCTCCAGGCCAAACAGTCCCAGTTCTCTCAGCCTTTCCTCATAGGAGAAATCTCCAGTCCCTTAATCATCTTCATGGCCCATTGTTGGACTCTCTCCAGTAGTATGTCTATGCCACTCTCATACTGAGGGGCCCAGACTGGACACTACTCCAGATGTGGCCTCACCAGTGCTAAGCAGAGGTGAAGGATCACCTCCCCTGACTTGCTAGCAATACTTTGTCTAATGCAGCTCAGAATACCATTTGCCTTCTTTGCGGCAAGGGCACATTGTTGGTTCATGTTCAACTTGGTGTCCACCAGGATCCCCATGTCCTTTTCTGCCAAGATGATTTCCAGCTGGGTGGTCCCCAACATGTACCGGTGCATGGATTTGTTCTTCCCCAGGTGCAGGACTTTGCACTTTTTGTTGAAATTCATGAAGTTCCCATCAGCTCATTTCCCCAGGTCACTCTGGATGGCAGCATGACCTTCTGGCATACCAGACACCCCTCCCGGTTTTGTGTCATCAGTAGACTTGCTGATGGTACACTGTGCCCCATGACCCAGATCATTAATGAAGATATTAAGCTGGACTGGACCCAGTATTGAGCCCTGGGGTACCACACTAGTTACTGGCCTCCAACTAGACTTCATGCCACTGACCACCACCCTCTGGGCCTGGCCATTCATCCAGCTTTCAAATCACCTTAATCACTGTAAATAGGAAAAGTTAGCTTAGGAGAGCATGCAATGGCACAAGTTTGGCTCTGTTGAAAGCAGTAAGTAAGGTTCTTCACACCCTCAACCTGCAGCCTTGTTAAGCCAAACAGTAATGGGGATGTCCAAACACCCTAAGTGACAACACCAATACGATAGCCATGCCAGCACCAGGTAGGATGGCTTTTTCTGCTCTTTACTATGATTGTTTCATTTATTTTTTCCCCGCTCAACATCTGCTCCAAGTATTCATCTCAGGTAGTGGAGTCAAGAATTGAGGAACTCATATTTAAGCCTCAAGGAAGCCACAAACCCTTTTCTTTACTATCATGGGTGGGGAACGTAAAAGGCATCCAGTTTCCACCCTGTGTTCTCAGTACCCCAATCACAGTTATTGGAACATGCTGGTGTTTCTACAAGGTCTATAAACACTTCACTCGTACAGTTTAGTGCCATTTGACACAGCCTAGCTTCCCTGAAGCAGCTTTCTTCTTAGACTTGTTTTCTAAAATCAGTCATCTGATGACTTTTTTTTTCCTTTTTCAGGAACAGAGAGTAGCACTCTGATTGTAAGAAAGGGACACTTACTCAGTATTTTGTGTATCGATTGTGTGAAAAAGTTCATGCAGTTCTTCTCCACTCAGAACTCCGTCAGCAAAGTAAGCTTTGAATTCATCAAAGGACAGTTTTCCATCATCTGAAACAACGAAGAAATGGAAAGTGCCTTAGTTTAATTTATGGTTTTGCTTGTTTATTTCAGGCAGTAGAAGAAGTTGTTATTAAAAAACCCTAGCTCTTCAGAGTAAGTGTAGAAACTTTACATATTATATCAAGACACATAAAGAACATGATGTTAAATGCATCAGTTGTTGCATTAGAGTTCTCAGTAACTCTGTCATACATTGTCATACATTACTCTGTTAGAGTTCTCCTCGTAACTCTGTTATTCTTCCTCCTCCTCATCTTTCAGGCAAAGATAGTTGGTTTTGGTGAGTCTCTACTGACAAACACATCAATACAGCCCTGTCTTTTCCCTGATCCCATTCACTGCAGCGTCTCCCTGTTTTGCCCCATGCTTTCCCTACTTGCTCCCTGCCAGTGTCCTCACCTCTGCATGGAAGACCAGGGACATCCTAAGATAGAGGGGGACAGAGAAAATCCAGGGAAATGCAAAAGCAAACATTTGTGGAAGGAACATATTAGTTCAATGAAAATGTCTTCAGCTATCTAGAGGTATCTGTTTATTTCCCTCTCCTTTTCCTCCTCTTTCTTTCCTCTGCTCCCTGACTCCCGTGGGAGACAGACTCAAGCGCACAATTCAATATCGGTAGGGATCTGACCCTGGCTCTCCTCTCTAGCTAAGGACACTAATCAATACACTGCACCGATCTGTAGCATTTTGATTCTCTCTTTTTTCATAAAATATATCTTTCTCAAAAAGCTCTATGCTTGCTGTGGAATTAACAAAATAAATAAAAGAAAGTTCAACTTTCATGCAATAGGAAGCAAGCTTTGTGTCCTCTTCTGCTGGAAAGAATTTCGGCTCATTTTCTTCGTTAGCATAGAAAATAAATTTCTGTTTGTCAGCATGTCATTTGTCTGGAGATCACACCAAAATTTAGGAATGAGAAAACTGTTTTTGGACATATATCAGAGGTCATTCAAAATCCTCAAATGGATTTTCAGATGCAGTTTGGATTGGACATGTAATATACAGTGAAGCCGAACTATGAGGAAGTTGACTTTATCTTCTAAGTATCTGTTGTTCTCATCTATTTGGGACAAAACCAGTCATCACCACATGGGTCCTGATCATCATCAATAACATGTTCATGTAGTTAGGAAGTGTCTACAGGACACTAATGGGACTCAGAGGGAGGGGTAGTACCATGTGATAACATTTAGAAGAACAGTAAAGGGTTATAAATTAATTCAAGAGGAGTAAGTCCTTATTACAATCTCTACTACATTATTTAGTGGAGTCTGTTTCATCTGTTTCTTAATTTAGCCAAAATCCTTGAGCTGAGATGTGTTAAGCAGAGATTAATTCATCTGGTATTTTCAGGATGTTACCACTTAAGACTGAAGCTTTACCCTCCTTTTGTCAGATCCATTTCTGTACAGCAACAATCAGTGCTTTCTAAAGGGTATTCCAATAAATACTACAGCATTTCATTGAAGAAGGGATCATATTTGTTTCTTACCTCATCTATGCATGTCTGAAAATTCCAGAGAAGATGCTGTACTGCAGGCTTCCCATGCTTTTCTTTTTTTTTTTTTTTTTGAGAAGTAACATCAGAAATGGATAAAATGTACCATGATTTGGACAGCCTGTCCCACCCACAGGGTGGCTGTAGCTGCACTGACAGAAATGTCAGACTTAGGCTATTGTCTGTTTTTGAAGGACCCTGGGATGTGAGCAGCATTAGACTCTGCTAACTCTGGCCTGTAATCATATCACAGTGACTATTTAAACAACATATGACAGTCAGTACAACTAATTTGTTGTTGATTCAAGGCTGAGAAGAAGGAATCAATTAAAAGAAGAAATATAAGATAGTTCTGTTTGCTGAAATGAACTAGAGCCTGGATGGGGCTTTGAATGACATTGTATAGAAGGGAAGGTGATGCAAGAAACCAACAAATGCTTGCCAGCAGCATGTTAAAAAAATTAAAGTTTGTAAACGGAAAGCTGACCCCACAGAAGTCCACAAGATCCTTCAACAACAACTGACATTTGCTTCTGTCTTGAAGAAAAAGTGTCCTCTTTTTTTTGCTGTACAGACATGACTTCAGAAGAAGTGCATGGGTCAGGATAAGGCAAATCCATAATTCCATTAAAACAGTTATGGGAATTTGTTCCTCATTGACTAGTGTATCTGAGTGAGCTTTAAATGAAAGATTAATAATCAGCAAACAAAAGCCAAAGAAAATAAAAGACCTTTTGCTACTTTGCCGATGACACCAAGCTGAGTGGTGCGGTCGATGTGCCAGAGGGACAGGATGTCATCCAGAGGGACCTGGACGAACTAGAGAGGTGGGCTCAGGCAAACCTTATGAAGTTCAACAAGGCCAAGTGCAAGGTCCTACGCTTGGGTCGGGACAATCCCCATTATCAATACAGGCTGGGGGATGATGTGATAGAGAGCAGCCCTGCGGAAAAGGACTTGGGGGTACTGGTGGATGAAAAGCTGGACATGAGCCGACAATGTGCGCTTGCAGCCCAGAAGGCCAATTGCATCCTGGTCTGCACCAAAAGAACCATGGCCAGCAGATCCAGAGAGGTGATTCTCCACCTCTACTCTGCTCTCGTGAGACCCCACCTGCAGTACTGTGTCCAGCTCTGGAGCCCTCAGCACAAGAAGGACATGGACCTGTTGGAACGCGTCCAGAGGAGGGCCACGAAGATGATCTGAGGGCTGGAGCACCTGTCCTACAAAGACAGTCTGAGAGAGTTGGCGCTGTTCAGGCTGGAGAAGAGAAGGCTCCGGAGGGACCTTTTAGTGGCCTTCCAGTACCTGAAGGGGGCCTACAAGAAAGCTTGGGAGGGGCTGTTTGCAAGGGCATGTAGCGATAGGACGAGGGGCAATGGTTTCAAACTAGAGCAGGGTGGGTTTAGATTAGACATTAGGATGAAGTTCTTTACAATGAGGGTGGTGAGGCACTGGAACAGGTTGCCCAGAGAGGTGCTGGAGGCCCCATTCCTGGAGACATTCAAGGCCAGGCTTGATGAGGCTCTGAGCAACCTGATCTAGTTGAAGATGTCCCTGCTTACTGCAGGGGAGTTGGACTAGATGACCTTTAAAGGTCCCTTCCAACCCAACACATTCTATGATTCTGTAAGTTAGGAATGTTTAAACAGTAGTTACATAATAATTTGCCTAAACTGATTGACCCTTTTCATGAAGCACAGAGAATATTTTCAGAGCCTAACACTTCATAACTCTGTTTTGGTTAGCACTAAATTTAAGTTCACATGATCCTTTCTCTTCCTTCAGTAACATACTGAATGACTCACAGGGCACTAAAAAACCACAGAGGATAAGACTATGATGCCCTAAGCACCAGAAAAATCAACAACATATTGTGGCCTAATTTTACAGTGGCAAAGAAACTATTATAAAGGCAGTATCTGATTCCTGTAACTCCGTGCTGTACTACAGCATAGAGATTTGAAGAGTAGAGCTGAGGAGTTTCCTCAATCTTTTACTTGCTCTTATTTAATAATTTCTTTGACTTGAATATATGGCTTCTTCAAGAGGTTTCAAAATTGGACAAATTGAATGTCTGCTTCAACAGAAACATTTTGAAATGTTTAATATGAAAAGACAGATTGTAGCTGGAGATAATGATCATTATGATCAAAATAAAATGTCAGGATCTACAAGAGCTAAAAACCAAGATGGCACAATACTGTGTTGAAGGTAGGCAATTTTCTTTGACAGCACTGCTATGATTACCTAATTGAGAATCTAAAAACATCTGCCATTTGGCAATGGTTACAGAGAAGGAATATCAAATACTGAGTGCGTTGAAATGAGCTTATTTTCACAGCCTTGCTTCCTTTGGCTCATACAGATGCAATTGATTGTTTAATCAAACTACCTCTGCAGCCTTTGCTGGGAAGGGTGATTTGCATGCAAGCTATTCACATACTCAAGAAACTTGTGATTCTTGGCAACTTTTCTGATATAAAAATATTATGAGTTTACTTACAGAACAATCTGGGTATGACAAAACCTGAAACATCTGTCTGTTTATCTCTGTTCTTCAGGATCATTGGCTTTACATCAATCCAGAAAATCAATGATCTGACAACAGCCAGATTGGGCACTTCAGCTATTTTCTTTAAATTTTACCATCCAAGAGCAAACGTTGCCTTTTGCTTCATTGCTATTTATTCACAAAAACATTGTGAATGTTATTGACACTGACTGACACATCCCTGAGCTTGTTGCTGGCAAAAACCAAGGAGGTTTGAACCTATTCGGTTACTTAGAGAGTTCATAGAGTTATGTTTACTTAAAAAAGCTTTGATTCTCCAGTGTATTTATCTGATTTTATATGAATATAACTGCTTTGCTAGTGCAGCCAGGGACTCAGCGGCCGGTGGCCCAGGCCACCCCGTCCTTCCTCAGTGCTCAGATGAAGCTCAGACCCAACCCCTAACAAGCGCTCCTTGTGCTGTTTAATTGAAGACTCATTTGCCTAGCCAAGTTTTTTTTTTTTTTCCAAGTGTCAAGAATGGCTTTAATTTTAAAGGCTGCATTACGTATCCTCAGTACTGCCTCCCTGGGGCACACCTCGCTGCCCTCGGAGTGCCCAGATAAATACTGTCTGGCTTAAGTGCTTCAGAGCAGCTGGGCAGAAACCTTTAGTATAGATGCTTCAGTCCTTGTCACTGGCAAAGCAACAGGGGATGGATGATTCACGACAGACAAACTTCTCTGAAGCCATGCATCCCTCAGACAAATCAATCTTCAGCAGCGTTTGCCTTGGCAACGTTATCTCAAAGAAGCTGTTTTGCAAGCCTTGCTTGCTTTTCTGTATCTTCTCTGATGTCTTTCAAAAGCAGGGTTTCTTCAAAAACAGGCACAGTTGCCCATCCTCCTTGGAGCCAAAGCACTCCTGACTGGCAGACAAAAATATTAACAATAAAATGAATCTCCCCATGTAGCACTTGCAAGTTTAGAAATTTATTTACATGGTGTTTTAGAGGAGCCTTCCTCTGGGTTACAATGGCATTCTTACATTTATTTCAGTAAAATTCCCCTCTCTATTGAATAGATGGTTTTATGTGTAAAATGGGCCCACGTGATATCCCCCAGCCAGTCCCCTCCAGAAACACTAGTAATCTCCAGGACACATTTTCAATAGCCTATGACTTCAACAGACAACAGCATATCTGACAAAGGAAGGCCACACACATACTCCTTTTTGAGTTGAAAGATGACTTCAGTGAGTGAAAAGATATCAAGCAAATAACGGACAAGGGTACATATATATTTGTAGTCTACGTGCCCAAAAATGATGGCAAATGTGATTCTGCAGCCAGTGAAGGAAGTTACAGTGATGTAGAGGAGCAGGATGTCTCGCAGAGGTGCCAGCAAATGCCGGAGGGCAACAAAACGGCTTCTTGCCCACCTATTTCAGGCTTCTTGTTAGGACTGTGAGACTTTCCTAGCAGTTAAACATGCCTGTGGGCTCCATGGAGGACTACCAAAGCAGTCTTTCCATAGCAGGAGCCACATCAGAGGGAGCTGGTATGGCTGAATGGCAGCCCTAGGGCCTATGGCAATTGGAAAAGCCACGTGGAAGAGCTTATGGCAATCGGAGGGAAAAACCCCACTGGGCTAAAGCTCATCCTGGGATTCACCTTGGTGGAATGGAATATGGAAAGCAGAGCCCATGGCACTGTCCCGGCCCAACCAGACGGTGCCCAGCCTGCCTCCAGGCTGGCAATGTGCGCGCTGCCAGGGCAGTTGGGTGATTCAGGGTCTGGGGCTCTATGAGCTGTGCCCTTGTAGGGCAAAAATTAGCCAAAGGAGAAGAGATAACAACAAGTGAAACCAATAAAAAGAAAAACCCCCTGTGTCAGAAAGTATTTACTCCCCAGGCAGATACAACAGGGACTAGGAAATGACAGTGCTCAAAATGAAGCTGTCATGGGAAAGGCAAGGGCCAAAACCACAGCCCCATCCAGGCCCTCACAGTTCTCAATGGGAGCTGACTTCCTAAATCCCTCGTGGGACTTTTGACAGCCCTTTACGGCTTTTTGAAATCTGGCTGCCTTTGAAGAACTTAAAGCCTTAAAGTGCCTCACTCGGGCCACAGTCCCCTGCATGGCTCAAGCAAACACAGTGGGAAGGCAGCATAAACGTGGGTCCTCCTCCCAGATCACCTGCTCCTGGGGACCTGCTGCATGACTTGCCTTTTTGGAAGGAACTGATAGTCCATACCTGCTGTAAAAGATTTGGATCAGAGCACTTGAGTGCTAAAAGATATTGCCCTGTACACAGAGAAAATGAGGTAGTGGGAGGGGACACAAGACAACAGACACAGACGGACTGAACCAGATGCAAAAAGTTGAAAAAGACCTGTTTTATTGGCATATGGCACATAGGCTGGAATCAGGCCAAGGAAGAGCTGCCAAAATAATAAATTTCAGTGTGCCAAAGAGTATGCTGCTAATATGTACCAGGTCCCAGGCATAAGGAGTTGCATAAGAAGCAGCAGAGACATAGGCTGAAGCTTTAAAGATTCTGGGCAAATGCATTAAGCTTTCATTGACTCTGATTGGTATTGAGTGCTGATATAACCAGAAATAATGATTTTGAGCCATTTTTCCAGCTGTTATGCTGGAAAAGCCTAGCACATGTAACCAAGTGGTCCCAAGGGGAGCAGGCTAACAGGGAGGGGGGTTAGGTTTAAAAGCAGGCATTTTATCTTTACAGAAATAATAACATTTGGAATCTGGAGCACAGATTCCACCCTGAAGCACCTGAAGGACCCAGGGAGGTGGGATGGGGAATCCCACCCTAGGCAGAGCCTGGGCTCTGAAACAGGAGCCAGGGTGGTGTCTGCAGTGGATCCAGATGGTCAGGAAGCAAACAGCAGCGTGGCAAGAGTCCCTGGGGCCTGTGCTACAAGGGTTTTGCCTTATTAATCTATTTTACCAGTACTGATTGAATAATTTGGGAGCACAAACCAGTGATGCTGCAGTTCAGAGAATTTCGGTGCTCTGGCTCCCATTCAGAATATACATTCTGTAAAGTCATCCAGTAAATGTATAGCTCAATGTGGCCACTATGGCCTGCTCAAACCTGGCCCTTCTGGGTATCATGGTGCACAGAGCTTCCCCAAGGGATTCCTGCGCATAGCTGTTTTTCTCGAGGAAGGGCACAGAAGAGATGGGTCACCCTGTCATGCTGTGACACATCTGGACATTCCATGTCTATGGAGGGGAGAGCCCATGCCACCACGCAGCACTGCTGGGGACAGTCTATGGGCTAGCCGAAGACCTCATGAGATGTCAGGATGTTGTGGTCCCAGATTAGGAGATACTGGCCTACGAAAAAACGCTGAAATCAGGAACCTGGCATGTCTTGCTTTGGTGTAACTCTAAAATTTTCCCTGGAAAAGAGTTTAATCCCCTAAGAGGCAATCTTCAGAGAGGCCAACTCTGACAGTTCACTTCAGGGTGATTCAAGAGACCCCCTTCCTGAGGGGCTTCCCCTGCCTCTCGCAGGCTTATTCACTCACCTGCCTGGGACGGCATAAATTAGCTCTCTGGGCTACACGCTAGAGCCACTGAGAAGTCACTGTCTGAGGACTGCTGTAGTTGAGGCAGTTATCATCCTGCCAGAGCTCACCTGGAGACATAAGAGCAGATGCAGCAGGTAGAAGACTCACCTGCAAAGTCAGTGTTTGTCCTGCAATGGCACTGTCAATAAATAATGAATATGAAAACACCTATTTTGATCTCCGCAAAACTGACTCTAGAGTAAGCGTTGCGAGATTTCCTCTTGATCATCATACAGGTGCAGCGCGGTGGTTTTTTGGTTATTCTGTGGAAATCTTGTCGGGTGACTCAACTGTGTATGCTCTGTGAATCAATCCCTTTGGTCACTGACATCAGTGGAAGCGATAGGATGCTACTGCTGCACTTGCCTTATTTTAAAAAATCCTTTATATATGACTCACAGTTCTTTTTGTTGGGCTAATGTTTGCATGGTTTTAGAGCTGGGCTGAAATCCCCAGATCATTGCAATCAACAATTTTGCTACTGCACGTATTATCGTGCTATTTTACACAGTTTTAGAATTCTACTTTTAAAAGTGTGATGTCCCTGCTCTGTATCATGGACATCAGGGGCTGCTGAGTTAAGACATATGACAGAATGAGAAGATTATTCTCATCTGACTGTATTTTTCATTTTACAGATTCTAGTTCAATGACTTATAAAAGATATATTTTTGGGAGGGAAAAAAACCTTTCAGTGAGTGCTTGTTGGAAATGTCAAAGAAAAAATGAAACCAGACATAAACGCGCTGGTTCTGGCATTAATAACATTTTGTTGCTGGTCTGTGCTGGGTATTTGATATCCAGGTTTGGCCACCTCTGGAGCTCTAGTCTTCTTTTGTTCAGCCAGTTTTTTAATTTTCCCTCATTTGGTGGCAGTCGTTCCTGACTGCCTGCAGCATACTGTTTACTGTGTTCCTTATGGTTAAGTTTGGGGTTTTTTTTGGAAAGTCTCTGCTTCTATAGCAGACATTACCTATGATGTTTTCAAATACCTTCCTCTTAGGAGCTTTAAGGATGTCTGAGGTATAGCTAATACTCAGTGCTTTTTCATAACAGCTGACTTGTATTTGCAAATCAATGACAGCATCTATATACAAACCATCTTTTCTAAAGCTGTCATATTAGAGCTGCCCTTTTTAGGGCTCCAGCTTGGAGCTGCTCCGAGAGTTTGGGGGCAGGAGCTGTAGGTTTGGAACAAGGCCGTAATCAAATACCGGTTCTAACCCTGCAGAGGAGAGAGGCAGCTGAGAGGTCTCCTTCTGGAGGACACGGCTGGGGGTCGTTCCCTCCTGCTTCCAGGTTTGACTGGTTGGCTGTTTTCACACTGAAAAGTGCTAAGGGGAGTTTTAAATGCAGGAGCATGCCATGCTCCCAGAACAGCAGAGGAGGCTCATGCCTTAAAGGGCGGCTGTTGTGCTGACACCCAGTAGCCCACAGCCAGGCAAGCCCACCACCAAGCCACTGGGCTCACAGTGATTTGTTTCCACCATCGTAAGAGAATAGATCTCCAGCAGCAGCAAGGCTCTCCTCAAGAAAAAGCTGGAGATGAAGAAGTAGAAGGACTCTGATAAATGGGAAGAGCAGCCCTCTTTTTCCCCAGGAGGATGGGAAGAGAAATGACCCCCACTTTGATGCAGGCAAAGGCAGGGCACTGCTCTCCAGGTATTTTATGGTACTCCTTGACTCTGCTCAGCGTTGAACCATCAGTGTTCAAGCACCTTCCCTCGGCTGAAGGAAGACTGTTACGCTTGCAAGATTGAGAGTTGCATTCTCAGTAGATTATTACCTTTTTTTTCTCCTCCATTTTGACAGTCAGACTGTTTGTGATTGGATTTCTGCAACACAGTCTATATTTGAATTTCTATTCGTCTGCTAACAGGAGGGAATTATAGCATGAGGCTAAAGTAATAGGGCACATGTCAAAGCTGCGTGGTCAGGAGAGGCCCCTGGGTGACCTTTACCTACAACGGATATAATTTCACTTGATTGCAAATCACTTCAAGGCTAATGGGGTGTACCGCGTACCTCTTTTAGCATATCAGACGATAAAAGAAACACCTCACGCAGACAAGCATGTAGAGGTGCTGCAGTCACACGTGTGTGGGGCAACCACTGTTGCCTGTGAGGTGAGGGAGGTAAGAAATTTTCTTGATTAGGAAAGACTGCATTTGGCAGTTCCAAATTCCCACAGTTCTTTACTCCCTCTCTTGCAAGCTAGGGACAAGATTTTACGTTTTGAGAGGAATTTAATGACTTTGATTTTGCTTGAAATAGCAAAAGGAATGAAATAAATGAAGAACTTCTATCTGGAATTTTTCCAAATTAGTTCTGTGTGAAACTCACAAGCTTTCCTTTGAACGCATGGAGTTTTGTAAAGTAAACCTGACCAAAAATTTCATTTTGGCATGCAAACCTGAAACTTCTCCTTTCCAAAAAGGTCAATGTGCAACACCTCACCTTTATGAAATTGCTTTTTTTCCCCCTCAGGGCTTTCTGTTGCTTTTGTCAATATTACGAACCATATATTTCATAGAAATGTGGTATTCCTTCCCTCTACCTTGTTGTCCCTCTAAGAAAATCACACGACCTTTTCCATTATGGGAGGAGTGTGGATCTGCTCCATACAGAGCAGAGCTGCTCAGCCATGAAATAAGAACTATAGATAAAGCTTATGAAGCTGATCCTCTTGTGAAAGCTGTGCACAGCTGCTATTTCCAGAAACGGGAGGGTAACAGAATGATATGTGCACCTGGGCTGGCAAAGAAAGAAGCCATCACCCCAAAAGAAACAACATTTATACGGCTTCTTTCGAACAGGGGAATGACTGTTTGATGAAAAAAATTCTCAATTAAACCACCTAACTGTCATAAATCATTGTTACTGTAAACCAATGTGTTTGGTTCACAGCAGGGTGACACTGAAAGTGTAAGTTTCCTAGTCATTAACAAAAGCTAATAATCTGTGTTGCCAGCAGTGTAAACATGTTAGTTAGGTGTTCGCATATCCAATAACCTTTCTGAGAAGGTACTTAGCTTCCCAGCCTGAAAACAAATCTCCTCCCTATTAACGTGGCCAAAGCCTCTGCAGCGCTAGATTAGCAAACTGGAAGTCTCACGGGCAAGTGGTGGTTGAGCAAACACAATTAAGCACATAAGCGCTGAAACCATTTTAAGTTCATGGACTAAAATTAATAGAACTAAAGTGATTGAACTTAGCCACTCTTCTCCCAAAAATATGTTGTAAAGCACCCATACACAGGTGTGAATGCCAGTGACCGAAGTCTCTGGGGCTGATGTGGTTTCATATTGTTCTGGAACAAGCAAGTTTGTCACTGATCGTGTGAGCTGTTTCCCCTATTTTAATAGCAATGTATAAATAATAAGCTGTGGGGTAACCCCAATGAGGACTGGAAGTCTTCCTGACCCACCAAAGTGCTGTGGATCCATGAGAGCTGGGACAGTGCATGAGTTCAAAGTCCAGGACAGGGACATGAAGCTGCAGGGGCTCTTTTTGAGTCCAGGGGGATGACGACCGCTGCTCCGCACCACGTGCTCTGACTCTTACCGGTCTTCAGGGTAGACAGATAAACATCTATTCCAAACACCACAAGGAGGTCTGTGTGGGACACCATCAGAGCTTAGCTGTGGTTGGCATGTAGCTAAGCTGGAAAGGCACTGCTGAAGGGGAAGGTCCTTCTCCTCCCCATCCCAACGCTCACCTTGGGATTCAACTTGCACCACCACTGCCCTTGCAAGGCACTGGAAAGCTGACTGGGGGAGATAACAAAAACACTACCAAAAAACTCTCACAGTGATGGATTTTGTGGCTCCAGAGCTCTCTGAAGAAGCCTGCCATGGTTTTGTGGGAAGTGCCAGTTGCTGCACAAGAGCTGGGTCAGGAATACGCAGGTGGAGGTGTGCTGTGGGGTGGGATTGCCCTCTCAGCAACAGTAAATGGTCATTCAACAGGCTCAGCTACACCATCAAACTGTATGGTGGCCCCTTACCGTCCAACAGTTCTTCCTTGAAAGTTATTCTCTCTGATTTTCTCAGTGGTATCCATTTGCCTTCAGATACCTGTGAGTACACTTTATCGAACCTGCATGATACCCGTTTTCTGAGGATTGACTGGGAATTGCTTGTCAGGGTTAAACCTGTCTGAGCTGTGGGTTTGACACTGTTCAATACCTTCAGGAAAAGACCGAAGTCTGGCCTGTGCTTCTGCAAGAAGTTGCATCCGCCTTCTTCCTATAATTGGGTATTACAGAGCTACGTAATTGCAAGCGTGTATTTCCTTCTCATCCTGTGAGATCTAACTCTGGTTATCTGAGTTATGTATAAATACTATTATGATAACTGCGGAGCTACAGAAGCTCTTCATAGCCTCAAACATACTGAGTCTCACACTCTGTGTGACACAGGGACGTGGCGGTGGCTTCATTTCTCCGCTGGGGTATGTGGCACAAACCTGGCAATGTAACTTGTCCAAAATTGTGCAGCAATTCTGAGGTGGGAAAAGGAGTTAAAGCCAGGTTCAAGACCATGACTATGTATACCAGCAAAAAAATCCAGTCCTTACAGCGAGGCCCTTCCCCTGCTGAGGCCAAACCGGGGGCATCTGTGAAACCCTACGGTACTATGCTCCAACTTACTGAATTTAAATAAGGGAAAAAATATATGTGGAAGGAAAATCAGTCAGTAGCACAAGGGCAAAACTTTAGATTAAGAACATAATAAAAAACTCATTACTTTTGTGTTATAAGTATGTGAGTTGAATTCCAGGCTTTATTCTGCCTACTGACATGCCGAACAAATACATAACCACCAAATGTAGGAAACCCAAGTCTGATTGCTGGATATAGGCCATAGTGATAAGATGGAGCTACTAACAAGTATTTCAAACTTTCTTGTGAACATAATGTCACTAAGAAAACACCCACGTGCCCGCAAAGTGCAAATCAAGCACACATGCCACATTGTGAAAGCACAAGATCTGCCCTTAAAGAAGCCGTAGGGAGATCAGTGCACAACAAAATACATTGCATTGAACCTGTAGAAAACATAAAACAACATGAGGGATGGCTGACTTTCCTGTTAGGATATTTAAAGAATGACTTAAAATGGTGAATCAATGATGGATTTTTTTTTTCCCAAAGGGACAGGGGAAGACACGTGACCGGTCTTACCATTCTTGTCTGCTCTTCTTAGGATCTAAACAAAAAGAGAGAGAGAGAACAGAATCACTTTTTCGGTATGGATTAATAGCACACAATGCTGTATTTAGTGGGCATTTATAGTTTGAGCTCTATGTCGTATTTTCACAAGGCTGCATAAAACTGAAAAGCCCTTAGTGTGTCTCCAACCTTCCCTCAGAGTATTGCTTTCTTTAACTCCTCCTGTGCTGTGCACACTGAAAACCAAGACCCTAATAAGAACCAGCTTTATTTTCTAGTTTGTGCATGGCTTATAAGGATGATGTTCAGGCACAAAACCTGGTATCATATGGCTACCGTGATACTGGATTTGGGGTTGAGGGCAGTGGTTTAAAGAAGCAGAGCAAGGATGACAGCTGGGAGGATGCGCTGAGCAGCTGAGATGGTGAGAAAGGCTCAGGGTTTGTGTGGGTGGAGGAAGCAAAGGGATAAGTCAGGAGAGGGGCTGGGTGGCGTGAAGGGTTCACTTGTGGGAGGTGAGATCAGGTGTGTGGGAGCAAATTTGAGGATTGCTCTGATAGCGAGTAGAAAGCAGATACAGAAGGAAGGGGAGAGGGAAAGCACAGAGATTTATAAGCTGGGAAGGCAAAGGCAGCGCAGGGGTCCCTGCTGTCAAACCTTCCCGGCAACACCTCTGCCATGCAGCCTGTGTGTGACCCCAGCTTACCCACATGGTGTGCAGGGCCACCTTTTCTCCCCACTGCATGCGGCAGCTGCTGGAGAAGCTATTTAAATACAAAGGTGAGAGTCTGTAGCTCCTCGTGCAAAGTCTGAGAAGAGGGTCCTGGGGGGGTGCATCCTGCAGGGAGAGGTGGCAGAGCCTCCCAGGCCCAGCCCTGCCATCGTTGGGGACACAGCACGAAGCCACTCGGGGCTGCATGCAGGTGCAGTGGCCCTGCCTCACTGCCGGTGACACGCCAGCGTGCCCGCCTGTCCCTGCCGGAGTCCCACCGCAGGTACCATCGCATTAGTCCACGCTTTGAAGAAGGGATCAGGGATAGGGAGTGGAGGCGACAGAGGGGCTCTCCTCCAGTTTCTTTGCTCCCTGCTCTCCAGATGAGGTGGTTTTGCTGTGGCATGGGTCACCATGTGACATTTCAGACATGTGCGATTGCCATCTGTTGTCACCCTGCTGAGTTTCCAGAGGTAGTCCCCCATCGCTACTTCAGCCTAAACTGTAATGGGGAGTCCCAGGCAACGGTATCGCCAGTTTAGGCAAGCGAAGAAAGCAAATATTCTGAATATAATTTCTATTGCTGCTATGAACATCAGTAAAGAAAAGAGTTTCAAAATGGGCACATATATTTTTGAGAGCTGACAGCACCAGAAACGTTCTCTGGTTTGATAAACTGCTAGTAGTATTCAAACAGCTTGTCCAGCACATGCCATAACTGCTCTGCTCCTAGAGGTGAAACCAAACGAGAAACCCAAGGGTGCAGGTGCCAAGCTCTTGCATTGGACCAAGTTCACAGCATGTAAAGTATGAAATAAACTTAGTAAAATGACATCTTCCCTCCCTATATATATAAATAAATCATACATTGCAACTCAATTTTCAGTATGAGGATTGGAACATTTAGGGGTTTTAAATTTTTACTCTTAAACTGGAAATTTTCTCCTAATGAGAACTAAAGACTAAATGGCAGAGCAAAGGAAAGATCATTAAAAGCATTATTAGAATAAAATAAAAACTCTTTGTCTAATCCTCAACAGGCAAAATACAGTTCCGGATTCCTGGAGGGTTTGGCTGGATTTTTGTGGGAACTGTTGTTGGTCTTTCTCCTTTCTCATTGGCAAGCAGCCTTGTTGCCTTTTTGTGGCACCTGAAGGACCTGCTTGTCAAGGGACCCACCTCCATGCTGCCTGTAGGACTCGGTGCTGCTCTGGGGTTAGTAACTATATGTTAAGACATGGCAAAGCCAGCGTGCTGAAAGGTTTTGCAGATTTTCAGCTGGAAGTGGAGAGATTTCTGAAAGTTGGGGAGGGCGGAGAAACACGACGCTCTGAGATCGATTGGCTTCCTTCTGCCCGGTTGCACCTGATAAAAGGGAACAGTGGGTGCCCCGGAGCAGATGGATACTAAGGGGAATAGCGTTACACACCTCACAGATGCTTGGGCTGAGCTGCACGCTGTGGGCAGGCACGCAAGCACCTCTGATGGGAAAGAGCAAGGTGTGCTCCAGCGAGGTGATAAATACGCCCAGCATGGACCCAAGCAATATTAAGAGATGACCGGTGACTTGTGCCATGAGCAGCAAGGGCCTGTGCAGGGCCACACGGGTGGTGTTACAGCCACATCAGGTGGTTTCTCTTACAAGTGCTATTTATAAGACAAAAAAGCTGCGTTTTCATTACACACTTCAATGGAAATAATAAAAGTCAATAAAGAGTCTAATTTAAATGATTTCTCATGGAGGTTAGAGAAACCGGGAGATGAGCAGATGGAAGCTGCTTGAAATAATTTGGGGAAAAGGCTCAGGAAGTTAATGTGGGAACATTAGAGAAAACATCAAGATAAAGGGTCCTTTAATACAGAACATGTAATCTCTGGCTGATATTGTGGACTAACACGGGTATAAAAGTTGGTCTGAAGTAGATCAGAGTTGGTAATTGAGTTGGTCTGAAGATTTGTAGGTCTCGTCAAGGACAGAGGATACTTTGGGGATCTTTGGTGGGGAGTTTGCCTTCTATCAGGACTTGCCTTGGACCAAAGAAATGCTCTGTGCCAGGCAACTTTAGACAAAAAACTTTACAGCTGCATCTTGTGAGATGCTGAGCCCTTGGTGATGGCCTAACACAGCACCCCTGAGGGGCAGGATGGCCAGGTGAGCAGGAGGGCACCTCGCTGGGCTCCACCGCAAAGGGTTGAGGGGATGAGGGTTGCTCCACACATCAACTCTGGGCACCTCAAATCAAAGAATCATAGAATCATAGAATGGTCAGGTTAGTAGGGACCTTAAAGATCATCTAGTTCCAAGCCCCCTGCCATGGGCAGGGACACCTCCCACTAGACCAGGCTGCTCAAAGCCCCATCCAGCCTGGCCTTGAACACTTCCAGGGATGGGGCATCCACAACTTCCCTGGGCAACCTGTTCCAGTGCCTCACCACAGTAAAGAATTTCTTCCTAATATCCATCCTAAATCCATCAGGGTCTAACAGGATGGGAGGGAGCCTGCACAGTTTGGGAAAAAACTTTGACAGGGCAAGAAACTCTTCAGTGAAAAGCCCGGAAAAAACCCAAAAATATAAATCCAAGCAACATATTTTGAAAAGTGACGGCATTTTTACCCAGTGCCCCTCCTAACCACCCCCAACTGCTAACCTGCTCTCCTCACATATGCACACCATCGATGCAAACTCATTCCCCT
Organism: Dromas ardeola; assembly: GCA_013398915.1. Lineage (NCBI taxonomy): Eukaryota > Metazoa > Chordata > Aves > Charadriiformes > Dromadidae > Dromas > Dromas ardeola. Next base: position 548,651 of record VYZM01022868.1, read on the forward strand.
TATTAACATTTTAAATGGTAAAAACAGTTAATAAAAAAGGAAAAGGGAAAGGGAAAAGGAAAAGGAAACGGAAAAGGAAAAGGAAACGGAAAAGGAAAAGGAAACGGAAAAGGAAAAGGAAACGGAAAAGGAAAAGGAAAAGGGAAAGGGAAAAGGAAAGGGAAAGAAGGGAAAGGGGAAAGGGAAGGGGAAGGGGGATGGAAAGGAAAAGGGAAAGGGAAAAGGAAAAGGAAAAGGAAAAGGAAACGGAAAAGGAAAAGGAAAAGGAAAAGGAAAAGGAAAAGGAAAAGGAAAAGGAAAAGACTCACAACCCTGCTGGCCTTCACCCCCTTCCACCCCAGGGAGGAAATTACGGCTCCAGAAAATAAGAAGAAAAAAAAAAAGAGAAAAAAAAAGAAGGAAA
>VYZM01022868.1:554811-569587 GCA_013398915.1 Dromas ardeola
AAAAAAAAAGGGGGGGGGGAATTAGGATGTGATGTTCTCTGTTACTGTTTTCAACAATAGTTAACAATTACTAGGTCAACAATTAATATCATTAATAGGTGTTTACTTGAAATAAAAAAGCAGTTCTGTTAAACGACAGAACCAAAACCTTTAATCCAGAGTGCAGCTTTGGAGAAATTTCTATCCAAATGCAACTCTGTACTAGAAATCGAGAGAATATCCAGTAATAGCAGTCAAAGTTTTGGCCTGCTTCTGTTTGGAGAAATTATACATAAAATATTCCCAAGGAAGTTCTACCGACAGATGGGATTTGAGATTGAGAATAGCAGTAAGGGATGTGGACAAACACATCCCACTGATGCTGTCCTTACCCTGGAGCCAGGGCTGTGAAGGCTGGTTTAGAGTCACGATGCCAGCCTGGCCCCAAGACAACTAGGTTAAGTTCCTGGCCAGGAGCCCCTGGATCAACGAATTATCTGCAAACTTGCTGAGGGTGCACCCTGTCCCATCATCCTTGTCCTTAACGAAGAGGTTATATGGTACTGGTCCCAGTATCAGCCCCTGCGGGGCACCACTAGTGACTGGTGGCATGGAAAGGCTGAGAGAGCTGGAACTGTTCAGCCTGGAGAAGAGAAGGCTCCGGCGGGACCTCCTCAGTGTATATAAATATACACATAGGGGCAGGAAAACAAAACTCTACAGATAGGCATATGATCTCAAAATGCGCTCACTCACTGCAATACTAGCAGTGAACTGTAGACAAGATTTTAGGATGTGTAGTCTCTACAAAGGCCAAAATACACAAACTTAATCATCAAAGGATGCAATAAAACAACAGGGACATTGCATGCGTTTCACTGTGAGAGGCATTTTTAGCATTCAGGGACTGATTGTACAAATCACATTAAAATTAATGGGAACTGCAAGACTGAGTTTGCTACGTGAGATACTTATCCTCTCTGTGAAATTTTAAAGACTCTTTATTACCTTCAGTTAAAAAATAAATAGATAGTTTATACTTCTTTAGTCTGTTTCTGTGCTGAGTTATATTAATATAAGAAAAGAATAATTGTATTTTTTAGTGTCAGTCTGTTGAGCTCTGGAGAACCCCCTGAAGCAATGCCACTGGTGTGAGTAGAGGATCTAACAGTGTGAGATAAGATGTCGACTCCTTTCATTTCAGTTAGCATGAGCACTGTAGGAATCAATCACCATTTCTTCCCTCCTTTTCCCTTTTTCCGTTTTTTCCCTTTTTTCCCTTTTTCCCCTTTCCCCCCTTTTTTCCCTTTTCCTTTTCCTTTTCCTTTTCCTTTTCCTTTTCCTTTTCCTTTTCCATTTAATTTTTCATTTTTTCTATTTTTCTCTTTTCCTTTTCTTTTTCCTTTCCCTTTTCCTTTTTCTTTTCCATTTTCCTACAGAGCTCTGGGTGTGCATTCCTTCCCTGGGAAAGATTTTAATCTGAAGACTCCCCCCCCCATCATTACAGGCTTCCTGGAACTGCATTCTGTGTTTGGAGGAAAGAGCCCCGAAGATTGACACAATACTGCAGTGGGTGATAACGACAGCAGTATGGGAAAAATTAGAGGGGGAAGAAAATTATGTGTTCAAATCCCTCAGGTTGTTTTGAAAATCGTATCCATGATTATTAGCGAATGTCAGTGACTTAAATTCTTACTTACTAGGGCATTCCTTATACGTATTATACCAGGCATAGCAAGAACATTCACAGGCATTTCCCAAATAAAATAAGGAAGACTGACAAACAAAATGAAAAACTTGCTAATTTAAATTTCAAATATCATTTAAAAAAATGCAGGCTTTTGTGAATCTCCTCATTCTCCAAGTCAGAGAACAGTTTGCCTGGATGAAATGTAGCAAATTTGGAAAGGCCAGTTTTTCATTCGGATCCTAATCAGGAATTCTGATTTTCTACAGGAGGACCTGACTAGTAAAATTATTATTTTCCCTCCTTTGGATATTGATTAGATGACTAGATATAGATATTTCTGATGGACATATATCAGTATTTAGATGAGTTTAGATTCTGCCACAATGGGACTGATCCAAATCTCTGGCATTTATGAAAATTATTGATGAATATGGCAGTACATAAACAGATGGAAAGTTAATATTTTTATTGGAGACACTCCGAGAAAACTTAATCACAGATCATCACCCTGTTATGCCAGATGCTGAACAGCTGCAGGACAAATGTCAAAACTCACTGGTGAGTGGTACAAATCACATCATTTTTGTTAAAAAAACCCAGTACATAAACATAATGAAATTCCACCTCCCTGCATAGTCCTCAATATATGTCTGCTTCTTTTTAGCTCAGATCATCTCAGTAGTTAGGAGATAATAAAAACAAATATCCTGGAGACAATAAACCTATATTGTCCAGTTCCTTGTGATACGCTGCCAGCGTAATGATTGGGTTAAATTTCCATAATATTTTCTGGGTCATTCACAGCAGTGAACCTGAATCCCATAAATCCATAATACTAACGTTATTGTCTCATAGAGTGCATTCATTGCCTTGTGGATTATATCATAAAAAGACTATTTTCAAAAGGTCATTGGTATCTGACATCTAATTAGGGATTGTTCTCAAACTCTTTTGCTATTCAAAAATTGAAAGTGGTTGCAAACGGAATTGTCTGTGGGATAGAGAGTTTGTTGGTATTAAAGAATTTTCCAGCTTAAAAAAAAATCACTAAAAAACTATTCCATAATCATTGTAACATTCAACTGAAAATAATTTAAAGTCACAGGACTCTATTACATCTCAGACAAAACTGGTTTCCTTGTTCAAAAGCCCTATCTGCTTTGAAATTTTTTTTGTAAATAAAATTGCAGTTGATTATTGAAAAGATTTCAGCATTTTCTGTTTTTTATAGGCTCAGAAAACACTGCCCTTCAATTAGAAGTAAGAGCTTTTTCACCAGAATTGTATATTTTTTGCTCACTCTCCCCCTCATCTCTAACTGATATTAAATACTATGTTAATTTTTATTTTTAATCTGTTCCTGCTGGGCTGCCTCATCCAGCTCTATATAGCTACTCCAGCTGTGCCATCTTGTGGTCTGCACAAAGCTTGTAATGTTTTGCAGCTTGGAAATTAATCAGAAGTGTAACAACTTGTCACCAGCCACCGCCAAGGCGTCAGGAATCAACTGGCACCCCCCTAAGTGATAGCCCACCCGCTCCGTTCAGCAGAGCGTGCCTCCTAGGCAGATCCATGCCCAAAACAAAGTTTCAGGTCAGCAGGCTCCTGGCTTGGCAGGCAAGGGCTGTGATTGTAATGTCCAGAGGTCTTTTCACCTTCAAAACGCACGTATGTCCTACCTGGACCCTCAATAATTCATAGAGAAAGTGTATGTAAGATTTTCTGTAAGGTTGTGTGTTTTTTTCCAATCGAGAGGATTTATAACCAACCCTCTGCTATCGCAGTTGAGCTTCAGCTGTGGATCTGAATTTTGGTTGAAGTTACTTTTTGTGGGCTTATCGCGCTTCTTGTTCCCTTTGTTTTTAGGAGCAGCAGCAGATGGGTCTACAGGCACTAGTCGGATTTGATTTCAGTTTCACTTCTAACTCCAGAGCAAAGAAATTACTTACTTTGGTGTAGGACTGGCCTTTTAATCCCAGTGTTAATAACCTGTGCTTAGAGAGCCATTTCTCCTGTTGAGAGGAGAAGAGGTGGTTTTACTTACTGCCATGCATTTAGTAATCCCTTGGGCTTCTGTATGTCCATCTGCAAATCAGAAATGCCCTTCAGCTTCTTTTTCCTGCTCTAGGATGGCAATGTTCAAGGTGTCCCTTCCAGATGCTGATTAGGTGCTGTCCTAAAATTGCAAATGCTTTTTATTTGCCTTTACTTGGAGACCACCTTCTCCCTGATGGTTAAAAATCTTTTCCTGTTTTCCAGACTAAACATATTCGTGGCCAGTTTATTCCCATGCGTTATTGTGTCAGCTAAAAAGTCTTTTTCCTTCTCTGAGGTTTGGTCTTGATAGCTTTACAGAGGGTAATTGCTTCCTCTTTCAGCCTTGGTTTTGCTACACTAGCTAAACTAAACTAAACTAAACTAAACTAAACTAAACTAAACTAAACTAAACTAAACTAAACTAAAATCTTTAGCTTTCCTCTTATTAAGAAGCTGTCAATTCCCTTGTTGTGTCTATGTGCTCTGCACTGGTTCACGTTTGCTTCTCTTTTTCAAAGCAAGGGACTAGGTTTTTATGCCATCTTCCAGGAGTAGCTCACAAAGAAAATGTCATTATATGTTTCTTTGCTAAAAGTAGCTCAAACAAGACTTTCTAGGTATCTTTGCTTCTTTTCAGGTGCATCCTTGGTCCATCATCTCCCCAGACGATGAACTCCTAGTGCGTAACACAAATCTTATTGTAGGTCCAAAGGGCATGGCCTTACAATATATTTGATGGAAGCACATTGCATTGCTGTGACTCCATTCTTTAAGGTCCTCTAGTTCCTCCTGAATGATATTGCAGTCTTCTGCTTTGTCACATCTGCAATTTTAATTAAAAATTTAAAAATTAAAAATTTAAAAAATTTAGAATTTATGATTAAGAACGAAAGCTCTGTGTTCACTATTTGCTTCCAACCAACACAGGAACCTATTTTCTTTACCAGTTGAAAGATGACCTGGCAGCGTTATCAATTGGACTTGAGTCCAGAAGGTTTTGTGGTGTTTGCGTGGCCCTGCGGAGCTCTTCTGAAAGTGTCCATGCTCTAGGAGAGTGAGAGGCATCGCCACCCCTGCGCTTGCTGGGCATTGAAGCCCTCCCCGGAGCAAACATTTGCAGCACAGGTGAGGATTCCCCAAGGAGGCAGGGACGGGGCTTGTAACATGGGCTCCCACCAGCTGGGTGACACAGCCCAGGGTCCAGGGCAGCACTGCATTCATTTGCTGAGCAGCCTTGGAACATCTGGTTAAAAAAACCCTCAGGAACCTCCAGGGTTGGGGGAGGAGGAACAGTGTAAGTACTGCTATAAAAGATGTCTGAACCCACCACAAATCCTCGAGGATCTCTACTACTAACCTCCTTCCAGCATTGCCGTTTTCCTTTCAACAGAATGAGACTGTCATCTGCCCTGTTCCAAACCTCATGCACTTTTACAGTTCTTTTGTGAGTTCCTTTCTCATTCATCTAACAGATATGGTCCCAAGTGGCAGCACATTAAATGTTTTCCTCAAGTTCAGATAGATGAGATCTGCATTTCCTATTCAGATCTGTTAGCACATCAAAGAAGCTTAGTCTGGCATGATCTACCATTGGTAAACACATGCTGCCTTTGATCTCATTTTCTATTAACCTCTGTGAGCTAAAATTATAATAGATGTGCAGTGTTTCTAATTAAAAATCAGAGTTCCCACGAGTCTCATTTTTATTTCTACTTTAATGGTTTCCTTTTGTTCCCTTCACATTTGCTTTTGCATTCATGAGTATCGATGCGAGTATAAATAAATACACATATTGTGCTCCTGAAAAGCAGGAGATTAACAGCTGGGCTTGCTGAACTCCATTAATCTACAGCTCAGGTACGGCTCAGGCTACAGCCTTAGGAGATGCTGCGCTCACGTCTGTCGCAGACTGCACTGGAGAAGTCAGGACAGAAATATCCCTCGCAAAGGGTCTAGAACTAGGGCTGTCCCTGTCCCTGTCCCAGCTGGGCTGCTTGGGCACAGCCACCGGCTGTCCCCAGCCACAGAGGCAAATGCTCTGCCTTCAACACTATCAAGTCTCTGAAAAGCATGCAGCTCTCAGATTTTTATTTTAAATAGTCTACTCTTGCCTTAACTCTCTGTGATCTGTTATTTTTCTCTTCTCATCTGTTGCAATTTTGTTGTAAAAAGCAGACAAAAGCCAAACTGTTCTCACCTTTCAAGCAAAACGACCCAGGCTGCGGGCACACTGTGGTCTCCCATCTGAACTCTAATCTGCCGTGAGAGAGGTGCTCCTCCTTTAATTTAGATCTTTTTTACTCTGCAGCCTAATACTGTCTAGCCAAAAGCTTTAGGGAATTTACTCCAGCCTCTCCTAATTACAGTGCTAGAACAGCATATTTTCAGCAAACACGCCTTCTTCTGGCTCTCCACCAGAGTTGGTTGCAAAGAATAATAGTGTTTGAATAATCCTCCCACCTTTCCACATTAAAGTGCTTGCTCAGAACTAAACAAGTAAACCGTCGAACGTGCTTGTGAATAATGCATTTGACAAAAGTTGTAAAACATTAAAATGACATCGACAAATACTCAGATCACTCTCCCCTAAAATGTAAAAGGAATGGGAAATTTATGTTATCTTTTTAGAAAGTAAGAGTTTATAAACCTCTAATTTATATTTCGAAGTTTAAACGTGGTGCCTATACGCATTTTAACACATTTTGAGCTTTTTATATTGAAATAAAAATCAGAATTGTAATCTGATGAAATAGCATGAAGGTGGTTTGAACAACGTAACTTCTTTCTTTTATTGGCTTTGTCATTCCCAGTAAATTTCGGAAACCGAACGCTTTAGAAATTCTGAATCTTACCTACTAAGTCATTAAAACAAGGGATTTAAAGCTGTGCAAAGCTACTCTCCTATTCCTGCATGACATTCAGCGATTTTGTTTAGCCTTTAGAAAGCTGCGGTGCACGGAAAGAAGTCTCCCAGTCACATCTGGTTCCCGCCTTATATTCTTTTCTTTCCCTCCATTTTGCATTTAAATTTCTACAACTGAGAGGATTTGAACAGGTTAAACGAGAGCAGCGGAAATAAATTGCACAGATGTACAAACTCCGCCTGCATAAAGAGCATTGCCCGCACTAAGCCTTCCTCGCAGGTAAGAATTTGGGAGTTAACAAGGGTTGGGAGTATTTGCGGTGTATTTGATTAAACCACGAAAGCAGTTAACAGACTGATGACTGAAGATACCTGCTAATGGGCTACCAATTTCTGCAAACCACAAATGAAAGCAGGGAAAGTGCTTACACAGAGCGCGCTCTCCCCGTTGGCCATATGAAGACAAGGATGTGCAGTGTTTGCAGAAGCTGGCAGGGTCTGCTGGATGCTCCTCTCTCCTTAGCAGCAATGTGTGTTTAACGGGATCATCTTTAATATCTCAAAGCTGTTGGCTCCTGATTCTGTTTCTCAAGGTAGAAAGTGTCTGAATTATCTGAAAAGATTACGGGGAGGGAGCTTTAATTCTGGTGAATATAAGAAAAAAATTCTGTGATGGATATAATGCACAAAAAATTACAAAAGTGCCAGATTTAATCCTTTCCCCATCAGCACTTGATTTGTCAACGTGAATATTCTTAGACAATTCCAGTTTCTTGACTGAGAGGGGATTTAATGTCTGAAACCCTTGTATGGATGAGAAAGTTTACGGAGATGTATGGCAGCTGGATTTTTCCCTTTTATTTTTATTGTTTTAAAATGTTTGCAGGATCCCAGCTGATGTCTCTTTTATCTGTAACAGACAAGATTCTCATAGCCCCAAGACCTTGGTCCAGAGGAGTCTCTCGTCAGCTGCCTCTGCAGTGGGGTTATCCCCATGCCGGCTTCCTTCCCACAAACCTTGCTTCGCACTGTGCAAAGCTTTGTACGGACCGTCCTGGTCCTGACTGTCCTGGTCCTGACCATCCTGGTCCTGACCATCCTGTCTACCCGCTCAGCAGACGTAGGTGGAAAACAGGAGTCTGCCTGGGAAGTGCCAGGCACCAGAGGAACATCTACATGGAATTTAAGGACAGCTGGCAGAGGAATTATATAAACTGCCCTTTCACGTTTTGTAGCTCACACTGAAACGGTCTATGCGGTGCTTCTTGGTTCTTGCGTGTGGCAATAAAATGCCATTTATGGCAGAGTCCTTAATTCTCAGCATAGCCTTAAATGACAGCCAGCTAAGGTTTACCATCCCTTCTTGCTTTATGTTGTCAACAATGAGGAATATACAGGCAGTTGAACAGTAAATGCAAGTACTTATCGGGTGGCTCTCACTTGAAAAGGAAGCAAATTATATCTAAGACATTTTTAAGCCACTAAAGCAGCCCTTAGTAAAAGAACATCACCGCTGTCCCTGGGAGCCTGGGAATAACTCCCCTGCTAACTCTGGACTATCTCAAGTAAGGGCAAAGATGCGTCTGCAGAAGTTTGAGGCTCTGGGCTTGCTGCAGAGGCTGCAGCCAGATCTTGTGTGTCTCACCGACTTGGTGAGGTGCCAGAGCTGCAAAGAGGGTGTGCACCTTCTCCCCCTCCCAAGGACAACGTGCATTATCTGCTACGCAGGTGACACGTGTGCAGAATGTGTCAGGCTCCACTTTATAACCCCAGTATACTTCAGCCGCTGCTGCTTCTTCTGGCATCCTCCTTCGGTGGGAAAGCCACGCTGGCTGCAGTGTGCGTACTCAGTCTAATCATATCTTCTTGCCTTCACCTCTTCTGAAAGGTCAGATTTCTATTTGTGTGCTCACGAATAAATTTCTGTAATCTCCGGCAAATAAGCCTTGATTCTTGTGTTTATATTTGTTTTACACTTGTTTTTTTCCTGTCCTTCAGAACAGATGTTGGCTCTGAATCTACCAAACCCAGCCTAGCAAATATTTGTCAGTGGTTACCTGTGAGTTTCCCACCCACAAATCTTTTGCTTTGACTCCCTTTGGCCCTGCTGTGTCCTGCCTGTACCTGTAGCTGAGCATTATTTCTTCGTTATTTACCCTGCCTTCGGGAAAATGGATGCCCAGCTAAAGCAAATCCCCATCCCCTTCATTTGTAAGAGCAGACAGGGAAATTACACAACAGGTCTGCAATGCGACTCCAGCCTCTCTCTAATTCCCTATTACCCTAAAGAAAGAGAACCAATTAATTTTTTCACCATGCTCCAAGTACATCCGTTCTTTGGAAAGCTTTTTCCTCTTAATTGAGATACTGCCTTGTATTTTGCAACTTCAAGCCTTATTCCTCCCTCCTAATTTTTTTAGTTAAGCTTCTTTTCCTAATCTACCCATTTCTCTCGGATCACCTCTTAAAAAGCAGAAGGGCCTCATTTAGATAGCACTCACTTCAAACATAGAAAACTAGATTTAAAGCTAGATTTACAGCATTTGCTGGTATAGTTTGGTATTGATATTTAACCCTTAGACAATTTTCAAACTACTAAATGCCACATATGTGGAGCTGAAATGTTGTAATACACTTTTATACTGGCAGATGGAGTAAGAGACACATACCTAGAAAAAGTGACCGTGGTTGTGATATGAGAGTCTTTCGGCAGCATTTGTATAATAGTTTCAGATGAACAGAGTACATAAAACAATAGATAAAATTAAAAAGGTAAGAAATTTACTATAAGAAAATTTCTCCTTTGGGAAATGAAGCTTCATTAAAAACTGAACCATCTGAAAAATGCATTGCTTTTCATGAAATTCTGAGGAAAAGAACTGAAAAGCATTTTAACAATGTCAGTGTGATTAATTTTGATCCTTTTCAGAATAAATTGTCATGTTTGAAACTCAAAGCTCTTTACTAGTTAATTATCTTAGAGTAATGCATTTCAAATTTCCTGAAACAGCATCTCCTCCAGAAACTTGTGTTTTAAGAAACTACAGAAAGTTGATTTTGTTCACATTCAGAATGAGCACAACTTTCAGAGTCAGAATTTTTCAACAAATTGTAATTGCTGAGCAGCTGAAAATAATTGGAATGATGTTATAGCAAAAATAATTTGAGAGTCTCAGTGGAGACAATAATAAAGTTTAGAAATTAATTCTAAGGCTGGTGAATTAGTAGCCACATTCTCCATCCTCCCATCACTTCTGCCAATGTAAAATCTTGCGGGAAAGGTAATGTTACCTTTTTTTGTTCTGGGTTTTTCCAGAAAAAGCCAAGTGCTCTTGGTTTCTCATTCACTTGCTGATGTAAATTTAATACTGATGTTAATCTAGATCTGTACTGTTGTAAGTGATGACCAAACCCGACTATGTTGTTATAATTTTAATGCTGGGGATCTTCAGGACACCTTACAGAAATATGCTGGTGTAAAATGGTAAGCACCCACAAGTGCAACACATCATTGGGACGTATGTCAGAGCTAGTTATTTCATTGTTAATCTCACAACCCACAAGTCCCTTCTGTCCCTTACATTGGCACCAGTTAAAACTTCTCCGCCTGGAAATCTGCTGATTCTGGGAACTTTACTAATAGGTCATGAGGCAGAGTAAAATACTGGCTAGTTCTGCTGCCTATAGAGTTTTAACAAATGAAGTTAAAGCTTTGCTTTGTTTCCAAAATAAGCAAATTCAAGCAAACCTATACAGAAGAAGGGTACGATTAGCACAAATGTCAATTTGGTTAGCACTTCCCCATTTACATTACAGCCATAAGGTAAGACAATTATCTTTTAGTTATCGAGATGGTGACTGATTATTCGTTATTATCTATTATAGAGCATTTACTAGTGGTAGTGGCAACTGCATTGTTGGGATAATATTTTCCTATTGCTCTACTTATATCACTTCACCATCCTTTGTTACATATATGCCAGCGCAGGCGTCCCCTCTTCTCCGCGTAAGTTTTAAATTGCCTTTTGTCTGGGTGACATGGTTCTGCTCTGCTTCATTTGCCCCACAACTCTTCTGTGGTTATTCCTGTTAATATGCACCCAGACCAATACAGTTCTTTGGAGAGAAGCAGTTGAGCTTTGTGTGCACTTTCCACAAGAAGAATTTTTGCACCTGGGCAGTGTGTAACAGCCTTTAATTCTCCCTCTTCTTGGAGACTTTCTCCCTCCTTCACTCAGTGACCTGTTCCTTCTGCTCACTTTACTGAGTAACTCACATGAGAAAACAGTATCATGGAGAGGGAGAGCACTGAAAAAGAGTTTCCCAAGATGGCCTAATTACTTGGCAGCTGTCCTGGTTTCACTCAGGCTGATGGCTCCAAAAGCAAGTCTTTGCTTTGGTTTTGTACCTCAGAAATAGCAAACAGAGATGTCCTTGGTGCTTATGAAGTGGTTTCCACAAATAAACTCACTCTTCTCCTTCCTCCGCTTCCTTCCCTCTTCCTTTCCAAGGTTCCACTGACAAGTCCTTTGTGTGACTATAACATGTATATTAATCTAATTAGTACTAATTAACATCTCCATATTTAGTTTGGAGGATGAAAGTGGTTCTTGACAACAGAAGGAAGAGAATACGAGGAAGGATCATTACAACCAGAAGATGGGGTCTGAGTCGGGGCTGGGAGAACCTCTGCAGCCAGATACAGGACGGGCTGTACAAGCTGGTTTGGAAAAGCCAGCTTCAGAACTAGAGGGTTGGCACTCCAATTCATCGGCAAAATCCCTTGCAGTTAAGTCGCTGCATTTTTGAAATACTGGAGTTCAGCAGGGTATGAGTTTGGCAGCTGTTGAATCTTAAAAGAAAAGAATAAAAGAATTTATAGTTCCTTGTTGTACAGACCATTTTGCCATCAAAGCAGGAAAGACATTTTTACTCCTCTCCTTCCTTTGCTTTTGTGTGTATATTGCAGGAATGACAGTTTATAGACTCTCAAACTGTCTGTAAACACTGAAAAACAATCAATCCTATGGTTTGGCAGAGGTTCTGAGGAAAAAAGCAGCCATGGAAAGGCATTTGATGCACATTTGTTGGCATAGCAGTAAATATGAACAAAACTATGCATGGAAACATCTGTGAGCAGGGAAACAGCATCAAGACACACTATTTCACTTAGAATTTCATACTTAATCAGTGGCAAAATTACAGAAATACTTGTTTCCTCTTTTGCTAAGGATACGACAAGGGTTCAGGCGTCCCCACCATTCAGCACGCCTGTGAGGTCTGTTCTGCCCATCACTCCTGGCTGAGCAGTTCCTGAAGTCTCTCGTGTTCATGGGCCAGAAATCCTGGTCTCTCGGAGGCTTCAGGTGTACTTAGAAACGCTTACAAACCCATTGCAGACTTTTCTGAATACTTCCCAAAGCTCACTCTCCTGTCTTTTTCTCCATGGCTTCCCTTTCCAGTATACTTTATCACAAAGAATAAGGCTTAATAATTACTTTGTGGCAAGCAGTAAAGAGAATGTTTCAGGTGCTGAATAATCTGAACTAATCAGATTATTTTAAACATAAAATGGCAACAGAATCTAAGTCAAACACAAGCACATCTTTTATTGGATGTGCTTTATTTGCATTGCTCCTTCGCTCAGGCTCTCCAGCTCTGAGTATTCTTACTTTCTTTTTCTTCAGTCCCCAGCAGTAAAGCTGGCTCTATAAAGCTACGTAGCCTATAAAAAGCTATAGTTCTGCTGAATTATAGCTACTCAGAAGGGGTAAACTTTCTAAAAAATGTCTAGAGATCGACAAGAGACTAAGGATTTGTATCAAGGTCACATTCATGGTTGTCTCTGCTCGCCGTGGCCAAAATCTCTCTGGATAATGCAATTAGAGCTGCTCACTCCTGCGGCTTTTCCCAAGGGGGAACCTGGCCAAATTCAGGGAGTGACTGAGCTCCAGAGAGAGACGTCAGAGCCTGCCTCCATCCGCTGCAGTTTATGCACCCGATTGCATGCCTGAAACTGGCTCAGAGTTGGTTGTACAGAAGCCACTGTAATCGGTGAGATTTACTCTTCTTTCCATACAGTTAATAGCATTTGCCCTCTCCTCACTCCCATGTGGTAAAGGAAATCACAAAGGGCATTTTTTCTCAGAAGACCCCACGTTGCTGGGCTGTGGGAGATCCATAGAGGATGAGTCCTTGACAGGATCCTGGGCTCATACTGTATACAATACAGCTAAAACTAATACTTTATAAAGTGCAAAGATTAATAATATGCTCTCTGGGAAAATCTGATTGGCATGCTGATAATCTGAATTTTAGATGAGGACAGACAGAATAAACTATTGTGGGACACAATGGCTCTAGCAGGTAAGATTTACCCTGAGCTTCTCCTAAAAGGTACGCAGCACATTTAGATAGACTGACTTGTAGTATTTTTAAAGGAGTCTCACTGCACACAGAAGAGAGTCTGTCATGAGAGCTGCAGAGAAGATGGCTTTCAAATTTATCTTTTGATTTTAGTCCAGTTGTCAAAGAAGTGCTTTTTCAGGAGCTGGCCTACGTCAGCTAGCTAATAAAAGCTTGGGAAATAAAGACAAAAGAATAATTTCCTGTTTTATTTTTAACCTGTCTCATTACTTAATTAACATCTTAATGATGATACAGTCCTTGTTTATTTTTGGTTACATAGTTAGGCTGAAAGGTGATGTCTGAAGTAAGCACTGGGAATAATCCCTTTACAATTGCTCCCCTTTTCTAGAGCTGCAGGCGCAATTCAGGCTGTTTTGCACGACTGCTAAAGCAGTCTTGCAGCCTTCAGCCAAGTTTTTCAAGAAAAGTTATCTCTTAGATTCTGCTGCCATAGTAGAGAGTACACCATCAGGGGATTTTGTGCGTATTTGTTGACAGCCGTGTTGCCAAGGGACTTGCAGTGTCCAAGACATGGAGCTTCCGAAAAACCCTCAAGAGAGCTCCTGTGTGGCAGTCCCTTGGGAAGGCTTAAGGCTCAGCTGTAGGTTTAAGCCACCCTGGTGTAATAGTAATTTTGGTCTGCGCTGCACTGAAACAGGACTATTTTGATCAGTTCAGAAGGCTGATGAGATTATTTCCTTTACAGGAGGCTCTTCTGTCTTAAAATCAGGTTCATTATTTTAATGTCCCTGTTGCAGAAATAAAGCATAACGGCTGCCGTGGTAACACTAGCCGTGCTAGTACAGTGTATGTTTAAATTTAATTCCATAAACCCTGAAAATGGAGAATCATGTTTGTGTGGTAATCTATACCTTAAAGGGTAGGACCTAATGCGGTACCGCCATAAGTATATGTCAGCAGTGAGGAAGAACCAGAAAGTTCACCTGTTTCCTGAGTTCCCCTGGAAGCAAAGTTCTGCTAGAGACAGGCTGGTTGGTTTCCCTCCAGCGTGGCTTTCTTCTAACACTCATGCATGCTTGTCTTCTCCTTTCTGAGATCTTGATATGAAGTGTCGTCATCATCCCTTGCCATGTTTTTGTCTTGCTTGAGCTCTGAGAAAGGAGAAATCCCTTGGCTCTGTAGTTTGTCCCCTCAGTTGACCAGATCTTCCATCTTTTCCCCTCACAGTAAAGCAGAGATGCTGTTCCAGGCCACAAAGTGGCCATCTTTGCCACAGACACTCTGAATCTGCCAGTGTCCCATAACGGCGGGGCAACCTTTTGGCTCTTCTGCAGGACAGCGGGCACAGCAGACCCTGTTGCCACACTGAACGCTTCCCTCATGTCGTGCTGCTTTGAAATCACACTTTCCCTCTTTGGTTCTGCTTCCAAACCACAGAGACTGTTACAGTCTGGGCAAGGGCAGGAAACAGGTGGGGAAATATTTTGGGGCTTTTTACATGTGCTTTGCTCTGATCTAAATCCTGGCATGTGGAGGTGCAGTTTATTGTCCAGTCATACATGGTATACATCCGCTTTCTCCAGCCACATATGATCTATTCTAGACTTTTCTTCACAAACAGCTTAAAACCAGCTGGTTTTACCTTGTCAGAAGGAAATAGAGGCTCCATATGTGAATCTGCTTTTTTAGGAGCTCCGGGTGAACCGTGAATCCTACAGCTGTTTCCAGGGGTGGTTGGTGCAGCCTTTTCACTTTGGTGCAGGAAGAAGTGTCTTCTGAGGTCTGAAAATAACCTAGGCAAAATGGTGCAGATCAAAGTGTATCATGAAGATGTTGGG
>VYZM01022868.1:569617-581032 GCA_013398915.1 Dromas ardeola
GAAAACCAGAAAGTTTCCCTTTAAAACTTCCCTTTCGCTGAAGTTTCTCTCTGCTATGTGCTTCCTTGGGACTTCTCATTACTTTCCCACCATCAATCAATCATACTCCCCAGTGAATCAGCTCATCCACTCATCTTCAGGTCCCAACAATTTTCCAATGAGGTTAGCAACAGCAAATTGCTGTAAAGTTAAGTAATAAAAATCAACCTTTTTATGACTTGGCTGTTGCTTATTTTTCTCTAGTGGATACCAATAAAATAGAAAGGACTCCCTTGAGCCGCACATCTGAGAAGCTGGAATGCTTT
Source organism: Dromas ardeola (assembly GCA_013398915.1). Taxonomy (NCBI): domain Eukaryota; kingdom Metazoa; phylum Chordata; class Aves; order Charadriiformes; family Dromadidae; genus Dromas; species Dromas ardeola. The sequence goes on from VYZM01022868.1 coordinate 569,923, forward strand.
TAAGTGTGACAGGTTAGAAGAGGTCTTTAGAGATAATCTCCAATACTCTTTATAAAGAACTCCTTGGGGAAATCCTAAATAATTCTTCATAATTAGAAACTTCGTAATTGGTTGCAGCAGAGTTACAACTACTTTATTGCCTCTGCTGTTGAAGCAGCCTCCTGTTACACTAAAGAGGAGGTAAGCCTGACTGCTGCTGTGTTTCCCTGCATTTCTGCTCATGCCAAACCTCTGATGTCAAGGCGGATAACTTGTCCTACAGCTATTGTAACGCCCTGTTGAATCAGATCAGATCTTCAGCTATGTAACTACTTGTGTAGAGTTTTTATTAATCTCCCTTCTTCAGTTTGTTATCTATCTACCAAAATAGTTCTTAATAAGGACATAATAATAATAATAATAATAATAATAATAGGACAATACCCTTCAGGTAGGGTTTACTGGAAGAGGCAGGGTGGCAGGGAGGGAGGGGAGACAGCTAACATGGCCCTTAACCTTCTCCTTCTCCCTGTCCATTCTCCCTGTCCATCCTTCTTTAGCCTCTTCCAGTGTGCCAAATGGATTCAGACACGAAGTGTGAAGGCTCACACACAGCAGAGTCCCCAGATCTGGATCAGGGTTGGATCCAGCCCTGCTTGTGTTTGCTGTGCATTGGTGACATTCAGTGCCCATCGCATATGTACTGTACCATAAAATACATGGTGAGAAAGGTGTAGCAGCAATAAAAATATACTCTGATTAAATATTTTCTGCATGTTATCTAAAAGATATACAGTGCAAATAAAGTCTTCTGAGAACATGAAGGAGAAGATGATGATTGGGAGCAGTCAGCATGTATTTACCATGGGAAAATCATGCCTGAGCAACTTGATTTCCTTCGATGGACTCCATTTGTAGTTTCTGAGATAAAGGCATAACAACAAAGATGGGAAAGGGCTGCTCAAACTTAGCTAAGTAAAATGCTAATTAAAAATCAAGAGCATAAAAAATAAATAAATGCTTCCTGGATTCCAAATACCAGTGCAATGAATTGTTCCTGTATTTGGTATGTCTGTGAAGGTTAACTTTGCAAAAAGCTTGTTGTATCTCTTGGAAATCTACTGGGATTGACTTTATCACTACACAGCAAGTTTATGATCAGTTGTCTTAATTCTGAAGCAATCTCCAAAGGTATTGCCTAAGAAACGTAATCTGCTTTCTGCCCAGTAAGTTTTGGGCAAATGGGAAGCGGAAAAGTAGTGGATATAGAAGTAACATGAAGCATCTGAAGGGCTGAAAGTTTAAAGTGCATGACAAATTTTAAAGTAAGTGGCAACTAGGAAACAAGAGGGTGAAATCATAAAGGCCGAAGGTCTTACGCAGAGCCAGGATACTAGATCTCTGCTCTCAAAAGAAGCTCAACACTTTATATCAGTTTTCTTGCCAGTTTTCTGATTTCTTTAAGGAACTGATTGGTGAGACTTCATTTCTACCTCCATGAAAGAAAGAAAGAAAAAAACTCCAGGAAAAATAATAATAGCTTCAGCAAAACAAAACAAACATAGAAACAAACAAACCAAAAAACCCCAAAACCTTTTTAATGCCATGGGTGCAAATAAGAAAGACGTGATCCTCCTCTGTATTTGTCAACCTCTAGTAGCACATTACTGTGCATAAGCCAGACAAGTAGTCTGCATTCGTAACGCAATTTTCCTTAGAATTAGGAAAAGAAATGATATTACCTGTATTGAATGGGGTCTTGACACTTTGAGATATCTGCACATTTGATGTCAGTGCTCCTGAGGGTAGTACAGGTCCTGAGGGACAGCAAGTACAGTCTGCCCATGAATTCAGACTAGAGGTAATTTATGTCTCTGTCATCACTGGAGTGTGTGTCTATGATACAATCGATGAAGGCGATCTAGAAGGAAACAGCTCACAACATCTGCTGTGTGAGGAAGTAAAGGCTTTTGCAGGAACCCGGCAGTTATCTTTCGGCACCTTAGATCAAGGTACGTGTCACAGAAAAAGTCATGGGTCGAGAAAAAAGGCATCACAGCCTCTCTTTTATGATTGCAATAAGCTATTGTGGAATGGAGAGGCTCATAATAGAGCATGTCACGGTCTTAATCCAGACATAATTAGCAAAGAGCATGTTAGTTGCTATAAACCGTATAGTGTGTTTGAGAATATCGTGAAAGTACATATAATTGGTTTAGCAGTGTAACTCGGTCTGCTTTTTGTGCTGAAGGATAATGTTGCTATCACACTGTAACTATTTGCTCAAGTTATTAAATGTCACAGACAACTCCAGATGTATTTGAATAATTTTTGTCCTTATTTTTTCCCTGTGAAATAATTATTTTATGGAAATTTTTGTGCACTTTGGAGGACGTGAGGTAGTGTTCACACTTTAAAATTTAACTATTTCACAGCAAAAAATTTTTAATATTCTTGTATGTCTTGCTAGATGTGAGATGAATCTGGAAGGCCTTGACACATAAAGAAGAAAATTAGGAATACTTGAGATTAAGGCTAATTTTGTGCCGCAGTAGTGTGGAGCTGCATTCAGAACCCAGGAAAGAATCATACGTACATGAACACATAATAGCTCTTCAGTATTTCCTTTGGTACAAAATTAGTCTTATTGACAATTATTAATAACACACATAAAGAAGAATAAAAGTAATTTTTAATGAAAAAAATATAGCTAATTAGCTTTTCCAGTTTCCGGTGAGGAATTTAACAGCGTTGCTGCTTGGAGGATGGAATGGCATCTCAGCTGGTCCTGGCTCAGGACTGGTGCCTGCTGCCCATCTGGCAGTAAAGTGATAAAGCAGCAACAGCTGCTAAGGGGCATGGAAAAGTTAATTTGAAGAGATATGCGTGCCTGAAGTAACTGGTGTAACTGCTTGAAGAAATAATATACACCTGCTACCCCACGGCCGTAGGCAGAATGCCAGAAAGGAGACAGGAGGAAGGAAAACAGAGGTGAACCTCCCACCGTTATCGACTGGAAACATGGAATAACGGATGACGTTAAGTGTTACCACTGGGACCGTACATAATGACGAAAGATAACATTTTCCTGAAGATGGAGCAGTACGAGGTGTCTGAATATTAATAAAACATTTTATTTCTTCAAGAAATACAAATTACATTGAAACGGTGATTTCAGAATGTGTTAAAGAAACTGTGAAAAATCACGAAGAAAATTCTGAGAACTTTTCTCATTGCACAAACCTACTTAAAAAAAAAAAATCTTCTACATTTTTTAAGAGAGAAAAAGAACTCACAAAAATCCAAATTTGTGTAATAGGAGCAAAGAACTGATTTCAAATCCCAGATTTGGTACTAATTCCCTTTGGGTCTAACTTAACCCTTCTGCCTTATTTCTGATGACAAGGAGTAAACAAGCAAGCAAACATTACATGGAGGTGTTATAAAGATACAAAGGTTCAGTGTTGGAGAAAGCTTTTAAGGTGCTCTTTCAATGAGGAAGAAATTCTCTACCTAAGTTAGGACTTGGTAAATGGTTCACAGAATCATTTCTGTTACTGTGGGAGGAATAATGGGGAAAGACTGTATTTTGAGGCTGAGAACATCTTCCTGGGATATCTTTGATATGCTGCCGATGTGTTTATTTCCTAAAGGGGTATCTGGGTTTGCAGACTGCCTGCATTGCCTGATGACTTGGAAAGCACTCTAGAGCAGATTCATTCAAATGTACAATTTGCTTGATTTAATGTATGCATATTTTATAAAGGCAATTTTAAGTGCTTCAAGGGAGATGGAGGCAATAAATCCAACACAAAATGCTTACATAGTGTTTTGAGGATGCAAAGTACAGGAGAGCCAGGCAGATGAAAAATTCGTTGTAGCCAGTGAAAACTGCTGAAATTGAAACTGTTATAATAACGATTGAGCAACAACAGTATAGATGGCTCAAAGCCCCCAACCAGCCACCTTCACAAACAAACTCTAAATCCAGGTAAAGATCTGAGCTAAAGAAAAGATGAGCTGTAAAGCACAGCAATGAAAACCTCTGGATGCTTTCAGGTTTTGTGGATGTCTTTGCCTGAACATGTCTACCAGTGACAAGGATAACTTTTCTGTGTGTTTAATAATGCTGTATGCAATTGTTTACAGTATTTGTTTGGGTTTTATTGGCTGCAGAAAGCACAATTTTGCCTGGAATACGGTAAAAAGAGGGCAGACCAAAATATCTCCTTGTATGACTAAAATTCATGCGCTGATATTTCTTTGCAAATCTTTTTCTGATTTTATTTAACACTATCATTTAAACCAGGTTTACTAAATAACTTTGGGTTAAACGCGTGCTTTTGGGTATCAAGGTACGAGCAGTTTAAGTCAGTCTCAAAGTCAATAAATAGTTTCAACATGTCTAAATATTTTTTAACGCAGCTCTTCTGGCTCTGTTGAACCTGGTAAGAGGTGCAGTTTAGGAATGTTTGTTTTCAAAAGTCCGAATTGCCATGCCTCCTACTTGCCTAAGCTGCGTGCCCTATAGAGATCTGCTTTTGTATTCAGGCTTCATGTTTAGCAAAGACGCTAATCTTAATTACTGTGTGCAAGGTTGTGTCTTACAGCGTTAGAGGTTCCTCCTCCTTGTCATGGAAAAGACGCCCTCAAGTGCAGAGAACGGCGCATGGAGGTTGCCTTGGACAGAGTGGTTTTGGGCACGGAGAGGGCACGCTTTTTCATGCACAGATCCTGTCCCGTGGCCCTGCTTCTTATACCTTCTCCTGGATAACTCCATTTAAGTAGTACTAAAAAGCATTTCTATGTTTACAGCACCTTTTGTGACTGAGGGGGAGCAGGAATGGGACTGAAAAGAACACACAGCCCTTTTTCATGGCATTTCAAACATTAACATTCTTTAAAGTCCTGTCAGCCCTCACTGTCTCCTCTGCTCAATTGTTTGTTTGTATTCTGTGTCTATCTCCTAAGCTGCGTGATGTGGAGCATCTCTTATGAGTTCCCGAGTGCCCGCTAAAGCCTGCTGAGCACTACTGAACCCTTCAAAAGAAAACAGAGGACACTCCAAGCCTTTGGCAAAATCTTTATTGCTAATGGATTGCTGCTTTTGGAACTACATTGTGTCCCTGGTCTCAGCTGCTGGAGTAGCTGTGCAGACACCAGAAAAGCAGGCAAAAAATGGAGTTTCCATTTTGCAGTCTCAGAACACAAGAGGTGAGCCCATTTCGAAGACACTGGGAACCATTTTCCAAACTCAGCCATAATCTGCCTCTCCTTTCAACTACGCGTCAGAGGAGAGCCAGGCTGCCTACCCTACTCTGACTTTCAGGGCTTCCAGTTAAGATGCTGTTTTGCACAGGGGTAGGCCGTAACAATTAAAATGGGAGGCAAATTAGGCTTCAAATTCTGTGAACGTTCCCTTGCAGAAGGTTTGTAACTCACCAGTTAGTCCGGCTGGAAACTAAGAAAAATAATTTAGTAGATATACTACAACAAGGTCTGTAAACATGTAGACTGATATAACCGTGCTTTGTTGCAGCAACAGGGCCTGATGTAGTGTAACACTCAGACAAGGTTCTGCCATTGATTTTAGAAGCTGGTTGGTTTTTTTCAATCCTCATCCTTCTTCAGAGGCATAAAACCCTGCAATGTTCAATGCCTGCCGGCAGTTACCACATTGTGGTTTCCCAGATAAAGGAATAACAACAAAGATGGGAAAGGGCTCCCCAAACTTTGCTAAGTAAAAGCCAATTATAAATCAAGATGACACATGAAAAAATAAACCCATGAGCTTCTTTCTGATCTTAGATTGCTGTAATTGAGATCAGTGGCCTGCTTTATACCAGCAAACTTAAATGCGTGTTTGTTTATCCAACCAACAAACTCAAAGTTCTGCTTCAGTGCTGACTCGAAGCTAACCTTAAAGCTGCTTGATAAAGCTTATTAGTAAAACTCAGTCAAATATTATTGTGCTGTTAAAACAGAATCTTTGGCTCTTGGGTTAACCTTTAATGTTAAATACTCTTACAAAAATCCCTGATCCAAAAATATTGGGAGAAACTGACCTTCAATCAGAGGGTAGAGACCTGCTAGGTCTATACCCTTGCCATGGAAATAGTGAAAATGCAGTATACTTTTATTTACTTTATAACTTAGTCTAGTATACTTTAAAAGTATATATAAAAGGAGATAGATAAAGCTTTTACCGATGGGATTGGATAAAAAGTGTTGCAGGTGTATAAAAAGAAATGTGGTAGCTTGTGGAAGAATATCAAAGTATATTGCTAGAAAGCCCCAGATGTGTGGGAACTCACGAAAACATGACACTACGGATACGCTAACATTTCCATTTTCCTAAGCCCCTCCCATTAAAAGTGCCCTGAGCATGGTATATATTTAGATACACTTCTTCTTTAAGTCACTTTTAAGTGGAGAAGAACCTATAGGTAAACAACCTCAGTAAAATACTTTACTGAGAGAGTTTCCTATTCCCCAGATATACTTTGCTCACAGTGCTTTATTTCATGATACCCAAAATTCATTTTGAAAGCACACCTTCTAAATGTTAGCGCTCTCAAGAACTGCCTCGAGTATTCTGTTGCACGAAAATGTGGATTCCTAGTTTGTGACCCTGATAGAAGTAAGTAATTACAGGGCGATTTTGAGGTGCATCTAATGTTTGCACTGTGCAATTCAGGAAGACGCTATGACTGTAATGAACTTGGGTCTTTCTTCTGTAGCTTACCACTGCCAATGCTAGTCCGGTCCTCATGAGCAATTTTGTGACTTCCGAACTTCAGGCTACTCTGCATTACCCCAACAGCCCCTGACTGATGCGGTCTTTTGGCAGCAAAGCAGTCATTTCACAGAATGAAAAATTGGAGGAAGTTTCTTCTGTCAACCCAAGGATATCCTTTTGCAAGGAAGAATCCCATGTGAGCCTTTAAGATGAATTTAGCTTAAGTTTTCCATTACTGCAACAGCTGAAAGCAGCTATAGATGTACCAAGTATATAGCTGTATTTTTGCCTTATGTGTAAGGATGTTTAAGTTTTCTCATTTGCTGTTTCTGGGCTAGGACACTCTAAGGAATATCATGCAAGTCATCATAAATCTTCAGTTCTACTGAAAGGGACTTGTTTTAGGTACGTCACTGTTATTTATATAATAACTAATACCAGAGTGATGTCTCAGAATCTCCCCTTCAATATAAATATTTCAGCATATTGCTTACTGTATTTAATTTTTGTTCATGCCTTACATATAGTTGCAATAAAATCGGCTTGAAATGTTTCTTGTAAAATCATCGTATTAACCATATTTTTTACGTACAAATATGTATGAAAATAAAACCATTCATTTTCTGAATTATGATAGTATATCAAATCATTCAATATTTTTAATATGATTGTATGGCACTTATCTGGGACGCTGGGACTATAAATAAAGTAATAAAGTTTCTGGTCTTATGTGTAGACGCCTAATCAGTCAAGCTGCAAAATAACACAGTCTACATTCCCACCCGAAGACTTAAAAAGTAGTACTCTCTAATGAATACATTTTTTGAGTTTTATGGGCATTTAATTTTTTACGTGTGCATCTTTTATTTGAAGGTCTTTTGTGATCTAGAAGAAGGTGGAAGCAATGCAAGCTTTGTTACATCTTGATTGATATTTGTCCAGAAAATTAAAACAGTGGATGATCCTAAGTTGCTAATTGCACCGTTTCTCCTCTTGCCCCTCCCGTTCTTCATGCAGCAACTTCAGAACTATCACCTTTTGCTGGGAACGTAACCAATCTCATATACAGCCACAATGATGGCTTGTTTTCCTTTAGCATACTTCTCATTCACTTTGTCAAAGCCGTGAATGCACGTGTCTGAAATATACGGCCCAAACCAGTGGTGCCCCGCCTATGGCCTGCAGACCTAAATTAGTCTACCAGAATAATTCCTCTGGTCATGGCTTGCTCCTTGCTAATATCTTCCCCCAAATCCTTGCAACTCATCCTCTGTTAAACAGCAAAAAGTATATTCCCTGCAAAGTGTATGCACTTTCCTTCATGTGGATGTGAAGGAACATATGGCAAGGAAGACTGCAGGTGAGATGGAGGCACATACCGTGACAGTCTGCTGTGGCCAAAGAATGCTTACTCCTGACATCAACTAGCCAATGTTGCAGTTCCCACCAAAGGACCTTCACAGCAATGCTGACAGAATTAAGCAGCACAGGCATTTAGAAGTACGCTGGAGTTACGGTCCTTAATATCTTCTCAAAACAGTACTGCTTCTCCCTCCCAAACAGCAATTCAGAAATAACCACGGCAAGTTTTCAGGAGCTCGCAACTCAGAATTATTTAGCTCCTGATTTGTGGCTTAATGTATCCTACTCTCCGCCTTCAGGACCCCTATTCAGAGTGGACCAGTCGCATGGGCCTAAATGAGTCACGTCTTCCATTTCACTAAGATGACTCACATGCTTAACTGGGTGTGTTTGCACGCTGATATTCCTCAAAATAAAAAATGAGGCAGGAGAAACAGAGTTTCAAAACGCAAAATAGCATTTCGCAGTCGTTCATGCCAGATCAAGGAACTATCCTGGACCTACAACACGGGCCTGGAAAACCACCGTTATGGCAAACATTCTTCAAAATCCAGTATAATCTAGATCATCATGAGAGCATCTTTCTACAGAAACAACTTTTCTTGAAGCAGAACAGTCCTCTGGTTGTTACCATGTGCCCCTCAGATTTAAATTGACTCACGGACAAGTACCAAAATAAAATATAAAGACAGGTAAGAAATCAGCTCAAATGATAGATGAGTTTAACGAGAATCTAAGTAACTCAGTCTGAGGAAGTATAGGAGCAGTTCCAGTTGATGTAACGTAATTGTTTAAACGCGTATGTACTAAACCTGTAATTTTTATTCCTATTACTTCACATAACTTCTGAACAGGTTAGACAACATTTGTTGGAAATTATTCACTAAATCAACTAACTTACTTGGGAACAAAAAAAAGAGAGAGAGGAAAAAAAAGCACGCTATCTTTTGGAGCACGAAGTGTTTGTCCAGGAGCTGTGTGCTCAAGAGCTTGCCGCTTTTTCTAAGTGAAAAGTAATTGGTCTGTGAAAAGGTAACTGCTTTTCCTTACAGATCTTGCCTTGCGTGTCTCATCAGACCATTGCAAGTGCATCATTCATACTATGGGAATATCTGACGATTCACTGACTAGTAAGTCTGAAAAGCAGACCGTTTCATCCAGCAGTTGACAAATTTTCAAGGGTGTGTGAGGTTGTTTTTTTTCCCCCTTCAGAGTCTAAGAGCCCGTCGGGAAGACTCGCAGGAGCCAGCTGACGCTGCCTCTCAGCTCTGTAGCTGCATCCGCTCCGCCTGCGGGAGAGGGTCCCAGCTCCGCGGCATCCTGTTGAATTCCTGCGGCCTCGCTTGGTTGTTTATCAAAGGATGCTTCAGCTCCTGCTCCATGACCATGCTTGGTGTCACTCAATATCTGACTGCGTGTCGCCTTTCCTTCCTGAGCTACTGCTCCAAGGATCTGTACAATGCCAGGATTAGCTATTTTAGGGGGGGCAGGCAATGGATGAGGTCAAGGAGTTTCAGCCTTTATATTCCTAGGGACTGGAGAAGCATCTCCAATAACTAATTAGCTAAAATATTTTTATAGCTTGGAGTCTAATGTCAGGACTGTCACTTAGATAAACCATTACATTCCCCATACCCTTTTGCAGTCCCTTTTAAATATGTTCGCTGTGATTATAAATGCAGAACCCTGTAGCTTTTAGGCGCAGCAGCAGGAGATTCATTCCAGCTCTGAGCACGAGGTTATGCACTTTAAATGCAGAAATGTAGGGGCAGTGTAAAGTCCGTAACTCTGATAGACATTTCCACACAGGCTTTTTCCTATTCTGTGAAAGCAACTGTACTGAACAAAAATATACACAAGTTGAATTCACATCAGAGACATATGTGCTCTTAGTATAAAACCAGAAATTAATGTTTTGTCTTCTTGTTTTTCTACTGAACTTCCACCCGTCCACAGTTTGATGAAATGCCTTACTGAATGTGCAAGTATGCCCATCATCTTTTACAAGAGGTAATGCAGGGCTTTCTTGCCATTATTATTATTCTGGATGTACACCCTGCCTTTGTTTGCACCTGAAGTAAAGAGCACATGCTAAATCAAATGCTCACATTCGGATACAGGTAACAGCAAGAAACCAGATTATGCTGGAGATATTTATCTGCATAAATAGAGTCTCCCAGGATTGTTTTATTCTGCCGTGGTGCTCGAAAGACATCTGTCATTTTCTTAGGCTGATTTGTTGTATTGCCCAGGTTATATTGTTTCTAATGGCGTATTTTTCAAACGAACATATCTGCAGTACATTCTTCAAGACAAGTTCCTCATTTTGAAAACTGGGTTTTTTTTTTCCAACCACCCTTTAACCTTTACAACTCCCACACACATTCTCATTTTATATATGCTTGCAAATTTCCCAGCAGAAGAATAGAATGCCACTGGAGCGCATTGTAAAGAAAACAAACCCCTTTCCACACTGTACGGCTCCTGTCATTAATAATGCCAGGGCAACAGCAACCTACGAAGCCATCAAGCCTCGGTGAGGCTCCTCAGGAAGCACCCCTCGAAATCGAGCCCTCGCTGCGTATTGAGGGGGTTTCCTTCCTTCTAGCAACGGCTCAAAATTCAAGCTGAAACCATCCAAAAATGCATCTGAGCCTTCAGGTGTGTGAGCCAAGAACTCGGGCGAGTCGCGCTGGCCTGACGTGGAGATGCCCCCAGCCACCAAGGCAGCAGCCGTGGAGCCGACGGGCCTTGGATGTCACCCCTCAGCTCAACCCCCCGGCTGCCGGCTGGGAGAGGTTTGTCTGGCCCGAGGAGAGGGGAAAACCGGGGTGTTTGTGAAAGCAAGCCTTCATGGGAGATGCCACGGGACCCCGAGAGCAACCGCCTAGTCAGGGACGTCCCAACCCCGCGCTGCTCTGACAGAAAACGACCCGCTTTTCACCACCGTGGCTCCAAATGCCGCCGCTCACGGCTCTGCCACCGATAAAGGGCTTCTGAGAAAGGGGCAGGACACCGGCGGGGCCGCCG
>VYZM01022868.1:581895-608916 GCA_013398915.1 Dromas ardeola
GTCCCGGCGGAGGCGGCGGGGGCCGGCGGGCTGCTGCTGGGGCCCTACGCGGAGCAGGGCGGGCTGCCGTCGGCGGAGCTGCTGCTCTGCCAGCTGCCCGAGGCGGGCGGCGGCGGGCCCGGGCTGGCCGAGGCCCGGGGCTGGCGCTGCTCCTGCTGCCTCCTGGGCACCTGCTGGTGCAAGAGCTGCCTCAGTGTGTGCGTCCTGGCCGCCCTCTGCTTCGCCTCGCTGGCCCTGGTGCGCCAGTACCTGCGGGACCTGCTGCTCTGGGCCGAGAGCCTGGACAGCCTGGCCGGCGTGCTGCTCTTCACCGTGGGCTTCATCGTCGTCTCCTTCCCCTGCGGCTGGGGTTACATCCTGCTCAACGTGGCCGCCGGCTACCTCTACGGCTTCGTGCTGGGCATGGGGCTGATGGTGCTGGGCGTCCTCGTCGGCACCTTCGTTGCCCACGTGGCCTGCAAGCGGCTGTTGGCCCGCTGGGCGCGGGCCAGGATCCAGGGCAGCGAGACGCTCAGCGCCGTCGTCCGCGTGGTGGAGGGCGGCAGCGGCCTCAAGGTGGTGGCTCTGGCACGGCTGACCCCCATCCCCTTCGGGCTGCAGAACGCCGTCTTCGCGGTGAGTCCCGGCCCAGGCCGTGCTATGGCCAAGGAAGATGCGCGGTCTGGAAGGATGGCTTGCAGCATGGTGGCTGGTGTCACTGGTGGAGGTTGCCTCCTTTCCCAGGAAGAAACCTTGGTTTCTTTCTCACTGGAGGAGGTTGCCCCCTTTCCCAGGAAGAAACCTTGGTTTCTTTAACAACAGTAAAAGTGACACCCCCCCCGCCTGCTTCTGCTAGTGGCTCTTCGGTGCTTGCAGATGGTTGTCAGGTTTTTGAGGCATCTTGTTCAGTGACACTGCACTAGAGTTGCTCTCTGGCTTTCATGACTATGTTGTGGTGTCAGAAAGAAGTGCCAAGGTGCTGTGTAGCAAAATCTATGGAGAACTCGACAGTTTTAAAGTGCCTGTGTTTTTAAAGCGATCCAAATGGGAGCAAAGTTTGTATTTTTAAGTGGACTTGCCAGATCTCCCTAAAGTACTTAATATAAGTAATCATATTGGAAAGAAAGAAGTGGACAGATTAAAATTCTTGATCAGTTTGGTTGATGTTTGTGGCATACATCTGGCAAATCCAAACAGGGTGTTAAGTCCATGCACATGAGAGAGGTCACGGATTTTGGGCAGAGCAGCAAGATGTAGGCTTATGGCTGCAAAGGGAATGTACTGAAAGTTAGTTTAAACTTGAGTTTGGAAAAGATTTAGAGTTGCTTTTTCTACTTTTGGATGAAGATTGGTACATTCTTTAAGAATAATTATTTAAAATTCATAGTCTTATTCTCCTTGAGCATCTTAAAGGAGAAAGTGAAGAAGAACATGGAAGGTAACCTTTTTGAGTACCATCATGCTGATGATGACAATTTCAGACCCTCAGCTCTTCCTGAGTGCTTTGAAGGATCTGTTTTTGGCAGTGTGTTGCACCTTAGTTATGTCTTGGTGAAATCAGAACAAAGCAAACCAGATTGTTAAACGTTTAAAATATTTTACAGTAACTTTTATGTTCTTTAATGTAAAAGACCCTCTGAACAAGTGATTTGCTCTGCCGCTTTCTTATAACATACTTTTCCTTCCCCCATCTGCAGTCCTGATCCTGAACCTATCTGAAGCGCTTGATTAATTTTGATGGAATCATGTGGTTGAAATGAGTAGGTCATTGAATACCAAATTTGTTACTTAAGAAAAAATTAATTTACACAGTTTTTAGGGCTTAACACCCACATCAAATAGGTAAAATTGCTATGTGTAAAACTGTGTGCTGGGGCATTCGTCTCAAGAGCTGCAATCTCTGTCCGTAAAAGCTGTAGCAACTTACAATGTCTTTTTAAGCAAATCCTTAAACTGTTTCCTTATTATGAATGAGAAAAACCTCGGCTGTTTTGTTTATTTACCTATATTATTGTAGGACCAAGGAAGCTTAGACCTGGGCAGCTGGGAGCAAAGTCTCCCTGGAGCCCAAGGCCCCGGTGTAGGAGATGAAGCCTCTGCTACAATGTGACTGCCCTAGAGTGGGGAGAGCTGTTGTGCTTTGGTTGCTCACAGCTTCTGGTTGTCACTTGAAGTAGTCAACAGATGTTGTAGGGCAGTATTGGATCTGAAGAGCGGACCAGAGAATTACCGAATTAAAATTATTTCCTTCCTGGCATAACTGTTCTGTTGGAAACGCAATTCAGCAGAGTACTCAGGCCAGTGCAATATTAAAATGGTGCTGTAAATCAGTGTTTTATTTTCTTTAAGTACTGCAAGCTCAATCATTTTCTTTCCAAGTGGAAGGTTTCAGTGTTAAAATAACAGATAGGAAATGAGATGAAACTAGATTCTTGAGTATGCCAGAGAACTTGGGTGTTGCCTGCTAAAATTAGTTTGGGTTGCATTTATTACTCAGGATTTATTATTTTGCAGCATAGTCAAATAAAGCATGATGTGTTCAATTTTTAACCAAAAACATTTAATAAGAACTACTAGATTACTGAAAAATAAAAATGTTGCATGCAAATCTGGCAGTTCAAGGCAGTTTCCCACTGTGAGTGGAGTTTAGGCTACATAGAGTACAAAATTCTACCTACGCAGACCAAGCTGTCATTTCTTTGAAATCTGACTTATTTGAAAACTTAATGCTCTACTTAACTTTAAAATGCAAGGGGATTTGGTGTGCCCTAACCATCTATCCATTTCACCATGCTAGCAACTTCAGCAATGAGTCTGAAAAGGATTGCTCTTAATAGTAGAGGAAAGAACGATGAACTTAAAACCTACGCATCTTTAATTTTCCAGCGGTCTGGTCTATGCATGTTTTTCTATGTGCCTATTATAAGTAAAGTGGAGATACCAAGAATACTTAAGAGGGGAGGGAGGGAGGGAGGAAGGGACACGTGAGGTCCAGGGCAAGGCATAACCTTGAGGTGAGAGGGGTCATTTGCAGGGCTGGGATTAATGGGTTTCTACAAGCACTTGTTCAGTGGCGTGTACCATCCGCTGGGGGTTTTGGGGAGGTTGAATTGCAGGGGAATGTACAGAAGGAAGGAAGAGCTTCCTAGCATTTGATTAGCGATGGGATCGTATTATCTGAAAGGGCACAAGAAGAAAATTAACACCAATTCCTTAGTTTCTCACCAGCCAGACATGAACTTCGTACTTCTTAAGGTCATGCTTCTGCTCTTTGGGAAAGCGCTGATAGTAGGAGCAGTGGGGTAATGCATTTACTTGCCTTTCTGGAAGACCTAGAAGCTTGTTAACTGGGAAAGTATGTTTGTGTTTCTCTTTGAGTGGGTTTGGCATAATTGTCGCTTCTGTGATGCTGGGGTGGCCTGGGCTGCTGGGGTGGGCTGATAGCTCTTACTGAAGTGTTTGCCCACATACAGCCCTCTTCCCTTGGCAACTCTGAGGGCTCTGAAGGCAGGTCTGTAAGGAGGGCAGGTATGCAGGTTATCACCTCCTTCCTGCTAGCGTGCTAGTGGCTCCCTGGAGTGAGATTTGTGCAAACTGATTATTTGTAGTGCCAGGCGTAGCTTAGATCAGAATTCGTATTTCTTTTTTCCCCCCTCTTTGAGAGGAATATCACATGGGAGAAATAATCTGACTAAAAAAATCTGAGTGTCCGAGCGGGAATCTCTGGTCCCAGAAATGCACACAGTGAAATCAGAGTTGAAGAAAATGGTACCTGCTTTGCAGGAACATGCAGGCTGCTTACTCGGCTTGTTGGAAAGTTGATGGATATTTTTGGTTTGGTTTTGTGGGTTTTTTTGGTGTTGTGGTTTTTTTTGGGTTTTTTTGGTTTTTTTTTTTTTGAAAATAAAGAGACTAAGAATTGTCCTTTGCTCTCAGTTGCTAAGCCTACCTGTTCCAAAACACAGGCATTCATAAATTGAGGGGAGAGAAATCTGCTGCAATCCCCAAAGGCATCTGAGCCCCCAACAAAGTCCTGACACAAGCATTTGTGCTTTGACAGTACTAAACCAAAGGTGTCAGCTGCAAAGAATACACAAAAGTTCTGCTGCAAAAAGCCTGTCCAAGGCTTAATGGGAGAGTTTCTGGCTAATGCTCTTGTTGCCAGAGCAGTTAAGTAGTTCTTAATTTTATTTAAATACATCGGTATGGCCCATAACACAATTGCATCATCCATACTTGCCTTGGGGTTTCACTGTTAATTTTGCTGGCATGAGCTTTCATTAGAAACAGAGTCCTGGTAGCCTCTGTTTGGCAGCTTTGCCACACAGACCCCAGTCTGGCAGGTTTATAGAACAGGTAAAGTTCATAGAAGGAAAAATACGGAAATCTGTAAGTTTGATTGAAAATTTCTCTGGTTTCTTAGGTAGGGATGCTGTCTGCTTTCTGTGCCTTCTGGGGGAAGGGATACCAGTGTAGGTCTAAACCTTGCAAACCAGGAGTTAAAAGGGCACCTGCAAAATTTTTTCTTCCCTCTGCTTATCTTTCATATTAGTGGGAAGCACAAGTTGCAGTCCAGCGTATCCATCAGCAGCTTCCCCTTCATTTGCAAACAGTCTCTCTCATGGCTCAGGAGGTCCCGTTGCTTCAGGACGGATCCAGATGTGCAGATGTGTTGCTCTGCAACTGAAGTGTCTTTAATACGTATACAAAAAAGAAAGAGGTGGCTGGGAGCGTTAAAACAATCTTTGGGAAGTTTCCCAGTTCCATTAGATTTAATGATAGTGTCCTACTTATCAAACCTTTCCTCAGCATTAGTATTTCAGAGACTTTTAATAGCAGCTCCTTCATTCCCTTGGCAATATGGGAAGTTTTGGTTGTGCATTCTTGTTACATGGCCCAGATTACTATAATGTTTTTTTAAAAAAATAAAGTCTTTTCAAAGCATCTTTCAAATGTGAAGTTCTGACATAATTACGTAGTGCTTTTTCATTATAAATCTAAATTAATCTTGTATAGAGAGGGAAATATATTATTTGTGCTGCTGGTACATATTTTAGTCTGTGGGAAGTATAATTTGCAGTGTGAAGTTTGGAACTGCCTTATTGGATCTTGTTCCAGTGAATTATTCTTAATCTTTATGCTTCGTTGCATTCTCCTCCTCCATTGCCCTTCTTCCTCCCAAAAACTTTCCACTGATGGTGCTTAGAGCTCTGAGAATTCAGCACTGTGACTTTCATAGTAACCAAAGTTTATTTTAAGAATAGCATGATGAAATGAGTAACTTTGCCGCTATTCTCTTGTCTTCAGCATTGTACGAAACTGTCAAGGTCAATAATTTCCATGTAGGCTCCCAGTGTTAGGGGCTGTTCTTAATTAGAACTTGTTTTATTATGATCTGATCAACTGAATTGTCTGGAAAATTCCTAAGACTTGTTTCAAAATCACCCTTTTCATACCGTTTTTTAACCCATAGTTTCTTCCTGCTTTCATTTTTCTTGCGTAAATATCTTTTGGCTCCTTGGCTCTTGCCTTTAGTATTTCCCAATGGCTGCTGATACCAATTTAGCTGGTACTGTGTACTTTGTTCCCATGTAAACTGTCCACATATTGACTCAGAACAGAAGTTTCACAGCAAAGAGAGGAAAATAGCTTGGAAGTATTATTAGTGTTTTTTCCAGAGGCACTAACAAATGCTATAGCCGTGTGTACTATTTTGTTCATTAATTAAAGTGTGATGTAAAATATCTTGGTAGAGAATCTTAATGATACCCATGTATATCAGTATAGATATAGATAGATATTGCTGATAGAGATCACTGATAGATACGTGTATCTTAATGAGCTATATAACTTCCCTTGCAGAGGCAAAATGTATCTGCCATGCTGTTTACGTAGATCATATTTAATACAGTGACATTCTGAACAATTACCTGTTGTATTACTTGCCATACATGTGAAACGCAAAGCAAATATATTTTTGCTTTAGGCCTTCACATTTGATAAAGTAATCTCTTCCCGCAAGCAAATTCTCATAAATCACAGGGCTCCGTTCACCATGAAGGAATAAACATCTTCATTGAACAGTGTAATTGCATCCTTAGTTAATGACTTTTGCACAGAGATGTTGCGTAATATAAGATGAAATAAAATAAAACCTAGTAACTTTTAAAAGGCCAGTTGAAAACTAGCCACGTACTGTTTTGTTGTATTATCTTAGATTCACGCACAGTGGAAAGTTTCAGTGAAGGAATGTAAGAATTCTTTCATTATTTTGCACGAATGGTTGTGGGAGCAGCAGTCTGGTTGGTTGTGTACATAGATTGTGTTGGAGCTGTGCTCGATTTCTTACGCTGTCTTCTGCTCAGATTACAGATTTGTCACTACCCAACTACCTGATGGCTTCTTCACTTGGGCTGCTTCCTACTCAGCTCCTGAACTCATACTTGGGCACTACCTTGCGCACCATGGAGGATGTGATTGCAGAACAAAGTGTTAGTGGATATTTTATATTCAGTTTACAGGTACGTTAAAATAATTGCTTTCGTAGACCTTGGTAACAGTAATCTCAGTCTCTTTATGACTGCTTGGATAAGCAATTACTCTTGGAAACAGTCATCTTCTTGCGTTTGAGTTTATTTCTATACCCCCCTAATTTCTTGCTCATGTACTGTACCAGTGGAATTCAAGACAGAGTTTTTCTTCAGCAGCCAGCGGACAAGTTTCCTTCCTGTGGCTTTGTCTCTTCAAGTCACTGAATCTTTGCTTTGGAAACTGCATGCCCATAGGAGTGTGTGAGAGACGGACTCGGTATTGCTGGTTTGTCTTTCAGGTTGTACAGCCTCCAGTGCAAAAGAGGTGGGTGCAGGAGTTTTGGGGGAATGCATGTCTTGGGGGTTAAGAGCTGCTCTCTGTTGGCGTAACAGCTCCCTAGTCTGAGGCAGCCGACCTCTTACAGACTGAGAGCCAAGCAAGTGTGGCATGTGGTATTGAAAAGTAGCGGGTTTTAAGAAGTGTTTAATTTATAGCTCTGTTATTGGTATTTTCAGTAGATTGTGTAAAACTTAGCTGACATTGCTTTTTCACAGGCTTATTGATTGGTAGATACACAGAGAAATGCGTTTCCAGTGTCCTGTTTTCTTTTGATCTTATTTTCTTCGTTAGAAAAGTTTAATTCTGTCATACCTCACATGACACAAAGCAGAACTTACGCAGTGTTCTCTTTTTCTATTTCTGCCACAGTTTTGCCGTTTTCTTCTCTTGCCCTCTGTGGTAATCTCCTGCTGAATTTTAGACTTGTCAAACCACCCCTACACAAAAGCCCATGTGCCGCCATCTGTGCAGTAGTGTGCTCAGAGTTTGTGGACCTAGCACCTGTGCAGTGTTCACTGTTAGCACTGAGCACTCCTGATTTTCCATAGGCATTCAGGATGAAGAGGGCTGTAGAAATACCATTTTGCTAATGCCTAAATTGGAATATCTTAATTTTGGCAAGCGAGTAAATTCATGAGAAGTATATAGCACCTTTACATCAGTTTAGCCAATTAAATAATTTGCCAATAAATCTTGGGGGTAAGCCTTAAATCTGCGATCATTACGAGCATAGAGGTCATAAGTATTTCAGAACCAGATTATATATTAAAACTTCCTTTGATAGTTGGTACTTCAGGCTGTGTTTGACCAGCAGTTGCCATGGTTTGCAGACTTGCAGTTGGTACTGCAGTTATTTATCTTCCTCAGCTCTTACAATCATAAAGCTGATGTTCAACAATGCTAAGATATAAAAGTAAGTCTAGGACCATTTTAAACCTCCCCCCTGCGCCAAAACTCGTGTGCTCTTAAATGGAACATATAATTTATAGGCTTCATAGAACAGGGTTATGAGTATTAAAAATGCCTCTGTAAATGTGGGGTAAATAGCATTGATAGATGAAAAAGAAAATAAATGGTTACTTGATCAGCTTTCATTTTAGTCGTGAAATGTTATTTCCAGGGTAGTAGTTTTCAGTGGTCTTTTCCTTTTTTTTCCCATTAATGGTTTTTTTTTTAATGACATTGAGTCTCCTTTGTAGATTATATAGGTTGTAACGTAACTGTCACTTAGGTAAGCACCAGCTGGAGGGGCTGAATGTTTGAATAGGAGTGCTCACCTCCTTGAGAGCAATCCTTGGGACCTGACTGAACAAGTGAAAGGGAGCCTGGTGGCGGAGGAATTACTTATGTTCTTCCACTTTCTCTCAGACGTCTGCCTGGTGCTTTTCCTGGTTGGGCTTTGACGGGACTTAAGATTTAGTAAATAGCTCTCAAAATCCTTCACATTTCGTGGTTGTCTGTATGTATATTTTCTTAAATTATTCATCTAGGGAGTTAGGCTACTGGTAGTAATATTTCTAAAGCCAATCAAATTTAAATATTTGGGTAAGCTTTTAGAATAGGATTTTTCCTATATATTCAGAACTTGGTGTCCGTAGTCTCTTTTTGACTCTTACATTGGCCAGCTTTTGAAACATATAGCGTGAATTAGTGAGGAACACTTTTTCACCACAAGGATAGTTAAGCAGTGGAGCAGGTTGCCCAGAGAGGTGGTGAAATCTCTATCCTTGAAAGTTTTAAAGACCTGTCAGGACAAAAGTCCTAAGCAACCTGGTCTGATCATGCATCCAGCCCTGCTCTGAGCAGCGGGTTGGGCTAGAGACCACCAGCATGCCTTCCAGCTGCAATTATCTTGTGACCATACTTGTCAATCATCTTACTCTGTAATATTCTAACATCTTTTACGCCCTGCTAACAGATGTTTTGAGTGATAGTCCTTAATGTTCAAGAAAACATAGCCCTACCGATTAATAGTGAAGTTCAGATTTTGGACCCAAAACTTGAGGTTCTGTTGTAAAAAATAGAACCTTTTTGGTTTTTTGAAAGGAAGCTACAGATTCCAGTTAGTTTCATAAGACATTCTTAAAAATGGCAGAGGAATTTACTTGTTTCAAAGGGACTCTCACTATGAGACAGCTTGATTATTATTTTAAGATTTTATTTTTTTTTAAGGAGGATCTCAGCTGAAAACTTAACTGGTGTGTTATTGAAATCAGAGGCCACCTCTGGGGAGTGCAGTGCTTGCCAATGTCATTGAATGAGTAATTTCTAAGCAAAAATTGTCCAGGTTTATTCCTGATCATTTTTGTGGTGAACGTTTTAACAATTCTTAGCAATAAAATTCAGACCAAAAACCTGAACTAAAACTTTGGATGACACTTCCTCCTTAAAACAAACAAACAAAAAACCCTCACACCACCAACATCCAGCCCCCTCCCTGAGCCATCCTCCAGAAACCAAGTTCTTCTTACACAGATTACACTAAGTTGCTCAGAAACTCTGATTCTGTCCTGTCCTCCGATCCTGATACCCAAGATGCGCAGTGACACTGCTGCTGTCTACTGTCTTCCACACCAAAGAGGCGAGGACAAGAAGTTTTGTTTTCTTTGGCCTGTATCATCCCCTGTCTTTGCTGTTTTGCAAGTTGCAGATGCCCAGTACAATTTCAACCTATTATTCACTTGGTATGTGGAAAACAGCTCGTTTAACTTCCACAAATACACCACGTCGTTTCTTTGTGGAAACATTTTTGCCAAGAGAGAAAGTGAAGGGATTGCTTTCCAACAAGTATTTGGATGTCAATGGCAAGAAAGAAAATATCTTTTAAATTCATGCTAATATTTGAGTTCTATATAATGTCTGTGTTCTGATATGCTAGTTATGTTGTTAGCATATGTAGGCTTAGTGCCACTCATTGGTTAGATTCATCTCCCTTCTAATGTCTTTCCTGGGAAGCCTTGAGTCAACAGATGCCACCATGAATCTTTGCATTGATGACTTTTTGTTTTGTTCGGAACGGTTGCTTTGTATTTGTGCTCACAGTCTATATAGTCTACAACATTTGTTTGTTTTATTTGCAGATTGTCATAAGCATAGGACTCATGTTTTATGTTGTTCACCGAGCTCAAGTGGAACTGAATGCAGCTATTGTAGCATGTGAAATGGAAATGAAGACATCGTTTGTTAAAGACAGTCAACCGAGCATCAGTGGTTCAACCACATACTGCAACAAAAGGACAGTAGCATTCTCTGGAGGAGGTGTCAATATTGTGTGATTTCAAGTATTAATAAAGTAAGGTTTTGTGAACCTAAGCTATTGCCTAGAAATATCTATGGACAATTCAACTAGTTTTATGAAAAATTACCAGTGGTTACAGGTTGTACTGTGGCACAAACCAACCGACCAGCTCTTCAGTTGCACACGGGGTGACTTCTAGCAAGACAAGAAAGACGGCGAAGTAACTTAAGATGTAACTGCAAATTTGGCTGCACCTTTCGTCATTTATTATGCCTGTCATGGCCTGTGGTCTGCACTTTAGGTTCTTTTCCTTTGCTCCTATAAACTGAGAAATGCTTCTATAAACTGAGAAAAGTAGCACAGAGGTAAATATTTTTCTGCTTAGCATTATTTATAAGGCTGAATAATTATATGCAGTAGAATTTTATTACCGATGAATGAGAGAGTATGCAATTCAATGTATGTTATTCTTGAATGTGCTTTTGCTTTGGAATTGCTTCCAGAACTTGGAGTGTATTATTTAGCTAATGATGGGACCATTTGACTTTTTCCTTCATTTTTGATTTTAAAATAAGAGAACCCTATATAAAGTTTTGGTTGAATGTATTTTTGTAAGTCATTAAAAATGTTGCAGAGCCATGCATATGTATTCACACAAGCTTAAATCCTACATTGTGGGACTGAAGTGCTCTTAAATAACATTTTAAGTTACACTGTGTAATATGCAAAGTAAAAGGGAAAATACAGAAGTTGAAATAGATTGCAGTGACTATTTGAAGGAGACTTCATGACTTAACTGTTGCATTGGTTTGGCCACCTTGGTGATTGTAACAAAGGGCTGTTCCACGTTAGTCCTATTTATAGTATTTTTAATCGTTAAAAGGATGGAGTTTTTCAGCTCGCGTGACTGCATGTAATAAGGCTTCCAGAACAGGGAGCTAAATCTCTCCTCTAAACAGAATGATGGGATACTGGCAGTACCAATTTTACATGAAGGTGGCCTTTATTTTATAATTGAATCCCCCCTCCCTTTAAAAAGCTTTAAAAATTCACTTTGGTTGGCATGTTTTTTTCTAAAAGTTTTACATTTTTTAAAAGACGCGCTCTATTATAAATTTCAGCGGAGTGAAGAAATGAAAACTCGAGGTTCTCCTTGGAAAAATAAATAATCCAGTAATGGAGGAGGACAGTAATGTCTCTGAGACTCAGGAATTCTGACTCCATTTTTGCAAGACAACACTGTATTGGATAATGCTCCTTTTACGTGTGCTGTGGACTGTTCTTTCACTGCGTTTGAATAGATTGGATAACCCAATAGTAACTTGTGTGTGTAAAAGGAAAACAACAATAATGCCTGAACACAATGTCCTGTATGTGTGAATTTCATGTAGCTATATGTACCAGTGTTCAATTGCTCCAACACATGCAAGTCATCTGACACAAAAATAATGTAATGTATTGCTTATTTTGTAGTTATTTTGTGTACGTTTTTAAAGATGCTTTCAGTTTTCAAGATTTGGTGTTATTTTCTAACACTATGACTGTGCCTCCTTTTTGTAAGGCTGTTTGTAGGGTCGTCTTGTTGAGAATCGCAGGTCTTCAAAGTCATTTGGTAGCCTCTGACAGCTTTACTGCGAGGATGTACAGTACTTGTGTACCTTGACACCTACGTGGTCCTTGGTACTGGAAATTCAATTTTGTTCTTTAAATATGTATCCTTTGCAGACTGCCGTTCTTGGGTCTTGTGACCTAAGGAACTGAACTAGGTGAATGAAACAACAAAGTTCAGATTGTCTCCTTTTTGTTGTTTTGGGGTTTGGTTTTTTTTGATTTGTTTGGTTGGTTTGTTTCTGAAAAGGCAAGGTGTATGTACCTGGAAGTACTCATTTACACGTCTCTGCCTCTGACAGCTCCTGTGTGAAAACAAGAGAGCCAGATAACTGTTTGATGGCGTTATTTGTCATCATAGTATAATTGAGCCCTTTCTTAACTAAAGGTTTTTTTAAATTTTTTTTTTTGTTTCTTGGAAAGAACAATCCTTCAATAAATGAACTGATCTGAACTTTGCTTCATTTTGCCAAATCAACAATAGTGTTTTGAAGAGGATATCTCTTTCTTTGCATTTTTTAACTAACTTAAGGTTGTGTTGATTATTCAAGAACATTTCCCAAATATGTATTTTGAAGTGCTTTTATTTCCATGACATTTTGTAACCAGAGTAACTTCACTATGTGAATACTTTTGTAGTATGGAATTAGTTCTTAAGACTTTTGCATTTTGCTTGATACTTGTAATATTTGTGTACAAGTTAATGGGAAATGTGCATTAAAAGGAACTTTTCTGTACCATGCCAATCATAATTTTATACAATAAATTAACTCAAATTTCTTTAAAGGAATACGTATTAAATGTTTAGGTTGCTATGAAGTAGTTGGAAAGAAGGTGCAGTGGAGTATGCATGCGAAGATAGTTGTCTACGTTAAAGGAGTAGCCAGTTAGGATTTGAGGATGAATTCTGTGGGTGGGGAGTTACTGACAAGGGAAAGACACTTGATTTTTTTTTTTTTAATTAAAATTAAATACATGCTTAATCATGTTAAATACTTTGAAGGTTAGGTATTTGTAGCAGCCTTTTCAATAAAAGAGTAAGCGTACTTCCGCTTATGAAAGATGTGCTATTGAACCGAAAGAGAATTAGTATTTTTGAAAGTAAAAGTAGTAAAAGTGATGTGATTTTTTTTTTTTTTATATTTTATTTTAGATAGTCTCCCTGCCTCGTGCAATTAAAATTTAAAAGGGTTTGAATCCAGTTCAAATAATATGTGGCAAGTCACCTTCATAAATATTTGCTGAGTTGCTGTGATGGTGAGATTTCTGGTTTTTGTATATGAAACGTACCTAAATTGCAGGTCATATAGAAGAAGGAGCCTCTCTCAGCTGTGCGGCAGCAGTTTTCCTTCTTCCTCTTTGTGGTAAGTGCAACTGTGTAATACATCTGTCAAAATTTAATTTTATACTAAGCACCTGTGAGGAAACCCCCTTTTTTTATCCAAGAGCTTGATATACCTTTTTCAAACTGATTTTTTCGCAATATCTTCAACAAGCGTTGCCAAGTTTGAAGAATGGAAAAACTGCACTTAACGTGGTGTGTGGCTAGTGCCATGTATCGGATCGTTTGTGTTCATTTTCAGCTTTCCACCTGAGGCTGCTATGATGTGGATTTTGACTGGCCAAGATTATTGGAGTCATCAGCGGCCTTGCAAAAAAAATCTAGGATACGATGCTTAAGATGAAATACTATAAATGTGTTCCCGTTCACTCTGTGGCCATTCTTAATGACAAGCAAATAGCTCAAGTAGCTCTCTGACAGGCTTCCTCACTATGATAAACTTGAAGTTGGTACCAGTCCCGTCTACAGAAGAAGATGGTTTGGGCATGAGGGAGTAGGAAATGGAGTGCAGAGGGGAAGCTGATGCAAATTCTGGCTCTGCTGGGGAAAGCAGTTTGTCCCTCTCTTCTCCAGTCCTGCAGAGCTACTGATGTGCCTGGCAACACAGGGATGATGGGTCGTATGCATCCTCTCCTCATGGACGTTAGCATTTGTCTCGCAGTATCCTGCTGTATTGATTTTTAATTTATATTCATTTATTAGTGATAAGTGGCAAGAAATAACTGAGTCTGCAGTTCCAGTCCTGTCCCTTTCCTCCTTCAGTAGATTATTCTGGCATATTGCTAAACTTAAAACTACGCTTTAATGAAGTCTTGTGTTCATTAGTGTAAGTTAAATCCCTCTTGCTAGCCAAGTGATTAATATGTAGTTGGTTGGATCTGGTTTCTCAATTCGTTTGGAAAATTAGCTGGGCAGGATTTGCTGTTGTGATTGTGCAAATCCTCTAATTTTCCTTCTACTTATTTAGGACTTTGGATACATTGCCAAAGAAATTAGCAGAACAGGTTTATTGTACAAGGTTTTTTGTTTCTTTTGTTTTAGAAAAAAGGTTATTAGCAAGATAGCAGAAAAAGGATTTGTTCCATCCTGATCATGAGACTTGAATACCGTGTATCATCCTTCTTAGGAGATGAGAATGTTGCCAAGATGTGGTACAATTAAGCTTAGGTGAGTCAAGGTAATTAGGTGCCCACTTTGGTGATGAGGCTGTAAAACCTGTATCTTCAGGTCAGCATGGCAAGCCTTTTTTTTTTTTTTTTTTTTAATCATATAATCTACAGACCAGCAGAGTTTGGCATTGGTGGCTGCAGCGCATCGCTTCCCATCCCTCCTCATCTGCAGGAGGGGGAATCTAGAGAGCTACAAGTCTTTCAAGCTGAAGGAGAAGAAATCATAGTCTGAGCACAGCTGATGCAGTTTGAGGAGGTTAAATTAACCTTAGTGTTGCCAGAACTGTGAATACTTGTAAGTGCCTTGTTTTCTTAATTGCCAAATCCTTTGACAGCTTCTGCTTCGTTCCATGGGAGGGCAGCTGGGTGGGCTCACCTAGAGGTAGGTCAGTGTCGTCTCTTCTGGAGAATTTTAGTATGCTTTGACTTTCAGACCTCTTAACTTCTGAAATAGTCTTTTGAAAAATTTCGCTGACGTTTTTCTAATTAGAATGAGTTTAGTTTGTCCCAGTAACAGGGCAAGATCAGCTGGGGTGCAGACAAGTGGTACATACCAAGTGGTGTTCATGCATGTGCAGCTGGCCCAAGAAGGAACTTCTGCAGGGCAACGTGCTTGAGCTCGATTTGCTGAACGTGAGGAGTTTCCCTCTGTTCCCAGTGAGCTATAACTGTTTCTCTTGAAGGTTGTGGGTGGGTGGGAGGAAGGAAGGGAAGCCCTGTGGTGATGGACTATTCTAATAGCAAATTTTCACTCTCTGCCTCAGAAACTTGATTGCCTAGGATTACAAATATTCTCCATTTAATGTGAGAAATGGTAGGTGGTGAGGGAATAGACTAATGAATTCTCTGACTGTGATTTTTGTGAGGGAGTAACAATTTCCTTCGGTACATGATGAAGCACCCAGATGATAGAGGGGTGGTTTTTCTGTTGGCTTTTTGGGAGTGGGGAGGAGGTGGGGTTGATATTACTGGAAGCAAGTAATGCTGAAATGGCAATGATATGAAGTTACTGCTGATTCTTTTGAACCTTGACTTACTATGACTGTTTCAGATGGCCTTTACAGCTACAGGGAATAGTTTCTCAGAAGCAGTCGGAGTAAGAGCACCTCAGCTTCTGGAGGGCTGCTGAATGTGTATCTCTGCATCCAGGGCCTGCTTTTATAACCTGGGCTAGCAAAGTCCAAACCAGAAGCAGCGGATAGTTCGCATCAGAAGAGGATCATGTCTTGCTGCCCTATTGATACCTTATGCAGCAGAATTACATGGCAGATGGTTTGCCTGCCTGAAAGGCTTCCTTTTTGCCTTGCTGTGCTTTGCCAGCTCAGGCGGCTGCTGGGTGAGGAAGAGCTGTGCCTCCCTCCCTGTTTGCTTTTCCACCAGCCGGGGAGGCAGAGGTTGTGGAATTGAAGCCAGAGGTTGCCCTGTGTCTTTCATTCTCAAACCACTTTCTGAGTAGCTTCTTTTCCCTATGCTTTAAAAATACCAAAACAACAAAAAACCCCACGCCAACACCACCCAAAAAACCCTCCAGGACTGGTAAAATTCATGCCAGTGAATGAATATCTTATGTACTCTCCTGTGGATGTAAATTGAAGTACAAGATGATGTTTTGTGTTCAGCCAGCTGTAGTAATCTTTTCCATGCTCAGCGGCTTCTGTGCAAAATGAAGTTCTCCAGGCACTGAGCTTGCTGGGGTGCAATACTACGGCAGCCATGAAGGGATGTCATTGCAGCTTACACTGTATTGAATCACTGATTTCTAGTCGTCTTAACATTGCACTGAATTTTAGAGTTTCACAACTGTGGCAACAATAACTGCACGTGTGTGTGCAGCTCCAGCGTCACACAAATTGGTGCTTTAACAAGCATTTGGTGTTGTCTCTGTTGCATTTTGTGGGAAGGCTGCACTGGTTGTAACATGATGTCTCTCTTGTCCAGATTTGTCTGGCAAGAGTACAGTTATTTGGTATTTTGGTGAGTTGTACTGTATTTCACTGGATATAGCATCCCTCTTCCCCCCCTACCCCCACATCAACCACAGTGGTTTACCAGATGTTGTAAGGGTATCGCTTAATTTGCAGTCAAACAGACAACTCCGCTATGTGTACACGCTAGTCCAGCATTGAACAGGTCTTTTTCTGTGGCTGGCTCCTTTCAGCTGAGGAATCTGTCTTTTTTTTCCAGCTATATCGTCTTTTTTTTCCAGCTATATCAGACAATCTAATGAAATACATTCTAATTCCTTGCAAATGATGCTTCTTTAGATTAAGTTGGGTGTGACAGTATTTTTTCCAACAAGCTTTGAGGTGGGAAAATGGCAGGGTCCGGAGGAAGAACCCTGGACTGCCCAGAGCCCCCGGCATTTGCACCGGGGAAGAGAGTCTTGTGGTAATGAGTTTTAAAAATGTTTCCATAAAGAAGCAGACTGAGACTGGAATTGAAAATTTAGAGGAGGAGGGGAAAAGTTGCAATTAGTGCAAGAGTATTAGTATACTTAACAGGAGGTAAAAATCCTGGCAGCTATAATTAGATGAGGTTATTCTCCCCTTTTCAATGAGTCATTGCTTAGAGAATGGATTAAATGTTTTTTTTGCCTTTTTTTTTTTTTAAATCCTTTTCACGTGTTAAAGCCTGAGTAGAAAAAGCAGAGGGCGTCACAGAAGAATGTATTAACAATGCAGAAAATGCAGACTCATAAAGATTACTGAATATTAACCTTGAGGCAAGGCAGAAATTGGCTTTTATAAGTGGCAGGTATGTTGGTACAAATCTACTTTTCTTCATTATATCCGCTCTGATAAACAGTAAAGGAAAGTAGCCACGTAGCGAAGCATGGATAGATTTGTATCATGTGCATTATATTCTCCTGGGGAAAAGTCCTTGGGGATTCAGTTTTTTGGGGTTGCGTGTAGTACAGAAGTACCTGGTGTCCTCTTCCTGAACTCCATGCTGACTCTGTATGAGCCACTTCTCTGTCTCAGAATTGGTCAAATGTGTACCTGCCGTAACATGACATGAGCCTGAGCAAATAATTCCTGCCTCTTATCAGCCCCTCTTACCAGCTTGGAACTTGAATAAAGTTGGAAGATGTGGCTGTATTATCTGAAAATGGATATCATCATCCTTGATGATATTTACAGTGTTTCAGGTACCTTTGATGGAAGCCCTGTACCTGTGTAATGTGTGATTGCATTTGCCAAAGTAAGAGGTGAGTTTTCTCCTAAAAAAACCTATTTCACCTAATATTTAAGTATCATCATATCCAAGCTGGGAAATTCCGTCTCGAACAAGTGAGGTCATATTGATCAGCTGAAGCTCCTGAAAAGCAATTTCTCTCCAGTTTGTAGCATTATACGGTAATGAAAATTGGGAGGGATGTCATCCAGTCCAGCCCCTGCTCAGATCACGTCCAGTTAGATCAGGTTGCTTGATGTCTATGTGTAGCTGAGGCTTGAGTATCTTCAAGGATGGAGGATCCACAAGTCTGGGAGACCCGGTCCAGTCTTTGGCCATGTTATGGTTTGAAAAAACCCATAACAATTTATTGTCATTTAGACAATTATTCTATCAGCCAATGACCCCTCCCCACCTGGAAAGGGGAATTGGGGAAAGCAAGGAAACATGAGGTTTGAAATATAAATAGATTTAATAGGATAAAACTAAATAATTAACAATAATACTAAAGAACCAGTATTAATCCCGATACTAATATAAGATATACGAGAATTATACTCAGTCAATTATTTCAGCAGGAAGCTGTGCACTCCCGGCAGGGGACAGTAAATGTCGGACACTGTGAGCGCTACGGCTTCAGGAGGAAGGGAAGGGCTGAGGGGTCTGGCACCAGGGCAAGGAGTTCTCTGGACTGTTGCCATCAAGGGAGAGAGAGAGACTACGCAGCAAACTTTCTAATTTATACCAATGTGACAATCACGGTATGAAATAATCCTTTTTGCCAGCCTGGGTCAAGTGCCTGGGTCTCGCTCCTCCTCATCTCTGCAGCTGGCAAGGCTTGAAAACACGGAGACCTTGAATCCCACATAGCCTAGCTGGCTATAAAGTAAATATTTTCAGGAATTCAGACACTAGAGTCTTCCAAAAGTGGAGTTTTCCCCAGCATTAGAAAATAAATTAGTCCTGTGTCGCTCAACCCAGGACAGACCACTTTCATGGCGAAATAATTTTTTCCTCATACTTGCTCAGAATTTTTTGTGTTGCAGTTTGTGTCCATTGCCCCTGCTCCTGCCACCGAGCACCTCAGAGAAATGTC
This sequence comes from Dromas ardeola, assembly GCA_013398915.1. Taxonomy (NCBI): domain Eukaryota; kingdom Metazoa; phylum Chordata; class Aves; order Charadriiformes; family Dromadidae; genus Dromas; species Dromas ardeola. The sequence continues at coordinate 600,372 of VYZM01022868.1, forward strand.
TGGCTCCATCTTCTCTTGCCTGCTCATTAGGTAGTCAAATACAACAGCTGAATGAGAGCTGGAGCCATGGCTCCCTCAGAGGCGCTTCTGCGGGTCTGCTCCTGCCTTGCCCTGCAAGAGCCCAGCTGGAATGAGCAGAAGGTGCTGGGGAGGTTGGTACCATGATGGGGAAACTTGGCTGGGAAGAGAGCAGAAGCGCAGAAGGTCATGTTCACACCGGCAGCCCTGCGGGTCAAAGAAATGCACGCTTCCTTGGATTTGTTGTCCCTCTGCGGTTGTAATGAAATGCACGCGCTCTGCATATTTACATTGCAAAACAGTTATTTGTGTAAGAAGATCATGGATGAGGAGAAAGGCAACTCCAAACGCTGACCTGGCTATGTTACAGCAAGAGAACAAAGAAAAATACGAAATCCCAAGTGACATCTCAGACTAATTTTGTTTTTATCCTGCTGCTGAATATGCATTTTTGCCATTTAATGATGTAACTGCTTAGACATGTCCCCAAAACTTGAATTTTTGAATTGTATTCAATTGCTTAAATGAAGTAGCTACATCATATATTATTTCATTCCAAAATTTTTGTGTAAATACCATTGAAATTATTAAACTGTTCTTTTTAAAGTGTCAGCTTAAAGTAATATCAAGTGAAAATAATACCAGAACATCAACTACTCAGAGCAGTGTTTTTCTTCAGAGAGGTAAGTGTCTGCAATAATGACAATTAATGCAAATGCCTGAACACCTGCAAATATATGTTTCAAGTGCTGTGAAATCACTGTGAGGGATTTACAGGCCTGTGCAGTCCCAGCAACTGCTTTATATTTTCTATAGTTTAAGGGTACTGGGTATTTAACAGTAGCAGGACAACGGCAGTGCTACCAACACAAGGAATTAATTTGTCTGAGCTTCTCAAAGAACAACAGAAGTCCTGTTTTGTGTAATAAATATTAGGTACGTGGAGACCAGTTTTCCTGAAGTACTTCGGTGCTTTAGGGATGTGTGACGCCATCTACCAAGGGTCTTCAAAGCACTTTGGCACCCAGTACTGCTGAACGTTTCTGACCTTTACCAGTGCTTCTGAGGGCTGATCCATGTCTTTGCCTTCTGACCTTCTAGCATCTGTATTGCTCGGTCTTGCCCAGCATTCAGTGAAGCACAAGAGGATCAGAATGGTAGTGCTCTGGTATCTTCTGCAAAGCAGCAATTCCCTGATCCCCATTCCCAATGTTTTCTGAGCTTGGCAGCTCTCGGGAATCTTCACTCATGATGTATCAAGATACTGTGGTACAGGCGTCGTGCCTCTTGGTGCGTGACTGTCTTGCTGAGTTGCCTCAGGCATGCTTACCTCTAGCTTGGAATAAAAGAATTAAAATTTGATATACTTTTCTTGAAATCTTGACAAACCCTAACCTACCTAGATGTCATCATTTAAATGCAGGCTGCAGAACAAGCTCAGAATTACACTGAATTTAACACAAGTCACAAGGGAAGGCTGTGAATGTATTGAAACACCGGACAGTGAACCAGACCTGCTCCCTACTAATGTCTTAAATTGCCCAACCTAAATCACGTGGGGCTTGTGAGCTGGAGCTGCAATGCAAAGCAAAGCGCTGCTTTCTATATATGGTTTCGCTTTGCTCTAGAGATCTCTCAGCATATGTCTGAGATGATCCTGAAGAAGGTAGTGCTGACACATTTTGCTTGTACTCTTTGTGCTACATGCAGGAAGAGAGAGGAGGAGTGGAACAAAGAGGTTAGGAAATCAGTTGTTCGTATAAATATATATACATATATATATGAAAGTGCAGATTAAGTAGGCTCACAACCATGTTGGACTTCAAAATACATTGCTTCTTGCACTGACCATGGAAAATTAGCAGCAGTCCAATTTTAATCTGTAAAACAATTTTGCACAAGGGGTCTTGTGGGACACGGTATTCTGTGTGCTTACAAGTCAAAAACCTGTTCTTGAATTCCCATCCTTGCAAAATCAGCCTGAAAGTCAGGTCCCTGGGAGTGATTCCGTGAAACTGGCTCTGAGATGCTGTGCTTGTGTCTTTGCAGGGAGGAGCATCAGGAAGACATACTGCCAAATCAGGCTTGCAATTGCATTCGGCAGCATCCTGGTTTTACCCCTCAACATATTTGTCTTTCTGAGGATGTTTCTGATTTCACAGCAGGTGAAGGGAAGCACTCATTGTTGAAGGCAATGCCATTAGTTGCCAAAGCCCAGCTTCTACATTGGCTTGGGATAAAGTTTTGTTCCATTTGGATATAATTCCTTTCAGTAGTCTGTAGTTTGCACCATCAGTCTTCAGCTGCTCTTTGGAAAGGCTGAAATTTTGCAATAAGAAAGTAGTAGCAATAAGCAAGCTTTATTATCTTGTGTCAATATTCTTACAATATTAACTTCACATGGATTCCAAGAACTCTGTGTTATATTTAGATTTGTGTCCTCTGATGTATGCTTAGCAGTTTGCGGATTTAATAATAAATTAAAATACAGATGGCGCCCACTCTGGAACTAGCTGGATTATCTCATTGTAAGAGACTGGAACCTCAAGCATATAAAAGCAAAACCAGTTGTATTTTATAATTTAAGTATAATTTAATCTTATATAAATTTAAGGTTATTTTATCAGTGTGTTCATATGTAGATGCGTTAAAGCTCTAGCTCCTACTTAAAGGCTTAAGAAAATGCTTCGATGAAAAAGCAGTATGCTAAATATTCAAAACTGGAGGGATGAGAGAGAACCCCACTGTATCTGACATCCTCCCCTTGTTTTGGGTAACCAAAAAACCCCCTCATTTTCCAAGCATCTGCATGTGTTCAAGGGTCTTAGATCTTACAAATCTAATAGGACGCAGGAACATTGCTTAAAACATTCTCTTTACGTTAATCTTCAGAAAAGAACCAGCTGTCTCTTCCTTCAGCCCACCTCCTCTTTAAATATATAGATGAACTTCCAAGCAACATTTCTGGAAAATGTCAAAGTTTGGACTTAACATAATTAAGGTCTGAGCCCAGCAGAGAGCTCTGTTCGGTGAGGCAAGCTCATGCGTCTTTGCAGAACAATGCTTAATAAAGGAGTGCAATATCCCCCAAAGAAAAGTCTTGCATTAAATGCTACATTAAATGAAATATTTTTAATCATTTCACTATCTAAATACCATTCCTTTAATAATCAGAATAATATTCAGTGGAGAAAATTTGCATAAGAAATAATAAAAAGGTATGTTGATTCATTGTGAGCTGCAGAAGGTAAATCCTTCTATCCACCCCTTGTAGAACAGTATGTTACATTCTAGGTCAGAATGAATTAAAAAAAAACACTGTTCACTAAAAATATGAGGAAATTTTTAGCTAGGTAGGCTACATGGAGGCAGGCAGGCAGCTTTTTGTACAGTGCTCATTTTGAGCATCTTTTTCGCTTCCCCCATTTCCTACTCTCGAAATGGATTCTTAGTATTAACAAGGTCAATATCTCTTAAAGACTTTTTTATTTTTGATTTTTTTTTTGGAAGGTGCAGGGATTTCTGAAGATTAGGAATCTTTTAAACTCCCATGGCAGCAGGACTTGTTCCTCTCTCTTCAGTGGAGCTGCTTCTCCTTTTGCAGTTTGATTTGCCTTTGTAATGCTGTTCGCCTGGCTTTTCACTCGCAGCAGAAGAAAAGGCAAAGATCTGGTCAGCTGCTAAACACACCCCAAATTTGCCTGTAAGAAGAAAAGAAGCCGATGCAAGACTGACCATGATTTTTCCTCTAAGGGATCAGACAACTGCTTTATATTCTATCTGCTAGCTTGACCTATTTGCGTGCACGTCGGTAATCATCTCTCTTTAGAATAAAAAAAAACCCGCAACATCTCTGGGTCTTATTAGGAGGTTCCTCATGTTGATAACCAAGTTTGGCTAATTAACGGGAGAGATTGATTAGTGTGGTCAGAAGGGGGAGTTCTGGTCCGCAGTTTGTAATCTCCTTGACCACCTCTTCCCAAACAGGGATTTATGCAGGAAAACAAATAACTATTGATCTTAGTAACCTTGTGGTCTGTGGCAGATGCAAGAAGCAAGGGGAATCACAGAAAAAGTTTCTTTTCTTCTTTTTGATCTCTTCCACTAATGATTTATTTCCACTGGAGCTATCTGAAGAAGAGCTGTACAGTTTGGCAAGTAGGTTGACAGGCCATAATTAACACAGAGCTAAGCTGCAACTATGCTAATAAATTATGTCTTGGACTGTTCACTGGCACTGAGATACAACATCGTGAACAGTCCATGTCCATACAGCTAAACACTCTTGTCATCTTAAACACGGTGGAGATGCCCAAACTGGGTGAATTCCCCAGCCATACTAACTCCCAAACTCAACTTGGAAGCTTTTTAGGAGAGTGCTGGTCAGCCAGGGGAGCCTGCTGGGGACTGTTTTGGTAATTTAGCAATGTAGTTGAGAAAGTGAATGCTTGAGAACACTCCCCGTCACTTCTTAACTTTTGTATTTTCAAAACCAGTGTATTGCTTGCTTTACAGGAGCGAAGGGGTATCCCTAGGAGGGTTTTCATTACTATGTGGCACATGGGCCTGCAGACCTCAGTCAAGCTGAGGCAGGTGAAACTAAAACAGAGGAAAGATCTGCCAGATAAGGAGATCCTTCGCCAGCTGCAGAGTGGTTGACTTCGTATTGACAAGGTCAATATCTGTTAAAGACTCCTGCTCTCTGGAGAGTTACCAGGTTTTCCTCGCCAGCTATTACAGTCCCTTCTCCCTTGAGGCTGAACATCTCAATGCCAGCCTTTAGCCATCTCGTGTGCCCACAGTTGTCCTGCTGGAATATAGACTCCTTCTTCTGGGGACAAAGAGCACGCTCTGAGAAACTGATTGAGAGAAGGCAGATTCAAAGCGAAGCCTGGTCAGATCACCTCTGAAAGATCTAACGGCATGTGTACGCTGCCTGGTAGAGCGTGCTAGACACTGAACAAGCAGAATTTCCTCCTGCATTAGATGTGGGCTGCAGCAACATCACTGTAATCACAGCCGAGCCGTACCACCACCCCCACGGTAACTCTCATATTAAAGCCACATTTGGATGCTCTTTCTCCTGCTGACTAACTCTTTATGTGTCAAGCAGATTCATTGCTTGGTGAGCTTCAAAAATCCAGGTCCCCACAAAACTAAGATTTACAAGCAAAGCAGCCCATCCTTCTGGGGAAAGAAGGGCAAGACCCACAGTATTAACGCTGTGCTGAAAGCAGGAAATCTGAGGTTGTCTCCCGCGTTTTGGGGGAAATGTCTCTCAGCTTTTGTTCCTCATCTGTAAATAGAGATTGTTTCCGTTTTCTTACGTGTTTATGTTGTGTGGTTGTGGCAGCGTGGGCTTGCTCACCCTGCGAGCAGCTACAGACCCACTACAGAGGGATCCTGCAGCTGCAGGAGGACTCTAGGCACTGTGAGAATTATGAAAAGTAATAGCCAGGTAGCTGTAGCTCTCTAGATGATGGGGATTTGGGGATTTGCAATTCCTTAGAATATATAGAAGAATCTCCCTGGAGGAATAAGGATTGTATTTATGTTTCATTGCTTCGGAACCTTCTCTGGTTTTAAATAAGGAAGGGATTGATGCTAAATGTTATCATATGACAAAATTGCTTGTAACAGCAGGGGACTGAACTCAACTAAAAGGATGGGGAAAGCTGTGTTTAGTCCAGCATGACTGTGATTTGGCTGTGTGTTTGTACGTAGAATTTAATCACTTGTCTACAGCTATGCAGCACTGAAATCCTGCAGAAATACAGTATTTGTATCACCTCAGAAAGGAGACGCTAGCTATAAATGTGTGCTATGAAATATTCAGCATACTTTCCTGCCACAGAGAGTTTGAAAGGCGTGCTGCTAATGTTGGCGTAACAGTGTTTCATTTGATTTCGCACTCAATACGGTTTGTGCCAGATGAGAATGCCACGTGGACAGCTGATGTCTGTCAGTAGCTGGCTTGGGGACCGAGAGTGGTGAGTAAAGGTAATTGAAAGAGTAATTAGATTCTAATTAGTAGCTGTTAAGGCATCTGCCTTCTCTAGCTTGTTTTCCCTTGCAGTATTATGCAGTCTTCCTGGGTGACAACCCACAAACAGATTTAATTAGCGCTGTATGTTTCAGAGGACTTGAAGCTTCATGGTTCCACGTTTTGTTGACTTTTTGCAAACTAAAGGATTCAGAGTTTTGGCGGTGACACAAGAAGCACATAATGAATAGTGTCAGCTGTGTGTAAAGCAGAATACATGTATATTGACAGCACCAGCGTCTCTCACATTGTGCTATTGTCTTAAATAGCCAGAGGAATATGAAGAGAAAATGCAAATAGCTGCCCCAGCCACCCTGATTTCCTGCAATCAAAGCTTATGACGCATGCTTACAGGCACTAGAAGTATTTGTTACTATCTGCAGGCCTAGTCCTGTATTATTTTTCCAGCCCTTTTCTGACCTTTCTATACATGCCATGGTAGTATCTGACTGACCAGCCTGAACTAGTGGGTTCTGCAAGACATCGATGGGTTTCAGCTATCTCTAGAGCCAGTGGAGAGTAAGGCGACCATCCTGGGAGGTTGGCTCCACAGTTACGGTATTACCTGAGCATGTGTGTGTAGTTACATTGCAAACTCCTGAAAGGCGATGTCTTTGTGCTCATATCTGAGAAATCTCTGACATAAAACACATGCCCTTCATAAAGCTGTGACTATTTTTGTTTTCCAAGTGTCTGAAACTGCTTTAGGTTCCTGCAGCTTCCAGTGCCCACGTTGATCGATGGGGTACCCTGAAGTCCTCAGGATTATCCATCTACCAGCCAAATACCTTTTCTGACTGCAGGTTAGGGCCTTTCGCTTAGGGCCAGTTAAACCAAGTCTGTCCTAAGAAGGGATATGCCTAACCCTTATGTTGCTTCTGGGCAGAGAGAAAGCATGCCCTAGTATTTGACTTGTTGCACTGAACTCGGTTGTGCTCGTATACGTATGCCTTCTGTCAGCATTCACTGCAATGACACTTAAAACAGTTACTCTGGTTGAGCTCACCTAACTTTAAGGGTCTTGTTGCTTTGGTTCCCAGCAGAATCAGTGGAAATTAAAGTATAATTCATCTGATCATATAAAAGGTGTCTACTTCAGGAGGAAATGAAGCAGTCCTTGAACTGTTCTTGCTGTTCCTGCCCGGCTCCCTGCTCTCTGCAGGACTATGGAAGGATCCTGTGGTGACTTGGATGAGAAGTATGCCAGGCAAAACCCACATTTGATTCAATGAATCCCATCCTTTGCTGTCTGGAGCTGTGACATCTCTAGAGTAAACTTTTTAATCAACATCAAAGAAATAAGATCATGTTTCTGGGCTCACCTGATGACAGCATAGAGTAAACGTGTCACTGGAAGTAGAACCAGTCCTGTTTCCTCTTTAATCTGACTGATTCAACCTAATTTCTACCTACATTCCCGAACCCTGTGTTTTCTGCTAATAGCATTCAGCGAGCCAAAAAGAAAATACTAGGCTCTGCCGTCATCACAAGCAGGAACTCTTTAATGTTCTAAGTAAATACATTGTGCTATTTATGTTTCACTTTATGTCTCTAAATAGGCCTGTGTCCCTAACATAGCAAGCTGTCCTGAAATTTTGCTAATGTAGATATATTGCTGGCTTGGCAACCAGCTGTTTCGTGTGCTCAGACTTCCCATTCACTCAGGGATAGAAATTGCCCAAGAGTTACAACAAAACCTCTCAGATGTAATGAGGAGAGTAGCAATAGTAACGTAATTATTTTTAAAAAGTGTATTTTTCTAAACACTTTCAAGAGGATTGTAATGTTTTTTCTCCATCTGATAGCAATAAAAGGAGGGCTAAGGAGAATCTCCATCCCCTATTGGATGCAGCGGGAAACAGTGACCAAGGATGAAGAAAAGGCTGAGGTACTTAATGTCTTTTTGGCCTCAGTCTTTAATAGCAAGACCAGTTGTTCTGTGGGTACCCAGCCCCCTGAGCTGGAAGACAGGGATGGGGAGCAGAATGAAGCCCCCATAATCCAAGGGGAAATGGTTAGCAACCTGCTACACCACTTAAACGCACACAGGTCTATGGGGCCTGATGGGATCCCTGATCAGGGTTCTGAAGGAGCTGGTGGAAGTGCTCACCAAGCCACTTTCCATCATTTACCAGCAGTCCTGGCTAACTGTGGAGGTCCCAGTTGTCTGGAGGTTAGCAAATGTGACGCCCATCTACAGGAAGGGCTGGAAGGAGGATCCAGGGAACTACAGGCCTGTCAGTCTGACCTCAGTGCTGGGGAAGGTTATGGAGCAGATCATCTTGAGTGCCATCACCCAACATGTACAGGATAAACAGGTGATCAGGCCCAGTCAGCATGGGTTTATGAAAGGCAGGTCCTGCTTGACTAACCTGATCTTCTTCTATGACAAGGTGACCTGCTCAGTGCATGAGGGAAAGGCTGTGGAGAAATTGGCTGCTCATGGCTTGGGTGGACATACGATTCACTGGGTAAAAAACTGGC
>VYZM01022878.1:0-12500 GCA_013398915.1 Dromas ardeola
TACATGAGGTTTGGTGGATTCTATTTCTGAGAGACAAGTAAAAAAAATACATTAAAGTTTCTTCCTTCAGCACAACACTTTGCAGATGACAAACAGTTGTGAGCTACATCCTCCTGTCAGAAATTAATGCTCGAATATATGAGCTAGAGAGGTTATGACATAAATCAAGGTATGAATGAAAACATGATAAATAGATGCATTTCCTTTCGGAAAGTGAACTCATCAAATGACCTCATTCATATAGACCTGTATACTTAAGAAGATTATACAATTGTAATTTACAATTACACCATATTGATGTTGATCTATTACTAACACTGACACTTTAACATTTAAAAAGCTTTACACCCATGAAGGATTGTACTGAACATGTCTTTCAAAATGGAAGTGAACAGACTTTTATAATACTAATTTAGAAAGCCACTGTGAGAACTGTGAAACTCACCATTCTGTGTTGGGCTGAGATGACTCCATCCCACTCAGGATCTTGTTGGATGGTCGTGACCAGAGTTGGTAGCTCCTCAGAGTGAGGTTTGTTGTGCATTACGTTATGCAGAGGCAGGTGGGAGGTCACATGCTGATCACTGTTACCCTCTTCCTTGTCTCGGGATGCTAAGTCCTGGGTCATTGTTTCCTCTCCATCAGCTGCACATGCAAATGGAGAGGTAGCCTGCTTGGAAGACATTCTTCTACAAAACAAGAATAGCAGACAAAAAGAAAGCATTGGTGTTAAATGAAAAAAATATCAAGCTCAAAACAGTCCTCTAAACACTCCACACTTGCCTACAACAGTTAAAAATTATTCATATGCGGTCAACGAAAGTACTCCAAAAATTACAGGTTTGGGGGATCTGGATCCAAAACACTGAGATAAAGTATTCATTGATGCCACGTCACGGTCAGGGTTAAGTTATATGATGTCATTCTATTCATTTAGTCTTGTCAAACAATATAATTTTCTCCACCCATAAGAAAATAGTGATTTTATTTGTATTTTCATGTTGATTTTGCATAAGAGTTCAAGTCTTTAACTCTTAATCCGATGAGCAATCTGAAGGTTATAAGCAAACACTTAAATGGGAGAGTCCATCATGCTTTCCTAACCTCATTCCTTGCAAGCAGAGGATGGTTTCTACACAGATGAGAATTTTTAAATCCATTTCAAATTCTGCCAAGTCAGTCCTTTTGCTGTTTGTTTAAAGCTGTATCTGCTCTTAACCTGTTTTTACAGGTTTTGCTCAGGTTTACCTTTTGGAAAGTGTTTTGAGATGTTCATGTGAAAGGTGCTCTAAAACTGAATGGTTTATTGAATGGATGGATAATATCTGAGTAATCTTTTACAGTTTGAACTAAAATCTAAAATAATTATGTTTCATTTCATATTAGGCACTGAGTACAGGATACAGCTCAACAAATTACTTTAAATGACTTAAAAGTGTAATGAATAAATGCATTGATTTATGTTAAATGTCTTTTCCTAATAATGGCCTCTTACTACCATCTCATATGCAAACATACAGCTTTCACCACAGTTTCTCCACTTAGATGAAAATATAACTGACTTCAACTCAAAAATCTGAAAACACTTTGTTTAAAATTTCTAATAAGATTAACTGCAACTGTTAAAACAATCATTAATAAACCTGAAAGAAGACAGCTAAAATATATAAGCTATTTTCCCAGGTTTTAGTAACTTTAGAATATCCTTGACACTGAAATTGCTGAGGAACTAAGGAATACGATCTTCACCTTAATTGCTTTTTAACAATAATTGATTTCATACCATTTCTTTAAAAATGCACAAATCAGTTAACATAGGAAACCACATGAGCATTTTTCAAATTAGCAAATCATTAACTTGCTAGTACTGTTTCTACAGACAAATAAATACTGATTAAAGGGTCTGGAAATCTGAGACTAACAGTTAAATTTACAAATCTGTCACATGCTTTCATGAATATTACAGTGAAGGAAATATCAAGTGCAAAGAAAAATAATTAAGTTAATTCCAATTTAAACAGTAGTTTTTATGTAGCAGCCTGTGTTTCACATAGGATTTAACAGCTAATGCTAAATTTCTCACAATTAATGAGGGAGTTCAGATTTAGTATCCTACAGTGAAAAAAAAATTAATATAGGATCAACTAATCTAATTATGTACAGTTCTATATGAAAGTATTACAAGCTTTGAAGTGCTTTGAAACATATTAAAACACTGATACCTATTTAGAATAACTATTCTGTAAATAGAGATAATCCTGCCTCTTAAACTTGATACTGGTGGGGAAAAAAAGGTTTGCATTTTCTTTAGGGGAGCCTAAGTGTAAGTGGGAGTCTACTATTAATGTTGCCAATAAGCAGAACTGAGGAATTTAAACCGTGTATTACATTCTTACTATGCTAAAGAATTTGTGTTGATGCTACGGAGAACATGCCAAGGGTTCAGCAACCAGCATTATTGTATGTACTTCAAAAGGTTCTGGTTCATAATTACTATGATCCAAGATAAAATAAAAGGTTTACTTTCCATTTTCTCATTAAAATAGTCATGTTAATGTAATCACTCACATGAAAATATAAGTCCACGCTCTATGCAATTTGAAAACGAGACATGAAAACTGAAAGTCACAGTAGAGGATTTTCCTTTCTTTCACCTTCTCAACAGAACCCATTCCTGTTTCAAACTGAACGAGCTTCTGTGAAAGGCAATAGCTATGGCTGTTTCTTCACCATAAATTAATCATGACACAAAACTAGAAATGAAAATGTCTCTTAAGAATAATTTCAGCTACAAACTGCACCAATGAATAATAGTGCACAATCCTAATTAAACACAACTCTGCAGCTGCAAAAATAGGCTCAATCTGTCCAAAGCTACGAGTTGGCTTTAAAGGCTGGTTTGTTAGGGACTGTTTTCTTAAGGAAGGCTGGGCCCTCAGTCTTAATCAGCCAATAAATTATTTCCTGCAATTACATTAAATAGAAAATTATCTTCAAATTGGGAATGTTAATTGAAAATCAAAATTCAGACTGAAGTTTAGAAATTACATGCTGAATATAATTAGTCTAGAAAGGCTTCACCTCTATTTCATAAACAGGCTTTTGGTATTTCCTCAAGTGACCATTCAGTAGAGCTATCTACTGGTAATGCACTATAGAGGAACGCTTTTTCTTTGCCATGTATGCTAACGTACTTTCCTCTTATTCATGATGTTTCAAACACAATGAAATAAAAATCTCTCTTCATGTTCTGTTGTTTAAGTTGATTACATAGAGAAAAGGGGATCCTGTTAACCTTAAAAAAAAATATATTACATTGACAAAGTCGCATTCACTAACAATCTCAAGACATGCCCAGCAACTTTTTTTTTTTTGCACTAAACTAAGAGAACGGACCAAGAGCAGGGTTCAAATGCTTTCTAGCTCCACCTACCCCTTTTCTCCACTGCTGCATTACGGTCAGACACATTTTCACACTGCACTTTACCCAGTTACTTAGAGTCCTGGGGCCTGAAAAGAATGACAGGCTCAGGCAGGCCTCCCAGGCACTTGCTCTCCTCATGACATAATTTTTTGGGGTGTGTTTCACTTCCATTTTCCCCCAAACCTTTGTTAAAACGGCAAGATTTAGCACATTAAATATGGTCAGAGGTCAGCACTTAATGGTACCTTTCACGTTTTTGGTTGCTAGATTTTAAACATTGGGGTAAAAGGGACAGAGATGTAGGACCCTGCTAGATTAAGCACAATCATTAACTCAATCAACATACCTCATGTGTACATGTCTTCTGAGGGTGCCAGGTTATGCACCAAATATTGATTATGCCTGGCTTTATAATCAGTAAAACAGAGTAAATATAAACTCTGCAACTGGGTGTTATCCAGTCAATTGCTTCAAGCAGGTTTTTACTCATTACCTGTTTGGTTTTACTTAAATGGGAGAATTCTGTGCACAGAACTCCATCAGGTCCAAAGGCAGCGTTCGGCCAGTAACTCCAAGGTCTCGTCAAATTCAAAGGGAGAAGAATCTGGCCCATTTGAGTAGTTTGTGTTCACGATAACATTAATCCATAGAAAGGGTTGTTGTGTTAAAATGTTTTAATGTTAAAATATGAGTATGAATAGTAGTAAGATTTTAAGCCATAATAACTTCCCAATTTTGCATTTAAAATATTCAAAATGCATTTGCTAAAATCCCTGGCAAGAGGAAAAAAAATAATATTCATAATAAGGCTTGTAAAAGGTATCAGAAGTTTACTAATTTCCACTATAATTTATTTTATTTTTTCTCCTATTATCAATTAAATTCACTCGAATGATGTTTAAAAAAGTTTCTGATAAAAAATATCTCTCTAGTTATAACCCCTGCAAACAGGGGTTTATAATGGAAGTGCTGACACAACCCTAACTACAGCAGCGCAAATGGTGCCGCTATAATACACAAAATCAAGTTCTATTATTCTAAACTATCCTCGCTCGGGGGGTTTTCTTTACTGTGCTCCCAGACAAACTGCTGAAGCATGAAAAATTTAAATGCAATCAAGTGGGTCCAATTCTACTTTACTAGAACAAGTGTCTACAGTGGTACAATCTTAAAAGAAGATGCAACAGATTTGTTTGGTGCTTTTCTTTCTTTTTTCTTTTTTAGCTGTTTATTTATAATACTGTGCAGTGGAGATAAAATAAGAGAGGAAATTACACTTGCATTATATCAGTATATTGATTACACAGCACACAATCAGAAAGAAAATTACATTGTGAAATTGTTGCTTTGGTTAAATGGACAGATTAGCTGAACACAGCAATCACTAAAGGTGGAAAATATACCTAATGGGTATGAAAAAAAAAAGTTGAAAAAGGCCCTAATTATCTGAAGTCCTATCACCTACTCAAGAATTAAATAAATCTTGATTTGGATTTGCCAGAACTAGAATAGATTCTGTCTCATTTTGAAGTCAAGGCAGAAAAAGAATGGGATCATTTGTCAAAACCTCAGTAAAGCTGAGGAATTGGACCCCAATTGCAGTCAGCCTCGATACCGAGCTAGAAAAGCCAAAATTGAACTGCTAAGGGTTTTTTATCTATGTAAAACTAAACACAGTCCCAAACAGCTCCATTCTCTATATATCTGACGTGATTTTTTTATTTTAATCCAGAGAAGAAATTCCCTCTGCTGTAATGATGGTTGTCAGTCAGATTCTCAAAACATCATTTTTCCTTTTTTTCCTACAGACAGTGCGTGTTTTACCTTTCTCGATACAAATAATAATTTTTGTTTTTTGGTCTAAGGCTTTTCTACGGTCTCAAATTCTTCAAACAATGTATATCTACTTTTTCAAAACAATTAGATGATATTCCTGACATGAAAGGCTCCCAAAAGCCTAAAATCTTCCACCCCTGCTGACTGCTCGAATGATTAAATGTTACAGTGGAAATTATGGCTAGACCTGGAGTTTTAGCTGCTAGACATTTTAGAATCAAGCCACAAAGTATTAACACAGATAACAACAATGTGGTAGCCCAGACACTATTTCAGAAACATATAAACTAAGCAATAACAACGAGATATATGGCAAAGCAGACTTGTAGTTGGCCGGAGACTCTAGCTTCTGCTCTGCTCCACCCTCACAAAGCATTCATAAACCTAAAGGCATGTCTACACTGCAGCCACATAAACGACTGCTTTGTAATGCAGAGATATCCAAACTAATTTTAAACAAGCTCGTTTCTGATAGCACTCCAACTACAGTAGCGTGGTACTCAGATGGACTAATTCATCCTGCTTTAGTGACTGCAGTATAGACATAGCCCAGGTCTACAGCTCCACCAGTAGATTGGAATCAGATTAGATTAGAAATACATTCACTTACAGAGCTTTTATGAACAGTCTCCATTCCTTTTCCCCAAAGTGCCAGATTAAAGTACTTAAGTGCATGATTAACTGTAAGTATGCAAGCAGTCGACTAATTTCAAATTGGACTACTCTGTTTCAAAAAGTTAAGCACATGTCTAAGTGCTTTGGTGACTCCAGAACTAAATAAATTAAGAACGTACTCATAACCTTTTAAATATTTCCTTCTACACTTTTATGCTAACCTGGCGTTCATGAAAACTTAAATTCAGTCACAGCATCTTAGCCCTCCCCACCTTCTAAAAGAGCAACAAATGTGCATACTCCTCTCATAATATTAAACATGACTTACAGGACCCTCCCTTACAAATCGGCACTCAATTTTGGTATAAATTAAATGCATTGTATACTCTTCTTTGCCTGCACTGCCCACAGTCTCCTTCTCTTTCATACTTAGAGGGCACACCTCAAAACGTGGTGGTCCTGTGTCTTTCATGGATCCTCAAACCCCTTCCGAAACTCAAGAGCTTCCTTTATGCAATCTATTTTGCAGTGCAAGTTCACCTATACAAGTACAGGCCTGACGTGGAACAGGGTACACTGACATAGTTACATAGAATTTACTGGAACAACTTACTTTTTTTCTAGCTGCAAACCAGTTTAGCTTATTTTAAACATTCAGGAAAACTGATCTTTATTTTTGCTGTATAAAGATACCAGTTACCGTAGTGTTCAGACAGTCTTAAAGAAAAATGAAAATGCTTTGCCAATAACCGAAATATTTCGCAGCTCTGCCCCTGTAAAACAATGTTATGTAGGCATAACTTAGTAACGTAATTCATTGTAAATCTAATGCCATAATCTGTCTGCCATTTTAGAATAAACAGTTATTTCCTAAAATTATGAAATCTCATATCTGTTTTCAAGGAGCCTTAGTAACACAAATGAACCGTTAGTAAAAGATTCCATTCTCCTGGGGCCCCACACCCCGACACGAATCCCTCTGCACAAACCCCGTATCAATTGACGAGGCAGCAACGGGAGATAAACTCCCAGGATCCGCTCCTGGCTCTGGCTCTGAGTCACAGCAAGGCCTTAGGCCAACCAGCTCAACTCCCTCAAGCTCTTCCTTGGCTTCATCTTGCAGGAATACGACAAGAATTAGTTACATAGAGATCATAAACAGCCTTGCGAGATTAGACAGTTTATGGCAGTCCCAGGAATCACCGTGGAAATAAAAGGGGGGAGGGGGGAGTGGGGGCGGGGAGAAGGGATGGAAGCAGATACGATTCAAGAAATGACAGCTATAAGATAAACCGAGCACCCAAATCTCTAGCCGAAATAAGCATCAAGCTAAGCAATACACCCACAGCTTCCAAGATACACACTCAGCTATTCTTGCATTTGTTTTTCCAATCCAGATAAATTACACTTCTGCTAATAGATACGAATCCAAATCAGAAAGTTTGACTTCAGATTCAGACTTCCCCAAAGCTCAGAGTGCTTGGAACAATTTTTATGGCATTTCTTCTCATTTGTAATCATACAATGTGAGAGCTAAACAGTTCTTGGAACTTTTTTGGAAAGCCTTTCTCTTACATTCTGTCATTATAGTGACCTTCTCAGCCGTGCAGCCACAGTAAAATACCGCGGCTAGGGCACAAGTTCCTTTCTACTCATTCAGTTGTCAGAGACATTAAAATGGACGCAACAAAACAGCCTCGCAGCCCCTGATGACTTTTCAGTGACAATCCAATGTATTTATTTGGATTCATAAAACGCCAAAAAATACAGTCTTGCTAGTTAAATGTTCTGTTCTCTTTATTAACTACCAGGAGCTTTCACTGAAAATGCCTAAGGTGAACTCACATTGAATGCAGTAAAGGGCAGTGAAAGAATAGTCATTTAGCACCTGGGATGTGCTCATCTTCAGTCACTGTAGTTAATATTTTCTATAGTTTATATTTAGCTGACAATATTGCTGTCACTTTATTTAAACAGCTTGAGACTGTTCTTTGGACTGGAGCTCATATGCCCTGGAATGCTTTGACTCATGAATTGTTTCTCCTGATAATGTTACATCACGTAACCACCTCTGTTTAATTGGTTGGTATTAGCTTCTCAGTGATGACTGCCTTTAAAGTCCTATGACTACGCCATGTGTCTCTGCATATCCAATTTCTTACTGTTGGAAAAAGAAAAAGAAAAAAGGCAGTACTGACTTCCAGTTATCATTACCAATAACTATGGGAACAAGAGTGAGCGTGCCAAGAATTTATCCATCAGCAACTTATCAGGATTTGTTTTTTTAGGCAGCAAGTAACAGAATACACAATGTAAATAAAAGCAATCATTAACAATAAAATTAAAAAACAATGGTTGCTATAAATAAGCGTTAATATTTTTATGGAATAGAATGATTTAATTGTTTAGCTGAACGATTATATAAATGGTTTTGATAAAGAATGCCTAAAAATACGAAGAGGAATTTATTTTAGTATGTTTAGACTTTGAGTTGAGACTTCATACAAAAGACAAGAATACATTTATCCTTTTTCCCTTAGAAGGCCAGTTAAGAACTTGTTCTAATAACTAGAAATCTTCCTGACAACACTTAAACCTGATGGGCGTTAAGTTCCTGAAAGGTTCATTAAATCTCTTCAATACTCTGTGAGATACATACACCAATGGTAAGATACAGTATTCTTACGGTTTTTTTCCTCCTACAGTTAATTTTCAGGAGGTGCTTAAGATTCCATGTAACGAGTTAAACAGTTATTTTTCGGTCCTACAGGTGTGAAAACAAAAGGTCATGTGCCATTTCTCTGCACCACCTAATTCAGAACAGAAATATTTTATCTGCAGTCAGATTTCTCTCCCCCTCCTTCTCTGTTCTCCTCCCTGCTCTCCTTACTTTTGCTTCTCATTTTTAAGTCAAATAGATCCCCTCAGTAGACAGTGAAATGAAGTATCAATCTCAGGCTCACCTGTAGCCAGTTGCACTAAACCACCTAATTAGTACCTCCATGTAACATGAAACAATGCCTCCGCAGCTCAGCTAAGGATTGTCTCTTTAATAAAAACCTTCACTACAAGCCTAAAAACATTTCTAGCAGGCAAAATACTTCTGATTCAGTAGAGGTTACGCAAGCATCAAAGCACTTAAATATAGGTGCCAAACCACATTGCCAGGAGCTCCTAGTACTGTGAGGTACTGTTACCTGACAGCTTGGTGAATATAAAATTACTTGTTTCTCCAACTGAAGACAATCAAATTGTCACCTTCCATTGTAATAATGCACAACTAGGGATCAGCAAAGTGCCAACATAATTACCAGGAAGAAAACAAAACATAACAGAAATATCAAATCTAAATTTCTTTAAAGGGTAAACATACCCATCTGGTTATTCACGAAGAAAAGGAGGAGGGATTTTATTTGCACTATCAAATATCCCGGAGTTATTTAGCAATAAGATTTATATGCCTTTCATTAAGCGAAAAAGAAAAACAGCTAAAGAAGGTGATTCATGAAATACTAAAAATAAACACAGGTCAGAACCGTGCTGGGATGCTACTTGCGCGTGTTTAAAGTACTGCAAGTGTCATCAGAGAAGCTAGGGACCAGCATACGTATCTGCATTGTTGTTATTATAAACTCATATATGTGAGGATTCATAAAAATTAATTCTAACTGGCACATGGCGTACTTTGGCACAAGCTATGCATGACGTGCCACTTTTATTTGTTTATTTAAATGACTTCACTCTAAGAACCAAAAATGAAGTTTGAACTGCAGACTGTTTCAGAACTGGGACTTTCAGGATATTAAAAACCTGAGGAAAACCTTTGAAGGGGGTAATCTGAATACAGGAGAACTAACATTTTCACCATATATTTCTTTAGGTTATTCTGCAAGTGGCCTACATATTCAGGAGTAAAATTTGCATTTTGGTGATGCAGAGATCTCATAACCAGAAATTGTGCTTTATATCTACAGTAGCTCTGGGCATCCTATAAAATATAAAAGAGTGTCCTATGTAGGATACATACTTGAAAAAATATTTTCATCTGGTTCATAGAAATTAAGCTAAAATCAAATTCTTCTTGGAAAACTTGCATTGATGAGTGAGTTCATGTATTACCCTTTCTGTATCAATATTACAGTCACTACTGATGCATACACAAAGTTCTTGTACATTTATTGATGTAAATGCACATGACCTTCACATACTTTTTAAAGCTTCACCAGGGCTGGAGGAGTTACAAAAGAAGAGAGAAACGCAAAATACGCAAAGCTGAGAATCAGCCTTTGACATCGTTTTTTCTCTGAAGGAATATTCAAGAATGGCAGTTAAGGGACAAGCAGTTTTTTTCCACCCTGCACAATTGCACCAGAGCCAGATGTAATTCTAACCGTTGTGGATAGAGCAGGCACAAGGACTGCTTAAATATGTTGTTAGCCTTGCAGGAGAGGTTAAGGAAAAGATGCAGGCTCCACATAACCGGGAACACCTCCTGCGTCTTGTCTTAGCTGTTGCATCCCCAGGAGCTCCGGTGCAGCACCGAAAGGCTGGACTTGCCAAGCCTTTCCAATGGCCAAAACTGCTCGCAGGTTTTGGCCATTGACGCTTGCTCCTGTGCGTGACACTGTATCGTACGACACAGCACCTTCTTTTCCACTGTATTAGAATATTGATACACTCTAGCTGTCATTCCCAATTGTGGCACTGTTTTCAAGGGGATAAGCAGCAAATTTAGGAGGACAGATTGGGATATGGGTCAGTGGGAACAGAGGAAGAAAGGAAGGTAGCAAAGACTCACAACAATTTTGAAGTCCCAAGCATTTTGATCAGATAAAACAAAATGCCCCACTTTCTGCAACTCTGAGAAATTCTGATTTTTGTTAGAGTTCTTACAAACAGGCTTTTACATGGCAGCGTTGTGCACAATATTCCTTTGTTTTGAACTAAGACTTGCACAATATGATCCTTAGATATGTGCACAATGGGAACCCTAAAATGTGTTTAAAGACTTCTGCAGGAACCACCTCATTTACCAGTGAGCTGCAGCTACTACTGGGATAAAGGACAGGGCAGTCTGAAGCAGCATAATGGGCAGAAAAAGATTACAGGGGATACTATGCCTATCTGACACTACCCAGGAACTATTTCAAAAACATCCCTGTTTGATTGGCAAGGTGGCCAAGAACAACACTGCGCAACTTCTCTCCTTCTCCCCCCAAGCCCTCCAGTGCTTGGGCCGTGCAAGTTTCCATGGGGGGGGAGTAGGTGGGGCCCTTTTTTCTTAACGTTAATTTACTTTAATATGAAAACATGAAGACAAAAGACAAATAATTGCAACAGTCTAGGAGTTCAAATAAAGTAAAACAAAACATTACCTCCTCTATTAATTAAGCTAATCAGTTGCCATTAAGAAGTGCAAACAATTTAAAGTTCAATTTATTGAGACTTTGAACCTCCTATCCTTTCAAAAGATCCAGAGATGAAAACTCTACCAATTTTAACTGCCTTTAAAAAAATAAATTAAATAACTAAGACATTGTTATTCATAGTCTAATTCTTAGTATGACAGACTTAACAATATCAAGTATTTTCACTGTTATTTAGTAAAACAAAACAAAAAAAAAAACCAACCAAATCATTGTTTAATATTAACCAGTTTCCCAATGCAAGTTTTGTATTTTTAAGGAATTCATTAAGGTATTTGGACTTGGCACTGAAAACAATCAGGGAACATTAGAAAGTATTTGTCACAGGTAAAACTTACACCGCTTCATCATTCAGCTCGGAGAAATGAAGCAGCGTGCAGTTCTCTGCATACAGCACTCTGAAACTGCAGCAATTGCAAAGGAAACTACAAACACTCCCTGTCTTTTGGTTTCAGTTCTGCAAAGTACCACAAAATTGTTGGGAAAAAATAATTTGCAATAACTGAAGACCCTCAACTATCCTGTTTTCATGGAAGATTATGGCATACAGCATCTGATCTCTAACAAGGAGAAGGAAACATGCATAGGAAAATCAATCGTAAGGGTAAAGGTGAAGAGTGCCCAGGCTCTGAATTGCTCCACACTTCCAAGTGCTCTAAGTTCCATGTTAGTATTTTCAAAGCTGCCAAAGAACACCACGAAGCACAACTATCAGAATACAAAGAAAAACATAAACCAGCACACGAACCAAAGGCCCAGTCAAATGAAGCTGTCCCCAAATAATTAGAAAGTAAAAAAATAAATGTCTAAAATGCAAACTTAAAATACTGTCAGTGATTTAAAACATTTTTGCCATTACCATTTAAATTCAGTTAGGTCCCTTCCAAGTGATTTTAGCTAAAAGACTGAAACAATCTAATAGAACTTGTGATGCAGCATGCTTACCATTGAAATACACAGCGCCTTGCTGTGGTTTTCATCTCTGACCCACTTTTTTCCTATATTTTAGGGATAAAACATATGATCTGCGTTTGTAAAGAAGTCTTGTCTTCTCAAACAGTGTCAATTTTTGCTCCGGGGTATATTTTGTAACAGTTTCCCACTTAGGTTTATTGGTAATAATTTATAATAGACAAGCAAACAGTACGTAATATATGCAGCCTATTACTTCTAAACCGAGATTCAAATAGATTCGTTTT
>VYZM01022878.1:17500-31194 GCA_013398915.1 Dromas ardeola
AAAATGGCACCCAGGCTTTTATTTAAATATTGTCAGCAACACAATACTTCATCTTATTGCACAAAAATATGAAACAGAGTGAAATGCAGCAATATCACATTGATAACCAAACACGCAAAAAACAGACTACTGTAACTTGCAGTAAATATATAAAAGAAACATTTTCAGGAATTCCCCTTAAAGCAGTAATCAAAACCAAAACCCGTCTTGCTGCTGATGTTACCTCAGTCCCTATTAGCCTGTCAGCCCATCTCTAGCAACTGCCTGGTTCCCAGACCCAGAATATAACCAATAAGCTTGCCAGTGTGACATTGTAAGTAAACGTGAGAAACTACAGGGGACAGTTTACTTATATAAGTATTAGGTTTAAAAGCCCTGCCTGAAGCAACAGAATTAAATCTTTTATGCTTCCAAGAGAGACGCGTTCACGCTAATGAAATTTTGGAGTAGTTTGGAAGGAAGTGTTAAAGACTGAAGTCCTGTCTGTCCTCCAGGTTGTGTCTGTCCTTACAGGTCGCAGTGCTGCTGCTATACGTTCCACTGGAATGATGCCTATAGCATCATTGCTGCCAACCTGCTCCAGAAAAGGCTGCATTTCAGTGGTGCTGAATACAGAGAGGGACTGATCTATGTCCAAATGAAGTAAATGACGAGACGCCAGCTGACTGTAAAGGGCTTGGGATGTGGCCCATAACATGCGAAGTGTTTTGGTGGCAGAGGGGATTTTCTGTGTATGAGAATGGGATGAGCCCAATTTTAAAAAATAAGAAATATTTTACAATGAACGCATGACAGAGCAGGGAAACAAAGGAACCGGTTGTTATTTGCTATTATGTTCTATATATGCCATTTTAATAAACTGCAGGATATGACAGTAGGTGGTTTACTGTTAGTTCACCCAAAATAAATGAGTGTATGAATAAATCAAATGATTAAGTTAGTTTCCACTCCCAGCCTTTCGCAGCCTGAAGCAGTAAGGACAAAATGGAATGGCAGACATGGAGTTCCCCTAGTCCTCTGCACTGTGACATCCAAACAACTGGGGGGCACTGTACAGGGATACTGAAACGTCCTTCCTCAGCTGGAGAGAACGTGGAGCTGGGGGAGTGCTAAAACATGTGTAGGAGGATACGGTGAAAAGCTCCTACTCTTTGGTTAGGATGCACTATCCAATGATACAGGGGCACTGGCATGGGCCCAGAAGGAAGGTATGGACACTGCAGGGCCGACAATCCCGCCATGTTTATTAGTGGTAAGCTCCAGGAAATGTTCCACATAGCCCTCATAGTTCTCTGGCTTCAGACTTAAATGCACACACGCACACACTCACACCGTCCCTTCTTAAATTTCCTTTGAGGTTTCGATGTACTGCTATTTTACCCTCAGGAGCTGCTTCTCCCCACAGGCTCTGCACTACACTCTTTTCTACCATCCATAATAGCCAGTTGCATATACTGGGAAGAAGGCATTTTGTGACTGCTTTGATGAGACATGGCAGTACAGTGGGATGTACAATATTGACCAAGTGGTCTCACTGAAGTTATCGCTGATCTAAAAGATAAGATAAGGAGTTCATTACTTATTCCCTGCTCTCACAGAAAGTATCATTTCCCAGGTCCAACAGGTTACTTATCACCTCCTTTGAGGCCTACAGCTGTACTTGTAATAAGACTAACAAAAAGAGATCTCAGATATCACTGTATGAAAAGACAACTCGGGTAGGGAAAAGGAACAAAATTTCAGAAGGGAACTTCTTGTATCCCTGGAGAGACAGGGGATAGATCTGTGAACTCAGCCTAACAGCAAAAAGAGAAGAAATCCCATGTGGAGATGGATTTATACACACGTGAACATGTATGTGTGTAGATATGCAAATGTATGTATCTACATGTACATATGTTTCTTTGTGTGTGCATACATTTATCATATACAAGACTCAAGTCCTAAGTATGCAAAGACAATATGTGGTCTATCTTTGTGGCTTTTTTTTTCCCCTGTACCCTGTTGTCCAGATGTAAACTGTGAAACACATCCAAGTTCCTTAGAAAGGGAAGTGTCGAGCCAGGCAGTTCAGGCTGAGCTCTTGCAGTTACCACTCCACTGAAAATTAACATCAAATTCAAATAACAGAGGCTGTGTTTGATTCTGGATCTTTCTGGGTTTTCTTTCTCCAGTTCCCACCCCCACAGTCTCACCTCTATCCCACTCTTCCCTACTTACCATAAAGTTATGATGACCTTTACTAAAATAATGAATGGACTTCCCAGATTATTATTTTAGAGGCTTAACTGATTCTCGGTGTTTTTTATGTGCTTAACACTTGTACAAAGAGGCTTTTTCATATGTCTTTCAGCAAACCTAGAAATAGGCTTGGAGTCAGTATTCGTTTTAATAGGTTCAACAGATAGTCACATTTATTTCCAAAGATCTCTTTTTTCCTAAATGCACTTTTGCATCGCTCTGCATGCAGTTGCTCTACATACCTGTCTATAAACCTGGACCTATCGCCAGCCAGTAGAATATCTCCATCCTTAAATAATTTTTATAAAAACATACATACCTACTGTACAAAACTCTAAATACATATAAGAGTGAGACTGTTGGAACTTCCCCTTCTGTGGTATTTATTTCCAGGTAATCTCAGCTGAGAGTTTTCTAGTGCTGTCACTATGGCCAATTTTATATTGGATATTTTTCTCGATACAGATGTGTAGCTATTTGCCTTTTCTTTCCTCCTCTGTAAATGCCATATGGACAGAAATCATTGAGTCACCAGATCATACATTTATTTTTATGATATATTATGCTGTTTGATGTCATGTTGACATCTAATTGATGTTGGTTTTGCTTTTTTTTGTCTTTGTTTTGTTTCTTGGTTTCAATAAAAAGAGAATTTAAAAAAGGCTGTAGAGTGATGACTTAAGGCACTGACAGACATGAACATAGTATGCATCTCTTTTATGATGTGCTGCTGAGTAATTGGGTATATTTCTAGCTTTAGATAACATATAGGGGACCTCTGAATTTTTACTGTATAGTGAAGTATTTGTGTAAGCCTAGCCTATAACCTCAAAAGAACTTTTTTTCTCTAGCAAGAAGTACATACAGAACATGTTTTCAATAAGGGCTTAACCCATGATTTAAGAGTCGATAAAGAAAGGTTTTCCATAAAAAAATGAGAAAGCAACAATAGAACTAAAATACAACATACCAAAGATTAAATATGTTCTATCAGCACAACAGTGTCTTTGTACAGTAAAGAGAAGAAAAGGATGATTAATAGCAAAATGGTATGTATGTCAAAAGAAAAATAAATGCAATTTAGACAGAGTACACACTCATTAACAGAGAACATCATTTACAGTTATTCAGATGGGAGGAAGGCAAGGATGAAACTAGCAGAGAATGTATTTCACAATGTGAAGTCACATCCACCTTGGTTCAGGGTTCCCCCCCCCACTACAGCTGCAAAATAAAAATACTGGTGAAATCCTTGCTGGAATAAAATGAATACCCAGTGCCCAGTGACTTCAGCAGAATTAGGATTTCGTTCAAGGTATTTTAAGGTGCAGCTTTACTAGGCAGACCTCCTGGATCACCAACGGGAATGGGTCCACATTTCCCCCCAGGTTGCTGCAGTGCACACACTGCAGACACCACGCACTGCAGGCACCAACCAGCCTTTTTAAAGAGGGGCTGAGGCTACAGAACCTCTCTCACCCATCCTACTTCTGAATGGCTAGTAACAGGGTCAATAAATGCCTAGGGCTCTTCCAAGTGGCTTTACCAGGCACTGGCTTTTGGGACACAGAGAGGAAGGAGGGACTTTGAAACAAGCATAGAGACCACGTTAAGCTTAGACCAGTGAAAGGCAGATTAACGTGCCTGACAGATTCAATATCTGCCCAGCACCAAACAGAAAGCTATCATTTGAAACCAACTGAAAGGTTGCAGAGAAATTATTTCTGCATGGTAATATACTATGAGAAGATTCTGGGTCCACCTCCTCTATCTTTGCCAGAAAGGTTATGAAAATGACCAGATGTAAACTTAGTATTTCAAACATTCCAAGAAGGATACAAATATGTTATCAGATTATGTCAGTCCCTGCAGAACGACTGGGCTCCCTGGAGGTGCCTCGGCAGTGTGTCAATCCAGCCTGTTTGTGAAAACTGGTGATTCACCTTCCACAAAGAAATACAACTACAACCAAATATATATATATAACAAGGGAAAATGCAAGACAGAAAGAAAATGACTGTTTTGTTCTGCATACAAGAGACACTTTATAGGATAGCACCATAAACACCGCCCACACTGCTCTGTATTTCCAAATAAACCAACACAAAATAAATATGGATTTATAAAACAGACAAGAAAGGTAAATTTTAAATGAAGAAGAGAGTTTGGAGAAGTTGTAAATTAAGAGAAAAAAAGTTTAAAACATAAATGTTTGTTCGATATTAATTCTAGAAATTGCTACCACTCCTTTGTACAAAATGGGAAAGAGGAACTGAAGGAAAACAAGGATTATAATTCCATCAATAATTATCTGGAGAAGATGAAAATTTTTGGAGTTTCACTCTCCTAATATAAGGCATCAATATAAACCAGACAGGGAATTAAAGCCTATAATTCACAATATGCAGGTTTTTACTGCACATGAGAGAGAAATCAAAGACAAAATGGTAAATCTGAAATACACATCTCAAAACACCCATCCTCAAAGCTCCTTCTTAACTATCTCTCTCAAAATACCAAGCTGTCCCAAAAATATTTTGATTATGGGCTAATCTACTCTACATGGCCTTTGCAGAAATGATTCTTTGCAACTCTGGCGAGTTTCTTCCTCTACCACTTCTGCTAGATGAATGACTCTTTCCATGTGCAAGGAAGTTTTTAGAATCTCTGCATTATAGGACTATTATTGCCAGAACTAATTGAGCTCTTGCTGTGTTCACAGATTTAAATCTGAAAGCCAGAAATTACAAACATATACCTCATTCACAATAGTACACACAAGCACAGAAGTATACAAATTATTTCAGTAATGTACATTATAGCTACAAAAAGAATGACCTCAGAAACCTTGATTAGCATCAGACAAGAGCCTCAATTCTTAAATCAACCACTCACACAATTTCTCCTTTCCTAAACTCCCTTTGATTTCCTTGCCTATTAAATTCTATTACTATACAGGTTGGTGTTAGATGCTCTTGAAGTCACACATCCAATTTAAACCATATTATCCTGACATAACATACTCTATGGCAGTACAGTGGAACACCACGGAGACCTATGCCTTGCTCAAATGACTTGCCATCTTGAGAATCCTACAATTCTTATCTCCAGTCATCAATTGTCTTCAGGATTTTACACTTTTTGAAAACAGGTATTTCTACACCTTCTAATTAATCTTCAAGTCTGTGTGCGCTGTAGGACATGGACGCAAATATTTAAACAGAAGTGCTCCACTGTAATCCTAAAAGACAGCACGAAAAAAATCACCAGAAAGATAACGAATAAAGAGAACTTAAAACTTAACTGGGCATTCCCACTTCCTAAATCTATACGTGGAAAACAGTACTTCATCTTTATCAGTATGGCCTATTAGTTCTCTCCATTAATGAAAGAATGAGAAGACATGAGGAGGTCAAGGACATATGTAAGAGTGAAAGTGGTAAAAGGAGAGAGAATCCTTCTAACTATATTATGGACAGAGTCAATAAATGTGAATTAAGTCATTCTTCCCCCCCACCCCAAATCCCAGAGAAGTACATAAATTATTCGCAGTATTGTGATTCATTAACAATCCATTCCCTGGATTGATGCATCGTGTGAAAATTATGATTGCCACACAAACATACATCTAAATTACAAACAATATTCTCACTAAAAAGTATCCAGGCTTTTATGAAAGTTTTGAGGAGGTGATCTGATTTTAAGACTGTCATACTTTTAAGCAAATGTAGATTGATTTAAAGTAAACATTGCAGGAGGGAGCTCATGCTCTAGGCTTCACCAAGCAATCAGCAAGGCATCTGACACGCTAGAGAAAACCTGCAAAATCCAGCAAATAAATCATGTAACACCCATTCAGTACCCTACAAAGCACACAGTGGGGAGCTGACACATTATTAACTGACTGTAATTTTCACAAACTGCAACATACTAAGAGCTTTATGACATACATGTGGTGAAATATATTTTTATATATTATAAATGCACAAGTTTTTAAAGCACCTTAATCAAGATACTTCAATTAAATTCATTGGGTCGTGTTTGCTTTCAAGTTAGTGCCATCAAAAAATGTTGATTATTACAGTAAGCAGATTTGGGAAACATCTCCATCTCATGACTCCACTCTTAACAAAATCAAAGCTTTTTGATGATGCAGTAGTAGTATGTAACACAACAAAGGGACCAACTTGAGCAACAGAGAAGATAACCTTGGGATGGGTTATTGTCCCAAAGTGGTGTTTCCCGTGAGTATGAGCTTTTATATCAAATTGTATTTTATACAAACTTGCTGAAAACCTGTTCTTTCAATGTAAATAAATCCATGAGGGACAATGCAGGTTCCAAGTAAGCCTAATGCCATCCAGAAGGAAAGAACTGAAGATGATATGACACAGACCTTAGATTTCAACCGAAGAATCTTTCGTTTTGCCTTGGTGAAGATTTATACAACTTTACAGATGCAAACCTCACCTGCCTCTTTCGGGAACAGCAAAAAGCAATTCTGCAAATGACAGAACACTGTCTTTTGAAGCCTTACATTGTTCTGCCACACACAGGAATAACTTGAGGTTCCAAAGGTTCATAGTAGAAAATGGCACTTTGCCAACTCTCATTACTGCCTGCCAACCTGTAGATAATCTTCTTGTACTGTACTTCATCTGATACTTTCACATTTGCAACCCTTTACAATACTCAGCAGTTTCTATTTAAATAAAAGTAGACAAGATTAAAAAAAATAAACCTAAAGTAGAAAATACAGGCTAGATGTGAAAGCTGAGAGCATTTTTCTCTCTATTGTCCATTATTCTTTAATGTATCATTCTCTTTCTGCATGTAGGCCAAAAAAATAAATCCAATGTAAACACAAAAGGCAAATACCTTTTGAAGGCCAGGCAAATATTTGAAAAGCAAAAAAGAGATTCTGCTTTTATCTCTAGATCACCCTACAATTTAATGGTTAGTGGAGAGGGGTTTCTTTTTTCCTTTCTTTCTTGTTTCTCTTTTTCTCTTTATTTCAGGGAATGCAGCAGGGGCAGGTCCACACTTCATAGCTCATAGAATGGTTATCAACCTATAAACTATAACAATGGGATAACAAAGGTCAGATAACTATACCATGTTCGTTACAGAGCAGAGAGAAAGAAATGGCACTACCAAAAGGCTGTAAGGCAACAAACCAATTTATTATATATCTTGATCCAATATTATTTTTAAACTCTTAAAATGACATGCCTGACCTTATAATCTGATGTATGTAATTTATAAGCAAAGTGCAGATGCCTCTATGGAGCTTAATGGTCTTTATGAGGGTCTCAAAATTAAAGTAACCCCACTCCATGGACTAGAGAGAAAGACTTGTCAGCTATGTCAGTAGCAATAAATAATACCACAGGATAAGGAAAAAGAACATCTGCAAGCTAAAATGGTAAAGCTGGTAAACCATTACCAGTGAGCCCGCAATCACCAAGTAGAAAGAATAAATGGCTACCTATATGAGTACATGGAACTGATTTCAAAAAGTTGCTAGGTGGGAATAAAGCTCTTGAAACCGAAATGGAATACAAGCACCTTTTTTGTCCCCTTAATACTAGGCCACAATTCTCAGGTCACTACTGAAGACTAATGTACAAGTGTTCAGTGCTTCAATAAAATGGGTTGATGCTCTCATGCCAATAGCTAATCTTTACCAATCACCACACATGAATCCCAGAAATTCCCCAAGACAGATACTATCTGGTCCCTTCATTCAGAGGGGGATAACATATTGTAAATATATACGAAAGCTGCATCAAATGCCTCACCTATCTTATGAGTAAATAAGCCTTTTTGTCCGATTAGTTCTTTATGGTGTAACCTTTCCTGAAACACAAATGGAAAAAAAACAACTCTGTAACCCCATAAAACAAGAACCAGTGCTTTCCTAAACTGTATGCAAAAAAATTTAAATTATAAGTAAAACAAAGTAAAGCCATCAATGGTAATTTTATTAAAAATATTGATGCATTTAGGTACGGATTTTTTTTATAGCAACCACTACAGAAAAAAAAAAAAAACAAACACATACCCTTTAGCTTATTGCTTGGTTAGAGTAGCAAGAAAAGAATAAGAAGGAAAAAAGAGCAGAATATACTGGTCAGAAAAAAAGGAGAGTTCTCTCTCAGAGCTTCATAGTAAAATACGGTTTAAAGAAGCAAATATACTGAGGTGAATGTTTCAGCTTAATTAGTTAGCTGCTGAGAGTGAAATCTGTTACATCAAAAGGACAGCATTTGGTAGTTTGCCCCTAAATTGTCTTCTATAATAAGGTAAACAGTGTAATCAATGGCCAATGTGATTCTCACTCAGTTATCCATACTCTCAGATCTTCTTCTCCTATATAGATAAAATTTCCTGAGAATGAAATGTATGAGTTTAGAATCTTCATTCTATATTTCTAAATTGTATCTTACACTCATCAACAGCTGATATATGATATAAAATGCTATAACGCTTTTTAATAGATGATTTTCAACCTATAAATGTTCTTCTAAACAGTAATATAAAATTATTGCTTAACAAGGGATTACATTTCTCGACATTTTCAACTATATTTCTCTGTGTGATTATGGACTAGCAGAGGTTACTTAAGGGCCATCTGCTATAAGACTTTTTAAAAAACGTATGAACAAATATATTTCAGCAAAAACGTCGCTCAGAATATAAACAAAAAGAAATTACTTTGGGGTTCATCACCTGTCCACTGGCTTCAAGGGTGTAAGAAAACATTTTATATACATTCAAGCTGTAAAGTATGTGTACTTTATTATCTTTTATTTGACAAAAAAGTGATAAACACTCCTTCTAACTAAAGAGGTTTGATGAGGAAACAATGAGAGAAGGAATTGCGTTACAGACTAACGCATAAATTAGGGGCCATCAGCCTTTCATGGTGAGATTTATCAAGATCATGAGCACGGCACTACTACACACATTGCCAGGAAACTTATGGCAATTTTCTTATGCCCTTTCCCTTGAAGCCCTTGTGAAAAAAAAAAAAAATCTAGTTGGCAAAGAACCTTGGCATGATCTTTATAATCTCTAAAAGTAACTTTATAAATATCTTAGGTAATAAGTAAACATGTACAATGTCCAATTCTCTATCTGCTTAATATTAGAAATCCTGAATGTGCAAGGTAGAATATCAGGGTGGTTGCAGGTCCATTGCTATGCGAGAACTGACTCATGCATTTCGTAAGTGAAAAGCTAACAATAGCCTGGAAGACTCATAAGCATTCTAATCTACTATTGATTTTATCAATCCCAATATTTTTGCTGATAGTGTATTACTCCTCTAATTTCTAGAATATCATCTCTGAAAGTAGAATGATGTATAAGACTGACAATATATGTAAGGAATTGCAAAGTTTTTGTGCCTACCATCAATATGAATGTTATATAGAGCGTTACTATGCACATGTACATAGATGTGTACATTAGACAGATGCATGTGTATGTTCACATACATATCTATGCAAATACACATACATATTTTCATACACAGAAAAACATATAAATAATGGAAAAAATGGACTCATATGCATGTATGTATTTGTGTGTATGCTTATATTCACACATACATAAATATGTAGATAAAAAGATCTATAACCTGCATATATCTGTGTGTTGTTTAGACAGTCACACATATACATAATATGGAAGGAATTCACCAAGCTAATTGTTACTAATGAGGACTACAATAATTGACATAGTGTAGCATATTGCAGGATCACAGTGTTTGCTCACAAATTTTCTAAAGCATGGATCATTTCCTAGTCTGGGTCTAAAAACCACAGTACAGGTTCACAAAGCAATATATTTCTTAATAACAATAAATATTATTTTTTCTTTCAATTGCCTACTGTGCGTCTCAGTCTCTCTAGATTTGGTTGCTATCAGTCAACCCATTTTGTATGGTTTTAATAATTTATGAAGATGTATTCAGACATACAGGCACATTTTTTAAACTAAAATAGTTGCTGCACTGCTTGAGCTGCAGAAATAAAATCAGAATATCACCACTGATGAACTAAAATTCAAGTAAAAATTAGTTGAGTTTCACCATTACAGGCGAAGTAAAGTAAATCATTCTTCCTACATATGGGTCTATGCTGTTGAACGCATGCAGGCAATTTTGTTTCTACGACTTCTAGGATCATCTACCACCTAAGGTATGTTGATTGTACCCTTAAAGGCTAATGGTATGATAGTGCAAAAAAACACTCATAAGAAGGCTCAGTAATTTGTTTGCTGGCACCAAGCTTCCTTTCTCATTTATTCCTTGAAAACCGGTTTTAGGAAAATGGGAAAAAGACATTTCTCATACAATGCAGAAATTATTATTGATACTAGCAGATGAAGTAGTCACTTCTTAGTCTTTCCTTTCTTTGCTTGCTACAAACAGCCAAAAGCAGATAGCAGAAGACAGAGGATACCGTAACTGGATTACTTGTCAAGCTGTAGGGCGCAGGAGAGAATAACCCTAATGAAGGCCATACACTAACTTCAGAACTGTATCAGTAGAGCTCAGAAAGTAGAATCTGATCCTCCCCAAAACAAAAAACTGCTGATTATTTTTTTAGTAGACTTCAACATCAATTCCAAAACGTAGCTCTTTGTTTGAAATTGGAAGTCAAGGCAAGCATACACTGAATGCCTAGATCTGAATCCTGACAAGCAAGGGAGGCTTCTTATTCTCTTTCTTATAGCAGCTCCCTTCCTAGTAGGAATTTAAAACAAAACCATGTTTCTCTCCTGGAGGGTTTTATTTGCCCTTTCCATTAAACAACACTCTAGATTAGTAATCAGGTTTACCAGACAGTTATCATGGGGTCACTAGCAGCTACTTTGTTTTCCTTCAAAACTGTGCTTTGTAGCGTGATGATAGCGTTAAACGGACTACAACTGATGGGAAAAGCAGAAAGGAGAAAGAGTAATCAACAACATACTGAAAATATTTCTTTCAAAGAAAAAGCAGTGCATTGAAGAATCACAGACAAGAAAGATTTAGCGTAAACACTAGTAAACCATATATATTACTTCAATAAATGCTAAAAGCTTATCCCAGTAAAGCAAAAACAAAGACACTTGTGATTTAAATCATGTTTTTCAGATTAAAATTGGGATGTATGCTTATAGATATGCTTTTTTAAAATCCAGGTTAATAGGGAAGTAGAACAAATGTCTTTAAATTGGCATTAAACAAGCACGGTCATGATGAAAACTCTATGTTGAAAAAAAATAATGAACATAAAAACTTAGGATTTGCCTGCTGCAATTACCGCTGAGGTTTAAATAGAAGATTCTCCCACTGTAAAATGACAGGAAACTTGCACATGCACATAAACTACTAGACAGCAGGCAAACTGTTATATATTGTTTACACTATCCATCCCTGTCCAGAGGTAGAAAGGCCAAAAGGATGCCACTGAGTAGCAGTGGCATCTGTGCATTATGGCTGCTGCTGAAGTGCCCGGCTTTGGCCTCCTCCCAGCGCAATGGAGTTTTGCTGGTTTGACCTATTTAAGCAGAAGCGGCCTGACAAATCTCCGCTCTGTTCTGCACGCTACTGTTTGCCTCCTACACCGAACACCTGCACATCACAATCTCATCAGTCTGGTGAGTAAAACAGGCCCATTTGTGGCACAACAGTCAATCTACTGTCCTTTGGCTCTCACAAGCTTGGGTGAATACAGCTAGAGCAAATTTGCTGTGGGATTTGTTTGGTTGGTTGGTTTTGTGTGGTTTTTTTACTACAATTAAAACATTTGGTCTAAAGGCTCCAGAATAATTAATAACTGCACAAATACCGATTTGTACTATCTTTGGAAGAAAAACCAACAGATTCCCCTCTACCAGCTATAAAAATACAACCAAAGCCTGTGTAGTAAAGACAGTCAGGGGATTACATTTTACAGTTCTATGGATGTTCTGTACTATCATCCACTACTACCACAGAACTGTATTCAGATGGTGAAAAATGACACGTTTGATTGCTCCAGGATTTAGTAGCTGAAAATAAAGTAATGTGTCATCGAGAAATACACTGCTTCATGAGTATGTCTTTTTAAAAAAACTATTGGAATACGTTGGATGTAATAAGTAACACATGTAACTCCTACTTCTGATGAGGAAAAAAGGAAAGAAAAAAATGCTTTCCTCTAGCAGTACATGATTCAATTAACTCTTCAAGCTCTTCTCTCTTTGCAGCTGTTTAAAATATAATTATTTTCCATAATACAGTAAAAATGCCAGTCCCAAAGGCAAAATGAAGTCTTGCAAGATTTCTCTCTACGTTATCAGACATGGATCAAGTGCTAATAAACACTTATGTACCTAATTGGCATTTTTGAAAAACACAGAACACTTAGCAGCTTGCACTGAAGCCAAAACCCACAAGTCACTGGGCCTATTTTATTCAGATGTTTAGACTAGGTAGGTTTAATTTTTTTTTCAGTTCTAACATTTTACAATTTATTTTCTTCTAGAAGGAGAGTTCTAAAGGTTCTATATTCTTTCTTTAATATCTTGTAGACATAGACAGCTATATGCAAAGTCACAAGTTTGCCCTGGATTTATCTTTTCTCGTGACACAACCTTGTAATTTCACATCCGACCACTCTAAGCTGCTGATGCTCCGTAAGGACTCTGTAAAAGCCAGAGTTGTTCATGAGCTCTTTTGGTAATATAACAGCCTGAAGCGCGGCTAAGCACCAGCTGCACCATATTTATCTACTTGTTTATGAAAGAGTTTCCCCCTCATTGTGTGGATAACTGACCTTAGCCATAGCTAATAAGACATGAGCTTCCTTGAACTATGCAGCTTTACACTGAATCTTATAAAATACTTCAGTGTTATCCATATAGCCTCACTAAGCTCCTAATGATCTGAAACACATTCTCTCTCCAGTACTGTCATCACAGACAAGGTGTGGTCCAAGGAACAAATATAACCTGGCCCAACCTTTGCTTTGGCCATCTGCTTCTATAGACAAGCTTCTTGCTGGCTACCGCCAAGTTTTTATAAAGTAGAGAATCGAGCAACGTATAGCTATTTATGCTCTACCCTGCCCATCATCTCATCTTACTGTCCCAACCATGTAGTGACAAGAATGGCTTGCTTGCTGCAGGCTAACTGCTTCAGCAGCCTCCCCTAAATTGCAGCTGTGTTTCCAGATGTATGTCTAGTTAGTCAGAGACCCCTGGAAATTTGTCACTTCTCAACCTTAAGCCTTTAAACAGGCTGGGAGCTACACAGTCTGCATTGAAGAAAATGCAACAATTTTGCTTAATGTGAAAACCCTGCTCAGTAAAACTAGTTCCACTAAATCAGATGATGTTCTTATCAATCTGTTCCAGACACGTTGAACTTTTTCTTTTTTTCCCCTCCCCCTTTTTTTTTTTTTAGTACACAACTG
>VYZM01022885.1:0-10588 GCA_013398915.1 Dromas ardeola
AAGGGTTCCTCCTTGAAGTAAGATCAAGCAGAACTTTACTTAAGACCCTTTCCAAAAGAAACAGGATAATCCAGACAAGTTTATCTGTCACAAATTACTTTCAAAGTGAAAGAAAATGGAAATTATTCTTCCACAGCTCATGTAGATCTACAAGGACATTGTATTCTATTATCATCTATGCTTTCATTCAAATATCCCCATCTTTGGCAAGGTAAGCCTTTTCGATCTACTAGAATCTCCAGGGACTGCCTTAAAAAACACAACACAAAAAAACCCACAACAAAACAAACAAACAAAAAAACCCCAAAAAACCTAAAAAAACCCACCAGACCAAGCTCTGCAGTTTTTGTTTATATATGTACATATATAGAAGAGAAAAAGAGAGAGAAACAACTTTTTCAATTTATGTAGACTTTCTTTGGAAGCAGAAAAGCCAATATTTATTGTCAACACAGTATCTTTTCAACAGCAAATGCTGTTTCAGAAACATTTTGATTAATATTTTAGGTATATGGAACTTGATATTAACTGTGGTAAAATTCAAGGTAATAGGTTACACTAAACTATTTGAAGAACATTAATATAGCAATATTTATTTATGAGGCAGTAAAACAAGGGGGAAAAAAAAAGCTCTCAAGTGAAAGTTCTGCTCTTTCCACAATGTTTCTGACAAATATTTTTGAATCATACGTGTTCAGTAGAGTGGTTAAACTCATTGAGCTTCTTTTAATGTTCTTAAAGAGTACTTTAATCTATCAGACCAAAAAGCAACTCACACAGTGCAGCCACCATCAGGGCACTGTAGTGTCACCAAAACAACAGACATTTCTCCACGATGCAAGGCAGCAGGAGTGAGTTAAAGGTGCAAAGCTCCAAAGGGGAGTGAAATGCAGTAAAGCATTAGCAATACATCACCACCACGAAGTCAAATTCAGGCCAGATCTTGAAAATAATTCACACCAGTAAGGCTTGCACATGCACACAGAGAGCCTTGTGCAAGCCTTCTCGGAAGGATGTAAATAGACAACTCCTCTGTGGTCCGTAACCTAACACATTGCCCAGAGCATAGACCAAGTACCTGACACAGGTTCCCAGAGGAAGGCACAAAATACTCCAGTACCTAAGCAAGCACAACTAATTACACACTTCACCATACACATCAAACAAATGCCCTCTTAAATTAAGATCATGCCATTTTCAGAGAAGTGACAGGAAGTCATTTTCATCCTCTTCAGTGAGCTTAGATGAACAGTGATCTTCCCATCTGTAACTTAGGAACAAGAAAGCAGGTATTATTTTATGAGCTACCATGCCTGTTTAGGAAACTGGCGGGTTTTGTTGTTGAAAAAAACCCAACCCTAAATAAAATAAAATACCACCACCACTACAACCCCCAAACAAACTCTAGTAATCTGAAACCTTTACCAACCAACCCAACAGGATATTTTTTACTGAGTGCCAGGGACAAAGGAAGCACTGTAAAGTCCTAAGCATCACCCATCCTTTCCCAGTTCTGCTGTTGTAACCACACAGTTAGTATTTTGC
Organism: Dromas ardeola; assembly: GCA_013398915.1. Taxonomy (NCBI): domain Eukaryota; kingdom Metazoa; phylum Chordata; class Aves; order Charadriiformes; family Dromadidae; genus Dromas; species Dromas ardeola. Next base: position 1,546 of record VYZM01022885.1, read on the forward strand.
TGCAGGTACTTTGTGTTGCAGATGTGTTCATATGTTTTTTCCACTCTTTCCCTCGCTTTCTCTTCTTTCCCCTCCCCCTCATTCAATTGTGTGTCATGTTCATTTTGTTTGTTTGTATGAGCACAGAGCAAGTGAACTGAGTCCACGTCGTCAATTAAACCAAAGTCAATTTGGAGAGAAGTACAGAAGGTTAATTAACTGCTAATGATTTTGGCATTTGTTTAGGTTAGTCCCTTAACTTAATTTATCGATGTGACAGTATATCAATGTGCCATGATTTATAAAAGACACTTGAAAAGCAAAAAGGTTGGTCATGCAACATTCAGAGTTGCACCCTAAAAATATGTACAGGTGTAATAAAAACTGTTTTAAAGGAACACTATCAGATTATAAACATTAACTTCACACCTGAAACAATGTATCAGAGAAGAATTGCTCTGAGAACCAGCCAAGCCTAACAGAACCACAGAGTATTCTACGCTGTTAGCGGAATGTTAGTACCTAAGTTCCTAAATATGGTTTTAGAAACTTAGTGACAGGCTTCTGTTTCCAAAGCCCTCTCCCAGATCATTTAATGGCATGCCCTGATGCACTCTTTTTTCATAGCTGCAGCTAACACTGAAAACCAGGGACATGAACGTCGATGCAGATTTGAATGAAGGCTGCCCTTACGATGAGTATAAGGTAAGCCATGGCACAGACAGTACAACCCAGTAAATTTACTTCAAGTTAACTTTTATGCCAGAAATTAAAGCCAACTGTAACAACCGCATGAGAGGATAAATAAATACACGATTCTCAACCACTTTCAGTCACGGATCAATCTTTCAGGCTGAAGCACATGAGCACAGTCGGGTGAGGAGCACAGGCTCCTCAGAAGCGTAAGAAGAAATCACAGCATGAGTCAAGGAAGCCACTTCTTCCTGCTGAGATGGGAAGGCAAAGTGGAACATCTTCGATGAAAATGTGAAAGTTGGCTTTGTGTAGCATTTAGGACTTTGAACAAAACCAAAAATTAGTATCTGTGGGGTTTTTTTTGGTTTTTTTTGTTTTTTTTTTTTCCACAAACAAACTTAGGTACTTTCTTATCAGCTTTAGACTTAGTACATGCACCATCTGCCCGCAGAGGTCAAAGCTGAGATAAACAGGTAACACACTGGTACTCAGCACCATGAGGTAAGAAGGCATGATGCTGCCATTCATCTGTGCACCAAAATTAGGCTTCTAAACAAGATCCCTTTGGGATTCCAGCAGAAAATGACAGTACATGTGAAAGTCTCCTATGCTAAAGGTCATGCACAAGGAGTACAGGAGGTAGGGAAGACAGCAATGTGTCCTTGTGGCCAAGAAGGCCAATGGTCTCCTAAGGTACATTAAAAAGAGTGTGGCCAGCAAGTCAAGGGAGGTCACCCAGCAAGTTGAGGGAGGTCATTCTCCCCCACTCCGCCCTAGTGAAACCACATCTGGAGTAATGTGGGCTCCCCAGTTCAAGAAAGATAAGGAACTATTGGAAAGAGTCCAGCAGAGGGCTACAAAGATGATCAAGGGAATGGAGCACCTCTCTTATGAAGAAAGACTGAGAGACTTGAGTCTGTTTAGCCTGGAGAAAAGAAAACTGAGAGGGGATCTCATCAATGCTTATAAATATCTAAAGGGCAGGTGTCAAGAGGATGGGGCCAGACTCTTTTCAGTGGTGCCCAGTGACAGGACAAGGGGCAACAGGCATAAGCTGGAACACAGGCAATTCCCTGCCAACATGAGGAAAAACTTCTTTACTTTGAGGGTAACAGAGCACTGGAACAGGCTGCCCAGAGAGGCTGTGGAGTCTCCTTCTCTGGAGATATTCAAAACCCACCTCACCTGCTCTACGTGACCCTGCTCTGGCAGGGGGTTTGGACTAGATGATCTCCGAAGGTCCCTTCCAACCCCTACCATTCTGTGATTCTGCGAACCTCAGCAAGAAATATCCGTCTGACCACAGCCCTTTTCTCTCTCTAATACCAATATTGCAACTCCACATTGTAATTTCTAAAGGATTGACAGTCAGTCATGAATCCTGTAGTCAGGATATTTAGAACAAACAAAAAAAATCCCACACCTTAGCACATTTTTACCAGACAATCTGTAGTGCAGATGGAGAACTCAGGGTAAGAATCTGACATAGCAAACAGCATTTATTGCAGTCATCCATTGGACCTAAATAAAAGATAATTAAGTTAATAGTGAATTTTCACCCAAATCAGCTCTCTCAGTCATTAACAGGCTGCAACCAGGACAAAGGTGAATGGAAAATGGTAATAGGAAATCATTCAGGAAAACATTTTAAAAATAGCCCTATTGGTACAGAACATCATGTGGCTATGCTGCCATTATCTGTAGTACATAAATTCCAAGGCAGATATATTTAAAGAAGTGTGGATGCTTAAGCAACACCCTGAATCAAGAGGTACAATAAATAAAAGATTAATGACATTTGGTGCTGGGAGAAGACCCTTGGAGAACAGGGAGTTTTGCCTTGTGGAAAACAATGAAGTGAAAATGCAGACATTAAAAGTCAAGACCTCCAGTGAACTTCTGCAAAACAAAGTATTTGCAGACCTTGCTGGTCACAATAAATATAAGAGCAGCACCTACCTAAGAAATAATAATAATAAAAAAAAGTCAAGATGTAAACCAGAGCCACTATTTTCATTCTCACCATTTCACCAGGGTAAGAAACAAAGGAAATCTAATATATTACAAAGAAGATGGGTGCAAACAGAGCTTGGTGAGAGCTGGGTTGTGTGTTTGTGCACAACCGATCATAAGAGGGAATATACACATTTCTCTCAAAGCCCTACTAGACGGACCACACTTGTTAAGAAACATTTGAAGACTAAGAATGATGAGCTTGCTTTTGCAGCATGAGAATGAAAGCAAGAGTACTGAAGTACAATCCTCTACTCTTCTACGGATGTGTTGCATGTGTGACTCGAAGGAAGTCATTTCACACCTTGACCTTTTCTTCTCCACCCGATTCAAAATACTTAAATTGCCATCCTAAATTTTAATGACAAATGAAAGATCATTATTTACTATGCACTGTTATGTAGTACTATTATCCCTGAAATAAAAGGTACGCAAAAAAACTCTAATATATACTGTGCCATAAACAAGTCCTTATTGGCCAGAAACTCGTGAAGGATTAGCACTGCACCGAACGCAGCACAAAGAAGGGGCTGAACAGATTCCAGTTCTCATTTCGTTCTGTCGTATCCCGAGCAGCTGTCAGGAAGAGAAAGAGGTTCAGCTGCTGATTTCACACTTTAGCTTTCTACCTGTCAGACACAGAAGCTTCAGTGTTGCTCCTGTGTTAGAGGGATATCATACTACACGTATACCAACTGTGCTGCCACAGTCATACGCTCCCACAGCTGCAAAAGAAAGCAGTGGTGGCTGCTTCAACCAAATTGCTAGGTCACCGTGAAAAAAAGCTGCACAACTGCTTAGTCACATCTTCAAAGTGAAAGGTAGAGCTACTGAGGGACCACTGTCATACACAGTCTCATCATTTCTTAACTCCTTCAGATATGCAAAGGACTATACATCTCATGGCACTCTGCATGCAGAATTTGTAGTTTGGCTTGTCAGGTGAACGCATGAAGGTTCAGTAGGATTTTGCCTGAGACAATCAGGAATAGACCCCATACATTACCACCCTCCCACCATCTGAATGACAAATGGCTGAAAAGCTTTATTTCCCCTCCTTGTCAGTGTCCCTGAACCCATAGCTACCCAAAGCAGACCAAGTTCTGGCGGTTCTCTGACACCTTCCTTCCCATCTCACACAGGACATGTGAGAGTGAAACATGCTGCAAACGCAGAGAACTGTAACTCTTGTCTCGTTCCCTTCTGGAAATGGAGGAATGTGGGCGGGAAAACAAAGACAAAACCAGAAAAGTCTGTTTTTATAACTCCCACCCCCTCCTATGCCAGCCATACCTGGTAAATTCTCTTCTTCAGAAAAATCTCAGGGGTTTTCACATCAGGCATTTACATGTTGTTATAACACGGTCTAACTTTGCCTCTCAACAGACCCCTGTGTGCTCCCAAGTTTCATGACATACTGCAGTAGTGGAAAACAACATGTCTGAAAAGAAAGCATGACATAGAAAAGATAAAAGCGCTTGGGCTTGCAGGTTTCAGACACTGTTTGATACGCCTTATTGATCCAGCCATGCACAGCTCTGAGCTGTTATCAGGCAGCTCCAGGAATGCATCCGCTCAAGGCCAAAAACCATAGAAAGGGCAAATATAGAAGCTGGAAGATCTTTTTAGCATTTTGAAAATCCTTCAATTCAAAACTCTATCCTCATATTTGCTACAAGTTTATTTGGAAACCCAAAAGTCATTTTTCACTTGCTGCTCCTGCTCCTCTCTCCCGTTTTGGATCATGGCACAGCAGATCCACTGTGCTCAATGGAGCAAAGATGGTGCTTTTTTCTCCTCGGACCTATGGCTAACAGTCAAGCTGCTTTCTAGCTTCACTTTAAAAACAAACAAACAAAGAAACACTAAAAGAAAACCCCCACAAATCCTGGGGAGATAAAGAACAAGCAGTTTGATTTATCTTCCTCAGTAAAATGCATACTGCTTTGACTACTAGTAAAACTACCTCCTTGCAAAGTGCTGAAAAGTATGGGAAGGCGGCTGTGGCAAAAATGTGCAACCTCCTTTTGAAGTTTAGTCAATTGAGGAAAAACTGGCAGCCAAGCTTCCGAACTAACTGATATGGCTTTTCTCCTCACACTCACCCAGCCTCCATGCATATTTACTTTCACATTAAAAACTTAAATCTCAAATGTTTAAGAACAAAAAGCGCCCAACAAATTCATCCTTAGCTGTAAGTGAAAACAAAATTTCAGACATGGCCAGCTAGCTCCACAGCAGTTGGAGGAAGAAAAACAGATACTTGAGACTGCCTCAGCAATTAATATCTTGACTTCACGGTGATGAGAAGGAAAACAACATCACCCCCAAGGCACATCCCTTGACAGCATAACATCGACATATACCACTTACTACAAATTAATCATATTATACTTCTGTGCTACCATGCCCTCAGGACTGCTGATCCCTATGCCTTCACCAGATCCACAACAGAAATCCTGCGCAGAAATCAGGAGTCATCAGACTCCTGTCAGCCTTGCAGAATGGGCATAAAGGAGGAGAAGGAGAAGCCTGCAGAGAGATGTGTGAGACTACAGCCCAAGAAGGTTTGTTAATAGCCAAAGCCATGCTTGCTCTGCAAGACAGCGTCATATCCAACTATTGTCTTCCCACCACACCAAAAGGCTTAATCAATCAGCATTCAGCTACCAGTTAATTTAAAAAACAATATGAGCATACAGATAGCCACCACAATTGCCTTCTGATTTATTAGCAATTTCTATGGATTAAGATTTATTAGGATTTCTGTGGGTCCTTGAGAAGTAGTTTAAAATAAGGCAGAAAGTTTTAAAAGCATATATTCATTTTCTGATATATAATAATAGCAACAAGAGCACTCACAGAAAGTTTCATGAGGGACTTGACTTAGATTGATAAGGGAGCAGAAGTAAGTGTGGAACTAGAAAGCAAACGTAGCCTGATTATAGAAGAGGCTGAGGCACTGCTGTTAAACAAAGCTCTTTTTCTCAAAACTGGCTGCTTATAATAGTTTCTTATTGCTAATGAAACCTTCCCTTTATCCCTATATTATTTTTTTTAAATGACACTCAACCCAAAGCTCGCTATTAAGAATTTCTTGACCAGTACTCATCTTCCCTAATCAACACTAGCAGAGACCTACAGTTTCCTAAGTGAAAGCCAATACATGGTGCTTAAAGCTGTGGCTCTTCTGTCCCAATTGTCAAAGCACTGAGCATCCACTGATATTCTTAAAGATATTACCAACCTAAATTATTGATCGAGACACTGGCATTTTTTCCACTCTCCTACTCTTCATATCTGAAGCCCACAGGCATGTTGCAGACTTTGGTTTCTTACTTTTTATGAAATAGAGGGTGGCCTCTTTTTTTGCTTAATGTACTAACCCAAGTTGCTGTATGACATGGATTTTGAGCCAGGCTGATGGGAAAGGGGAAAAGGAGGAAGAAAGGACTGACATCCGAAGCTGAAGAAGCTTTTGCAGAGAAACAGCGTAGCCAGTCTTCTAACTGCTCAAAACTGAAGGACACAATACAGCACTATCAATTTTTATTGATTTACGTGGTAACAGAGATATAAAAAAGCATGAAGAAAATATTCTCTGTGGGACTTGCACCTTCAGCATATGCTTTATTGTCTTTAGTTCTTCCAGCTGCAGAAATTCAGGGACAGCTACACAGCGGAGTAGCTGAGGAAAACACTTATCACTCAATCTTTCATAGCAGGTACTGTCATTCAAGGATTCTTACTGATGGGGGGCAGGGAGAGGTGGAGGGAGGACGAAACAATTTGAAGAAAAAGCCTCCAACAGGCTATGTATGCTTTTACATCCAAAGACAGTGGTCATGCTTGAAGTGTCTCCTAACTCACCATGAGAAGTCGGCATGTTTGCACTCCAAACACTTTTTTCTTTTCAATAGGACTACACGACAGCCAGTAAGACAACTAATGCAGAGGCTGATAATTTATCAACAACATATGTGTCAGCTGGATAAAACAAGATAAGATGTCAGCTAAAGATTCAGCTGTTACTGTCAACTAGTGGTACCAATACATGCGAATCATATACACAGATTCAACCTCATGCTAACACTACAGCATTTCAAGCTCTCAAGGCCCCTCATGTTGGAAGGTCTCTGGGTGCTTAACAACACAAATGAAGCTTTGCAGCCTGTTTGCTCCGGCTGCTCTTCAAACAGTGAATTCCCCTCGGCCCCTGTTTTAATCTCAGACCCAGTTTCTTTTCTGCAGACAGCCTTCTGCTCCTGCCATTAAATATGTTTCTCTGTATCCAAGGGCAGGCACCTTTGAGATGCAAGCTTTTCCAGAAGAGTGTTTCTTCTATGTTTGGACTTATTTTTGTCCTTGAGGACAAAAAGTGTTGATGAGGATTTGGTCGGTGTGAGGTGCCGTGTGTACTAGCAGGAACATGTGAGTTCTGCTTTTGTCCTCATTACTGTGAGAAAAACATCCAGATCCTCAAAGACAGACATTTTTGTGCATTGGAGGTGCCTTAGAGAGGGAGATGCTGGCTTGAGTAACAGTTTCCATAATTTTCCAGATGTCACTGCTGATGTTTTCTACCCTTTATGCCACCCCTTCTTCTCTGATAATTTTATACACCCATTTTGATAGTCCCTCAAAAGACATTATAGAGGAAAGCAAGTTTTAGGTTCCCTCAGTATCATACATCCACTTGGATCTTAGAAACAGTCAGAGATGTAATGCATCCAATGCCAACACCTGTTACAGCAGACTATAGAGAGCCCTGCTTCTTGGCTCTACATGCTGGCAACACTTGTACTCAAAAGATTAATGGCAAAGTCAATTCCAAGAAGTGGGTACCTCCTCATGTGTTCCTGACATTAGGCAGAAGGGCAGTTACTCCAATATGCTCCCACATTTCAATCCTATGTACAGTTTCAGGTAAGAAATTGCCAGTCATCTTCACTATGATGGAACTGTGGGTTCCTTCGGAATTAACTCTTCATTAAGAGCACCAGACGTGTTGGTTACTGTGCATGTAGAAAACATACTATTCTTAGATTAAACTCTCTTTAGGAATACAGCTCAGCTAAAGCACGATCCCCCAAACCCAAATACACTGTTTTCTGTACTCTCTGAAACATCCTCCCAGCACTGCCAAATTTGAACTCTCCTCGCACCAGAAATTCCTAGAACATTGCCTTCTGGGGACAAGGAGGAATAAGCCTTTTTGTTGCTCACTCTCCATGTATTTCTAATACCACTGAATGGTTCTGGCCAAATCTTTTTTTAAAACATCATCAAGCAGTGACAAAAGACCCTAGAAGATTCCACTGAGAAAATTATGGACAACTGAAGCAGACGGAAAATAGTTTACAATTAAAGCAAACAAGCAAACTGGATTGTAGAATCTAGATCTAATCCTGGAAATAGACATTAACAAAGAAATGCATTGTCCTAGTCTGAGTGTAAAAGTTTGCTTTAATTTTGCCGTGCCGTCTATGTTCCTATGAACACTATGAATATTCACATTGTTATAAATAAAATATAGCACTTGGCACAAATTAGGAGGTTTGAATTGATCTGATTATTCCTTATATCACTGCACTTATTTTATTACATAGCTGGGTAAGATTTATTTACTTATTTAGTGTCCAGCTGAAGGCTTAGGCACTAGCTCTAGAAGAGAATGGCTCTCCTTTTTGTTTGCTGCTGTAGGCTGCATTACACAGTTTCCCCACAGATGCTCATATTTTCTGATGTTACTATTCTTATGCCATTCATAAAATGAGATCATACGGATGGTATCAATGAAGAATCAGGTAACCAATTCAGTCTGCCCATATAGTTAAGATGGGAGCTGGGATGAAGAGGTCTCTATTCTCTTGCTTCTATTACAATGAGAATCTGCATACTTGCCTTTTGTCACGTGAGAAACATTAAAAAATATTCTCTCCCTCTCTTCTATGTTGCATTTGCTGCAGAATTGACCTTTTGAGTTAATACCACATCTAGAAGCCAGAAATATTTTATCCCAGATCCATTAAGCTTGCTTCCTACACAAATCAGATTGGCTGAGTCACTCACTCTTAGTTCTATAAAATCAACTTACTTCTTCATCCTTGGCTTTTTATATAGCTAGTTGTGATTTAGTCCTTTTGTACAGCCATTAAGACGGACCCATGAAGGGTACAACATAAGCAGAAGTAAAAGAGTGTGTAGCGCACACTACAACTTCCTCCATCAATTTATGTGCTGAAGATGAGTTTGGAAACTCCCACGCACTTTAATAGGCACTATGTACACAAATATCCACCGCACTACCAAGATACTTAGCCTCCTTAAACATAAAGGCATAAATCACCTCCCT
>VYZM01022886.1:0-11454 GCA_013398915.1 Dromas ardeola
ATGATTCTATGATTCTAAGGTAAGAACCACCTTACTGCTCACCACCTCAATGATGATGCAAGTATACTGCTTTAGGCTTAAATATGCAAATTTAGCCTTGACCAGCAGCTACCACCTAAACTAAAATTTAACCCACAGCACCTGTTTTTGTATGGATTACCAAGTCATGAATTCTAGGACCCTATACTTGTTACAGTGACTGGGACAGGGCATTGTGCTATATGTAACACATGTGCCAGTACTAGCTACATAAATTACTGACAGATTCTCAGCATAAGGCATCAACAGCTTTTCAGTCTGTATGTAAGTAATTAAATAACCCTTGCCTGAAACCTATGTTAGACTGTTCTAGTCTACCAAACAACAAGATATTTTCCAGTCCACAAAATATTATGGTTTTTGATTAAAATATAAGAGCAGTTAAAACAATTAAAGAATAAAAATCAAGGAAATGTAAGAATTCTGGATTTTTACCTCTTTGTCTTTGCTATATTTACTTTGATGCAGTTTCTTGTATTTGTGTAATCGCAGCATATTGTGAAGTTCCTCCCTTGAAAGAGAAAATTCTTCCTCGTCTCCATCCTCATCACTTGGTGAATCTGTGTCGCTAGAGTCATCACTCAGAAGGATACTCTAAATGGAATAAATGGATAAATGGAAACTAATTTAACAATCACAAGTCCCTATACTGAATGGTTAATTTATGCAAAGCACTCTTGAGCCTTTACCTAATAAAGGGCTGTGGCTCTGGCCCAACAACAATACTTTGCATTTACAAAGCATCTTCCATCTGAAACGCCTCAAATGGAAAATACTTTTCTGAGATACAGTACTGTGTACCAGTGAATCCAATACACATTTTCTGATTTGGGGGGGAGGTAGTTTTCTGTTAGTTTTGTGATAGTTGAATCATTTTAGAATCCCCTTTGTCTGTTTATGGTCTCAGAAAAGCAGCAGTGAGAAAACCCAGGATACCAGTAGAGGCATTTTGTCATGAATGGTTGCAGGTACTTTCCTACCCTATTTGTAGCTTGTCCCACTATTCTACCGCTTCAGCTGCATCAGTTGCAGCAGGTTTAGCTCTTGTCTAACCTCTCTGCAACCTGATTTTGCTAACTAGAGAAGGCTACACTACAATGAAAATGCAAAGATGGCAAAAAGCCACCATTCCACTCTCTTGTTCCATCCTCATTTGGACCTTACTGAGTTCATCTCAGAAACAAATTTTCAGAGGAGTCCCAAATCTCCATTTAATATATTTCATAATAGTTCATTTTAATTTGGACAGTGTACTAAAATTCCTTCAAGTTTCTGAATGCATACTCACTGTGAAATTTAACTAAAATGCTGCTGCCCACCAAAATTGAAATGTCTACTGTCCATTTTGCTACACGAAGAAAATGAAAACCTCAAATCTACAGAGACTCTATTTTGTTCTACCCAAAGACTAATACAATATTCATTATCAATTGTCACACACTCTTTTTTCTTTCCATTTCCAGCATGAGCAGCCTCTGTAGAATGTACTTTTTGCTTTGGTAGGTGTTTTTTCTTAATATAAAAAAAGAACCCCAAAAAAAACACCACCAAAAACACTCTTTCCTTTTTTCTTAGCAAGAGACGCTAGCTCCAATTACCTCAAAAAAAAAAAAAAAAAGTGCAGCAAACAATAAGCCAATACAGAACAAGACTAAAGAATTCATTTGGAGCCGTCTTTTCAGCAACACAGAATGTTACCACACCTCTGTATCACCTTATGCCTCTTTTTCAGTGTGAGAATTTGCACTAATTAAATTGCACATGATTTAGGGCAGCTCTTAAAACACATTAGTCTAGTTTTCTGCTCTGTAGCATGTGTAAAGTAAAATTAAATGGACTACTGAGATGAGAACAAACTTACTGTAAACTTACTGTATTTGGAAATTGCATTCATGATAATTTTTGATAATGCTCTGACCAGCGCTCAACTTATTTTCTTGTTGCAATCTGCTTGCTTACATGTTTTTACACCATGATCTACGTTGGATGACAAGATAGAATCACTGACCACTGTCCACAGGGCGTTGATTGGGATTCTGCTCCTAGATTTCATAACAGCTGCATTTCTTTCCAATATTCTTACCTTCAGCCACTTTCTGCTTTTCTTCAGTTTGGAAAAGTTATACAGGCTCCCTTTTTCAGACTTTGGTTCTGTTTCGCAAAAAAAAAAAAAAAAAAAAAAAAGTTCTTCAGAAATAATGCTTTTCCCAGCTTATCCAAAAGAAAGCAGAGATTCAACCCAGTGCATCCCTACCTGGCTGCAGTACTCCATTCAGGGAATGCGTGTTCAGCATCCCAGAATTCCCTGCTCCAGAAGACTCCCCAAGCAAAGAGTTTGGAGGCTCCTCCTTAACTTGCATCAGGGGATCCCCAGACTGAGGCAGCAAAGGATTGTCATCCAGTCCATCTTCACTTTCATCGCTGCAAGAAGATACGTAATACGATGACAATAAAAAGGGAAATATTCAAAAGAGGAGATACCCGTGAAACTTTCTTACATGTGGCCATTAGTCTAAAGCTTTGAGAATTGAGATAGCTTCAGATGTAATTTTACACATGAGAAATATTGCTGTTAATAATTTCCTGTTAAGCCCTCAACAGTAGTTAATCATCAGACCAGCCCGGCTATGCTATCAACCTGCACCTTCAGCCTTTTACTCGGTACCTAACTTGAGAAGCACTAAGCAAGAAACTACCACCAAGCAAAGCACAATATTGTCACCCTCAGCACTACCGTATAATATGAGAAATACAAAGCTATACTTTTACTACTCCTTGTGTGGATCTTACTATACGCTTGTAAATATACCTGTTACCTATCTATACATGTTATCACCCATACAGTGATCAGTTCTGTAACTCTGCAATTCCAAAATACTGATGAAATGAAATATAAATTGTTTTGGGACAGAAATGTACCTTGATGACTCACTTCTCATTGCTACAACTTACTTACATATAAATCCTGCATCTGACAACAGTCTTTGCATTTCACTTATGGCTACAGGCCATCTCCCTGAAAAATCAAATTAGTGCTTGTTCCTCCTACTTTTTTGCAGAAAAATAAAGTTTTGGCCACAGATACAAAAAAGAGCTTTAAAACATTGTGCTAATTTGTATGTGGGCTGGCAACACACTGAATATTAGTGTGAGCTAAGCGCAAAATCTTTAAAGAAGAGCTTATAAGGAACAAGTCACCACTAAACCCTTAATATGGTGTTGCCTGGGAACAATATAATAAAAATTCTTGTCTTTCCTTGGTATTCCCAACAGAAAATGGAAAAGGTTTTGGTACCTGGATATACTCCTGTTAAAGATGGCAGACGTCTGTCGTAAAAACTGATCCAGTTGCAGAGCTTTCTCCAGATACTGCAGATAAAGGGGCTTTGCCAGCTCTGAGCAGCTGCCATCCTCCCTGGCACCCAGCTCTGAGGCCATAGAACAAACTTCTCCTCATGCACAGGTGCCTCTGAACACACAGCTGTTAAGAGGAAACAAAGGTCATCATCACCACGACCACCACCTCTAAAAGGAACGAACGCGGTGAGCACACAAATCTACTGCACACTACACCAAATGCTAGTATTTCGCAGAACGCATAACTGAGGTAGTTCTGGGCAAAAAAGCTTAGGTTGCAGTTAATAGGTATATTAAACAAACAAACAGAAATTCACATTAAACTTTCCACCACAATATTACCATAGCCAAACACTAGATTCTTACTTTTCTGTTTTATGACTTCATGGATGCCGTTTGACTAGGAATGAGCACTGCACTGACCTAGTATGAGAATCCAAGTGGTGACACAGAAATGCAAAGTACAACAAAGCCAGTCCTTGAACATCTAAAGTAAACTTTCATCACTATTAAAGATAACATGTTTAACGCTGAACAGAGGGCAGACGTGTATCATGAAAGTTGAATGAAAGCAACTTATTATTATTATTAAAAGAATTATGATTCTTAAGTTTAATCATATTTATATATAAACTTACTCCAAAAAGGAAGTACTACTGAAAATACTGTTCATCTGTTGTTTTCACCATTCAGTTCACAGCTATAGTCTACAGAATACTTGTAAGACTTTTCCTTTACTTTAAAGCAATGCTACTCTTACAGCACTCAGAACATAGCTGTTACCTGTTGACAAACAAGACACAAATACTTGACCAAAAATCTTCCATGCTAAAATTCAACTGTTATCTTTATTAAAGAAAAAGTAGCACATAATTAGCAATTTATTAACTACTTTTTACATTTACAAATTTAGAACATACTCTAGCTTTATATTTTTCCAACTAGTAAAAACAGCCTGCCTGATTTTCATTTTTTATTTGTTCTCAGGATTTTAGTTTCTTAAAAAAAACAATTAACACACCCCCAGAATATTTGCATAATACATATTCTAAAGGAAGGAGAAACTATCAAAACATTTCATTGCTCTGTCAACTGCAGTTTTATTTGCCTTCAACTACAAAGGATGTCATAACAACTGTTACAGTAATAGCTCTATAAACTGGAAATTATTTTTCTTCAATTACGAAAGATGCCATCATTGTTATAATAATAGTGAAAAAGGTAATTTTAAATTATTTCCAAAGTCACAGTTGTTACTGTATAAACGGAAGTGCTGTCAATACCCTAAATATGATAATATTCACTAATAAATAAATGCCTTAGACTTTTGCTTCTGGTGGAGGACAAAAATAAAATCAGTCAGCTTTTGGAAGACTTAGATTAATTGTTCTTCTGAAGTATTATTCTGGTTTCTATCACTTCTTTAAAATACTACAAAACGTAAAGCAAACTTCACATTAATTTACTGCAAAACTTTTTATATTTGATCAATTATTAAATTGTTAATGACTAAATTGTTTTAAGCTTATATAAGTGAAAACACAGATTGATTATCTGGTCTTCACATTGTTTCCTCTTTACGTATGCAGTCTGAAAAACAGAATCCAACTTTTTCCAAGTCTTTTATCCTCAAAAGTTATAGAACATATTCACAACTTCTGAAGTTACAAAAAACCGCGATAAGTGATTACTACCGTGAGACTACCGGCTATGGTTAAACAAGAGCGAATTTTATTATTTCTTAAGAAACACCTAGCCTTGAATTAACATCTTTACCCATACAGAATAAATAACAGCATGCCAGAAATCGTTAAGACAGGGCAACAGCACTCATGTAAAAATTATTTTTAGACTGAAGCTACCTACGTTCAGCTTTCTTTATGCGAGATCTTCGTATACCTGACAGCAACAGAATTATTGACCTCTGTTAGCAAATACCCACTTCCAGCAGAGGTTAACAGACAAAATCATGCACCTGAAAGCTTTCCCTATAATAAGGGTATTCAGATTCATGTTTTCCACGAAACTTTCATCTACATATGTCATATTGGTTAACAGCCATCTGGAAAAAAAACACCCTAAGATCAAAAACTGTCTTCCAAGAGACGGGGCCATGAAGAAAGTAAAGAGGTTAGAAAACATCAGGGAACATGAAACTTGTGTCTCTGATGGAAGGAGTCATTCAGGAGGAGATAGAAAAGGACACCAAGAAGGTGAAAATGGTTTTCTTTCAGATCGCCAATAAAAATGATATATATTATTGGAGTAAGATTCAGTTCCTAGTATCATACCAGAAAAAGTACGGTGATCCCTTTTATCACTCCATTTCAAAATGTATCCATCAATAACAGCATGTGTTATGTGAACATGATATTATTTTGCTTTCCCAGCCAAAATATCATTTGCAACCATTGTTTAATGATTTTGCTCAGAACCACAAGGCATCTTCCACCTGTCTGCTCTCATCAGAAAACCTTCCCAAAACTCAACATTCCCAGGCACTGCTGAAAAGAAACCTGCCTCAAGGGGCACAAAGCATACAGGACTTATAGAATCATAGAATCATAGGGTTGGAAGGGACCTCTGGAGATCATCTAGTCCAACCCCCCTGCCAGAGCAGGGTCCCCTTAGAGCAGGTTGCACAGGAACACGTCCAGGCGGGTTTTGAATGTCTCCAGAGATGGAGACTCAACCCCCTGTCTGGGCAGCTTGTTCCAATGCTCTGCCACCCTCAAAGTAAAGAAGTTCCTCCTCATGCTGAGATGGAACTTCCTACGCTCAAGTTTGTACCCATTACCTCTTGTCCTATTGCCAGGCACCACTGAAAAGAGCCTGGCCCCGTCCTCCTGACATTCACCACCTCCAAGGAAGCTAACAAACCAAATGTCATCTTCTGCACCCCAATGAGCCTTGCCCTCACAAAACTATAGAAGCTTAACAGCAAAATGAAGGGAAAGAATTAAGATAGATTCGAGGTCAAGTTTTTAATCACGGGACAGCAAACAGGCCAGAGGCAAACCAAACACAATCATACTCCTGATCTAAAATGAGTAACTGGATGCTTTTCCAGCTGCCCAGATGCACTTGCCTAAGCGCTGGTCTAAATGGATCCACCCAACTGGACCAGTGCCTCTCCTCCACACAGGCAATGGTGCTCATACAGCTTAGGAGATAACCCAGCAGAAGACTATTTCTTTACTTGTAAGATATAAATGACCCTATGAAAAGAAGATGCTATCTGATGTGTTTAGTAATTAGAAAACTAAGGTATTTTCTCAGGAGTGGCTCATTACTACTGCGCAGAGTTCCCAGGCAAATATGAAAGCAAGCTGGTAATACCCCCTGTCTGCAATGACTGTCTGCAATGACTGCAGTAACTGCAAAGAGTAAGTTTCATTCCATATTTTAACACATTAATCCCCTTGTTGTGTACACTATGCTAAGCACATACACTTAGAATGTGTATACATGCTAAGCACACACTTAGCACATGACACACTTAGCATGTGTACATGCCAAGTACCTGCCCCATCCGTACTTTTTTCCAGATACCTATGTTCTTAAATATTACTTCCCAGATCAGGAAACCTTACATTTCTGCATTTAATAAAGTCTTCTTTGTGCTGACATAGTATAAGTACTCTACATTTCACCCGTACAAAAAGACAAGCTTCTGCTTGTCTTCCAATTTTAATTGTCCCAAGAGGCTCCTGTACATACAAAGTTAATTACTCTTGTCCTCAAAACAGTTACTCGTCTGTATCCCGCCTACCGAATAAACAAATAAATACAGCAGAGCTTAACAATATTCCTAAATGTATTAACAGTGCCCCAAACAAATTTAATAAGCGTTACACAAGCATATTGAATAGAGAATACTCAGCCATTGAATTCAGCCTTTCATTTATTTATATGCAAACAGTCATACAGTGCTTCTTTGCTGATCAGAGTAACAATACAGGAAGCTAACTGACAGGTATCTCTTTATTCTCTGTTCTTTTGTTCCCAATTCTAGGCTCTAAGAAACAAAGATTTCCAATGGCAAAAACTGCTTGGATACTGAAGCAAGAGAAAATGGGAACATGTGAGAGGCACACAACAGCCTGATCCACTACAGCAGGTAACAGCGTTCAGGACATCAACAAGACATTGCTTCAGTGGATTTACACAGTGACGACATTCATTCCACTTTCCTTCACCGGTTTTGAAAGAAATCTATCCTTTTGCCTACTCAGTTTAAGGAAGATCACAGAAATAAAGGTTTTCAAAATGTTTTCATTACTGATGGTAACATTTAGGTAAACACATCACAGGTGGTAAAATGACTGAATGCTGCAGTGTAATCCTTCTGCCATTATGACTTTCTTACTGATATAGGCCAATTTTATGTTACATTTCAGTATCAAACTCAGTAGTTATTTGCTTTCTCCCTTTATCTCCCCTAGAGTTGTAACAGTTTAGAAAATCGGTATTTGGAAACAAATAGCTGCTGCACTGCCTAGCTGGCACTTGGAATCCTCTAACATTCTTACTTAATCAGAAGCTCACACTGAAACCATTTAATTGTATCATGTGGCCCTTTGAATTATTAAAAGCACACCTGAAGTATCACCAGCAGGATCTGAGTTTAGTTATATATACGTCAAGTTCATACAAATAACCTTCATAATCATATATTTTTTTTTAAAGATCTAAGTTCAGTTCTGAAGAAGCCTTCCTTATCCTGCTTTAAATCGCATTGCTTAGTTCAATGTTAATGTAGATGTCGGGTTTCTTCACTCTGTTTTTTCAAGTCTGCCCATTACAATGTCTAGTCAGTAAGTCAACACCCAGCATTGGAGAAGAATCCTCCAAGGACGTCCTCAAAGAGCACAGTTATGTTTTATAACAAGGTTTCTAAGTTTTATACCTACCAACCTGCACCAAGCAAGCAGCAAAAACACTGCTCTCACGAAGCAGCTTAGCTTTAAAAGTAGATTCTCCCAGTTTAAACAAATATCCACTGGCTACTTCTGAATGAAGTCCAACAAGTTTTTGCTACCGGTATCAGTTTAAAGCAGGAGCCTCGTAAGGGGCAAGCACAAGTTTGGCACTTGTGCCTAGCTGCAAGCTAGAAAGGATTTGCTTTGGATGGCTGTTTGAAATAGTTCTTCCTCCTCCAGGAATCTCTTGTTTTTCATTTTTTTTCCTTCAGTTGCTGGCATCTCTACGCTTCAGGTAAGGCCCAGAGGATTACTTTTTCTCTCTTTATGCCTAACGCTAACATCAAACATTACAGTAAATAACGATAACAACTACACTCCTACTTCAGGGCACATACACAAACACACGCTGCCATGGAGGTAAAAGGTACAACACAGCAGCTAACCCACAGTACCCCTTCTTCGCCTGTGAAAAATGCAAGGCAAATCAGGGAAGTAAAACTAATTCAAACTGTCTCGCCGGCCACACACTAAGTGCATGTATATGAATGCCAGCCGGCAGGTGAGCACGCTTGTTTGTTCAAATATTTCAGCCCACAAAAGCAGAGTTTCTTACCTCTCCTCTGTCCAACCGATGTAAGCACACTGACAAAACATTCAAGTGGACAAAAACCTGAAATCCCAGTTTACACACACAGAAAATACGTATTCCTCATATCCCCATGTACAGCATTGAAAGTTTTATCCATAAACAGTATTAAAAACTGGGAGGAAGAATACAACCTTCTATGCTATTTTAGTTCTCTCACAGTTTTAGCAGTTTTCTGGTTTTTTTCCACACATGGTCTTTTTGTGCTTTGCATTTTGACATAAACTTATTAAAACAGATTTTTCCAAACTGATACAAACACCTAAGATACTTCTCTTTCTTGAAGAAATTTACAATTGAAACATACAACTCTCAAGGATTTCCTGTAGTAACACCTCCAGCATAACCCCCTGACACAAACATACATATCCACACAAAAGATTAAGTCAAGATCTATATGGAAAATCTGTATTAGTACAGCAATATGAGTGAAGTATATTTTTGACAGATTTCTTTATAAGCATATAATCCCTAATACAGACAACTGTGGTGGCATAAAAAAGCCTGAAGACGTATTTGGCTTGGAGGAGAATTACACACTCTTCTTTCCCCTCTCACACTTTAGCTTGCTTTGATAAATGTATAGTTACACTGACAACCATTTTCCATGTGCCAGGTCTTTAAGCAAAACATAATCCTCATACAGTCTTTTTATGGCAGTATCTTCAATATAACTTCGATATATAAGCAATTATTGCTTTAAAAAAAGCAGGTAGGAGGATATTTCATACTAACCCCAAACACCCCGTCTCCTCTAAACTCAAGCTGAATGCATAAGAGACATGCACGTACAACTGAAGTGTCTGTTCACACCATTTCAGTTTGAAATTAAAAAGGAGCCATTTTAATTGCTTTTCTGAGTAATGATGTCTAGTTAAAACCAGATAGTGTCCTATATACAGTACTTTACTTTGCTGTTTTGCTTGTATAGTAAGATTTTCTATTGTTTCCCAAGGCATGAGACAGCATTTCACTGATCTCTGTTCCACATTTAATTGCTTTTAAATACAGAGAAGAAGAGCCAGTAGGGCACAAGCTCTGAATTTTCTAACTGCCAAAATGACAATCACAGATAGGGCCTAACTTATTATTTAAAAACAAAGAAAAAGAGCAGCTATACAGCTCTACAAAAATTTTATCAGAAGCACTTATGTATTTAAGTTGGCATGTCACAGCTCTGCTTCCATGTTTAAACTGACAGAAAAATGACTAGCAGAAAGACAAAGCCATTTAATTGTTCAATTAGAGTAAGTCTTGTCCCAAAAGGGTAGTCAACAGTATTTATGGAGACCTCTAACAATGAATCCATATTCTCTGCACTATATAACAGCACCAGCTGTTCCCCTCACACATTGCCATTGCTTCACTCCTCCTCTCTCTGTGCACACAAAATACAAACTGCATGGAAGTTTGGAGGGTTTTTTGCTTTTTACTCCCGCCACCGCAGCCCACAAAAAGGGAACTATGTCCAAGAAAGCTCTAAGAGGACCGTTTTCTTCTTGCCATCTAAATCAATCCCTAGTATGTAATTTAGCTTGTCAAATAGCATGCTTATTACAGAATTTACAGCTTATTACGTTATACCCCAATGGAATAAAACTTGATTGTTTGCACAGTCAGGAAATGCAACGCAATATTTTAGGCGACTTGAACAATATACGTATGAGAGATGGACTGGAAGTGAATTACAGGGAATATCCTTAAACACTGGGAAAAGGTTCAAGCTACAGTCCTATTTCCTGTATTTTCCCCCTCACTATCTTACCAACCTCTGGATGCCATGACGTACTCTTATATGGACACATTAAAAGAGTGGAAACACAAATACATCATTTCTGATTCACGTAAATTAAAAAAACCATGAGTGTTGGGTCACATACAGGCATATCAGATGCACTACGCAAATCCATTTGCTCTTATGAGAGGAAACTTAAATTCTGATAGCGCACATAAAGGCATTTCAATATAAAAAAGGAAGTGGACTTGCACTGTGTTCTACACACAGAGAACAAAATAACCTAAAGGAATCAATTATTGTCACCTACAACACTGCTAAGAGGGAAACTTGCCACGCAAGATCAGCAACAGGGTAAGAAAAAGAATGTATGATGCTAAATATTACTAATAACGGCAGAAATGGCATTAGCATATGTGTCTGCAGTGAAATAGGATCAGACTTTGTATCTCAGCTTCAAAGAGGTATTTTTTAGTGCCAGTAACAGAGCAACCGTAACAGTAAACTATGTTTTCATGTACACCTTGTGGGGCGCTTCCCATCGACGACGACACCGATCTGGCACCCAGCACCTTCCCGCAGACGCCGGCGGCTGTCGGGACAGGGCCCCTTACAAGCCCGGACCGCAGCTCGCACCGAGGCGAAGTCCTCGCGCTCCACCGGCCGCGTTGCATCATGCGGCCGGTCCGCGCACGGGGCCGCCCGCAGCGCCCCGCCGCCCACAGGCCGCCCTCCCCTCGGCGGCCCGGGGG
>VYZM01022886.1:12753-36160 GCA_013398915.1 Dromas ardeola
GCAGCGCTCCCGGCCCCCTGGCAGCTCCCTGCCCGCCCGGCCCGGTCGCACCCGGGACTGAGGAGAGCGTTGAGGCACCGGGAACTGGAACCGGGGCAGTTAGTTTGTATCCTACACGGAGACGCTCCAGATCACTCTTTCACATCCCAGACTTGATGCCTTCAACGTGCTGCTTCCTCTTCTCTCCCTCTTTCCGTTCTCATACCGCCATTTTTTCTCTACTTGATAGGACTGGATTTGAGTCGTGGAAATAAAATCTTGGGCTGTCTCTGGCTCGGGAGAGGCTCTGTCTTCCACATCGTACCTCACCAATTTGTGATTAAGTCTTCACTGCTTGGGAGAACCTTGCTCCAAGTGAATGACATGAGCTCCAGTGCAGGACAGGGGTCCAGTCCACTGCCAGCACATCTTGGCAGACCCAAGTGAAACACAGGCTCAATTTCCAAATAAAAAGTTGTAAGATAAACTTATTTCAAACCTTTTTTTATTTTTTTAAAGGGAACTGAAACAAAGGCACTATACAGTTTGACTATAGAATACTGTTAAGGGTTCAAAACAAACAAAAAAACCCAACGTAGAAAATACAAAGAGCAAACCTTGGAAGTTTTTCTTCCTTTTTTTTTTCTGCCGCTCTCAGATGTGAGCAAGTCCTATCTATAGTTTCAGAGAGACCTATTTAAGTGCTAGTCCTCTCTGCAGAGAGAAAAAAACCATACAATAAACCCCCAAACCAACACACAGTTCCCCTAACAATATTTAAAAAAAACGCACACGGATACATCGTAAGAATTTAGTCACACCAGTGTACATTCAAAGCTAAACAGCTCCAACAGGTATTGGTATGTACTCGCACGGAGAGGGGAGATGTCGAGAGGGGCCATTACTATTAACTTATTCGCAGCCCAGTGCCCAGATTGCTCCTGGGCTGCAGTGTCTGGCTGGGACAGTGACCACCGTTACCTCTTCGTTCTCCCCTATTTCACGTTGTTCATCAGCATTCACGGACACTCACAGGCACAACCCTGAGAACAAAACCTTCCTTATTCCTTGAATAAAGTGTTGCCCGCCCTGTCTGAAGCATTAGCATGGCAAAACATGCAGTATTTTTTATGCATTTAAATATATACATGTGTATAAATTCAGAATTTCAAAAGCAGAGAATTTTCAACAGTCCTGTGCTTGCAAGTCAAATATAGTGATATGCCAAAAAACATGTTTCAAGACTGAGGCATGGCCTGCCTTAATTTTGTCATGTGGTGGACTAGTGCTATCAGTTGGAGGAGCTTTACTTTTAGTGTATGCCATCCAAAGCAAGTATACTGGAAATAAATCTGGTTTTGCCTTTATATCGTATTTTGCTTGGGTGGGAATACCAGACATCTTTTAAACTAATTTAACTGCTTCCCCCCCACCCCCCGGCTTTATACACACTATATAACACACCACATTCGTGTTCCAGCCTTATCTACACAAGTTTGATACAGCAGTGCTGACCAACAATGGTGGCGTGCAGCTTCCTGCAGGAAGCTTCTTTTCTCAGCCTAAAATAACTCTGACTTGGCAGAAAAGTCCTTTTCATTCGTACACTTCTTTGCTGTTCTTGCCAGCGTAGCGGTTCATTAGCGTGTGATCTTTTTCACTCTCCTATCAAAGACTTGTATAGCTATGCCAAGAGACTTATCTGTATATAAACCACATGGGTTGCCCAGGTTTTTTTTAGTTTTTCCAAGCAAACCCTTTCTAATCTCAATGAACAGGCATTTTATAAGCTCCCCTGCTTAGATATTTGGATTGGATGAGTTTTACATATATGCAGCAGGTAACACAAGAACCAAAATACAATTTAAGACATTGGTCTGATAATAATGTAAGAAAAACAAAAGACCTTGAGCAGACCAGTGAGACACAGAAGGAATTTCCTTCAAAAGAAAGACCATCACTATTTCCATTCAACAATGGGTTTATCTGTCATTGTAAAGAAAGGAGCTTTTGTTTGACACTTCTGCAGGGGGAATAGCCCCTTTTTTCATTTGAATGTCTTCAAATACCCAGTCTAAGCTCATCAAGTCACCTGTATCAGAAATTAGATTTGGTCAGCCAGCCTGAGGTTGGTTTAAGGTTCTTGATTTTCATTTTCTTGACAACGTACGTCCTCATTGTAGAAGGGTGTGATTTGAAACACTGCTTTATCTGTGGGAAAGCAATCCCCATCATCTCTGTAGTTTCCATCCTTCTGTGGATCGTTTCTCTCTTTTAATTCCATGGCTGGTCTGATCAAAAGCCCATCCTCATTCATTCTATAGTCTTTTATTGCTTTCTCCCTTCGCAGCTTCTGGATGTCTGCTAGCTGACGCAGCTCCTCCGGCAGCTCCACGCAAGTGGGCTGATAAGGAAAAAAAGGAAAGAAACAGAAAAGAAATCAAATCAATACATATGCATACACATGCTCTACTTTTGCTAGTACCAGATAAGAGCTCCCTCTGTAATTATCCAGTGGAACAGAACAATCATCTCTCATTAGATCTGTGGAACTAAAACAATTCCTCAGACGAAAAAAGTCTCTCCACTCCCCTCTTTCTTTTAAAGGCAACCCAAAGGGAAAAATACTAGACTTGCATTTATTGTTTACTACTTTATTATGAAGACCTTCAAGATTAAGTAATACTTCACGTATGGGATTTAGATGTCTCCTGAGAAACCTTTTGCACTATAAAGTTGTTGAAAACCCCCAAAAGAGGCATAACCAGTTCATGTTTGCTTGTAAGAGCCACTGCAAAGGCAGCTTTCCTGGCTTTTCATTTAAAACCATGTATTCTATCTATCCTATGGGTGAAAAAGAACCAAAAAACACCTTATGGGTGAAAAAAGCCAACATAGTTAACAAATCAATGGAACAGCTGCTTAGGAAGTATGTGAAAGGAGATACACTCCTTGATTTGGTCCTGAGCAGTGCATGGGACACTGTTCAACGTATTACATTCAAGGATCTGGCTCCTTAACAAGGACTGCAAAGCTCACCATCTTTGTGGGAAAACCAACAACAAAAAATTCCACAGTTGTGTTCAGCTGTAGAAAGGGGAATTACACAAATAAGGAAGCTTGATAAGAAATAGTAAGAGGCAGCCAAGCAAATTCAATCCTAGCAGGTAGCATGAAGACAACTTCAAGACAACATACAAGCAGCATAGAATAAACATTACCTAACAGCAAAAGGACCACAGAAAGAGTGAAAGGAAACCAGCAAGACTACAGGTGAGGGGAATGGAGACTATCAAGTAAGCATCCTTCAGGAAAGCAAAGCCACATTCAAGTGAAGAAAACGGTAAGGATGAAGTTACAGAAAAAACAAAGGGCAGGCCATAATAATTTTATTAATATTTAACAAAAATATAACAGAACTAATAAAAAAATTCTTTAAACGTGAGAGGAGGACACCATGTCAACCATGCTGCAGGACCAAGTGATGATCAGAATATAAAAGGAGCATGATAAAAAACACAGTATTTTTTCTATTCTACATTCAACATGAAAAAAAAGCGTGGAGATTCCCATACCATAAAACGTTCATTATGTACCCAGATTCTGTTTCAGATTGTCCCATATATATTTAATACCACTACTTGAAATACAGACAGCAAGATGGATTTCACCTGAAATTCCTGAACAGTGGAAGATGAAAGAGCTGAACTAGTAACTACAGTATCTTGCTTAAAACCTGCCTTGATACCCAGGGATTGGAAGATGGTAAATGCTTAAAGAAGGTCCCAGGAAAGATATGGGAAGCAACATGCTGTCAAGTCAGATGCCTGTATGAGCATACTGGTAGAAACACTAAGAACAGAATGAGTGCCTATACAGATGTGATGCACTGGAAAAGTTACCACAGCTTTTGTACAAAAAAGCCATGCCTCACAAAACCCATGTCTAGAAGTTTGCACAGATACGGAGGAAGGCTAAATAGTTCAGACAGGATTACAGAAAAAAAGCAAAGCAAGCACCTACTTGAAAACACTGCACCTTCAGTTCTGTTTAACCAGAATAATTTACAGCCAGCTTCCTAACTGCTACAGTATCCTACAGTGAGAGGTAATACACGCTCTAAACCACTTAAAGCCAACTTGCACAAAAATTCAGGCTGTATGTTCATAATGATCAATATGCATTGTGTGCAGTCCCAACTCACCTGCCAATTAGGAAAACTTCTGGCATGCAATTATATTTAGACAGAGAACAGAGTTTATGCCACCACATATCATGAACATGTTATCTGGTATTATATACTGCACTGCACCTTATCCACTGCAGCTTTACCTTAAGTGCACTGAGAAATCAACTCTGCAGCACAGGGGTCTGCGACTCCCCTGTGGTACCAGAGCTCTGCTTGTGAACTGTCACCACTTAAACAACAAAATACTGCACTTCTAGGAGAGCATTTGCTTTCTTTACACTGATGGGCTCCCAGGCTGCGTTTGCTTCTTTGCATCTAAGTCCTAAACATCAGAATGCAGCTGCATTTTCAAGTACCTAACAACACACAACATGAATCTACAAGAAGAGTTAGAAATGTAGCACATACAGCTCCTTTACTAGCAGTTTCCTAGTGACAGAGCTGCAGAGGCACAGAAACCCATTTTACTTGATGTCTTCATCCACAGGAAGAACAATTACTCCTTGCAGACAGTTACGCTGAAAATGCAGGAAGCTGCAGAGACCTTCAGGGTGGGAAGTTCTTGTTAAGTTCTCCCCCTCAGCAATAAGGAAGATTATCAGTTTGAGAAAGATGTTGAAGAGGGAAGCTGAGGGTTTTGATAATGAAGTGCTGGGATCAGAGGTTACTGTTTTGCACCTGGTTTGTGGGTAAAAAGTTAGTTGCTTAGAGGGAGGGTCCACTATTCAGAAGACTCAACCACTACTTCCAGGTAATGACACAAGGAGCCACAGAAAGTGTCAACATACATTTCCAAAACTGTCAGGATCAATGAGATGCCTTTCTTTTTATTTCCTTTTTTTTTTTAAATAATATTTCTTTTATTTTTTTTTCTCCATTTCCCTCTTCATTCTCTTCTCCCAGTACTTCATCAAAAGGGTGTTGCCTTATCATTTTTGACTGCTGTGGACCACTGGCAATACTTCACTGTTGCTAGCAACTGCTAGGATGCATGACATCCATCTTTTCCGCAACCCTTTCCTGAAGGAAGCTGTCATCCATGGAGTTGCATCATGCCACTTTCACAGCATGTCTCACACCTGGTGTACCACCTCATAGGCCAGCTCCTCATTACACTTTTTGTTACTGCTGAAACAACTGTCAAATGACAAACGTGTTTGCCTGTCCAGAAGCAAGGTGGAAGTCTTGCTGGAAGGGCTGCCCATTGGCTGACCGCAAGGACTCTGTCTCTTTGCAATTTCCAGCAAGACATCTGAATGATCAGGGGGAAGAAAAGAAGGCTGAAACCTCAGGTGAGACCAGGACTACCACCAGTGACTGCTGCAATTGCTCATGAGAATTATGACATCCAAGTCAGACTCAAACATGCTATTTGCATAACTGCTGCTTGCTCTGCTCTTACCAGTTTATTGCTGTGAAAGCAATAAACTGTTATTAGTCTCCATTTCTACGAGCTTATCCGTGGCCTCTGACAACCTAGGACTTTGTTCCCATCAAATTATTTATGAAAACTTGTCTTAAGTAAAGGGAAAGTACAAGCTTCTTTTGAAATAAGCTGTAACAGAACAAAACCCCCACCAGTCATTCATGTTCAAGAAACAAGGCAAACTTAAGACACAGATATGCAATTATGCCTAAGTCTGAAGTCAAGCACTCCGGAACATATTGAAGGCCACAGGGACCATCTGACTCTAGTAGGAGCTGTGCATTTAGCCAGAAAGTGATTCATGTGTTCTGCCACTAAAGGGGTGTGTTAGAGCATACAAAAACTTCTTACTGAGGAACAAGAGATGCATGTGGAAAACTGACTGCAGAGACTGGGCATACAGAGCCCCACGGATGGGAGGGTGAAAATTACATTCATCAGCCTTATTCACACTTGCCTTTCCTCAACTCTCAGCGGATGCAGTGATCCATAAGGGCAAGTGAACATACTTGGCTTTTACTCCATGATTATGGATATTCACTTTTCTTGCTGCTATTCACAAAGGCAGAAAAAACAGGGTCTGTTCCAAATCTGCTCCTAGAGACTGAACCCCCTGATTCAACAAGAGGAGAAAGTAAGAACTACCCCAGTGGTCATTATTCACCGTTATTGGTCATTACTCAGCATTATTCAATTCACAGGCAACCTCAGACTGGAAAGCCAAAGCATCTTTTTCACCAAGTATATCCTGATACTGTTATTACACACAAAAGCTGTTGGAATGATAAACTTCTGGATGTGGCAGTGACCCAAGAAGCATTAGGAGGATGCTACCATGCTAGTCCGAGCTGAAGTTCAATGTTGTGAATCCTGATCCAGGAGCTGAGATTCAACATGTGACAGCTGGAGATGGGAAGGAATGTGGCTATGTATTCCATCCAGCTTCAGTACTTCATTTTTAATGAAGTCTTATGATTGAAACTGTGTCTGTATCTGTGTAATTGTTTGCAAGTATAGTTTCCATGGGAGGTCGTAAGTTTGGGGAAATGGGAGAAGGGAAAAAAAAAGCATTCTTCTGTGTGACACGATGTCACTCAGTAAGATCAGAGGAAACGAGAGCAGGCCAGGGAAGCATGTCTCTGTTCACTGTTCTAGTCAGGTACAACCGTACTCAAACACCTTTGTAGCCTATAGGCACAACCGAAGGCATGCCGACATAACTAACTTTACCTTTGTCAAAAAGCTGAAGACCTGGCGGTTCTGTTCAGAGGACACAAGCCAAGAACTAAAACTGAACAGAGAAAGGCCCAGAAGAGCTTCCTTAACTGGAGTGATAGAAGTTAGTCAGTTTCCAGATCTGGTCATCTTCTCCAAGTGCCTGTAAGTCAAAGGGGCCATGGTAACTTGGAGACTCTCTTGCCTAGTGGCTTTCAAGTAACTTTCAAGTAAAGGCCTGATGTAGCACAGATCATTCCTGTTCACTCAGGAGTTATGTCCGCCTTCCAATTTAGAAGCTGAAGTAGTCCAAGATATCTTTATGGCCCTGGAGCATTTATTGTCTTTGACTTTGGTGTAGTCCTGCGTCAGCACCAGAGGCCTCTCTTCCTGTTCTCCAGCTTGGAGAGAGCACAGTAGATAACATATTTCAGGGTTCCAAAATGTTTCCCTGGCATGGGTATTTACTTCAGAATCCAAGGAGATCCATTACTTCTGCTGTAGTGTTGGAACCGCACCAGATCACGTCTGGAGAACAGAGACATCAAGCATAGAGTCTCCAACAACAGCAACACTGGAGTCTGGCTCCAAGATGAAGTCAAGCTCATTGTGCCAGACTGCTGTTCACCAAGGGTCCAAGGTGGAGCACAAGTGTAAATTGTAATTGGTCAGTGTAAAAAGTAAAGTAGTACAGTAAAAGCATTTTCCAGGTAACTTTCAACTGTAGCTCCACAAAGTGCACAGAAAGCATAACACGGACCTTGGTGATGGATAAACTTTACTTCTAAATATCCATGAAAAAGCCCTAGAATAAATAAGGGAGGATGTGGAATGTCTAAATACCTTGACTATTACTTCATACTGAGAATCAGATCTGAATAAAGGCTTTTTGATTCAGGGAATTAACACAGACTTAGCCAGAAAACCTAGAAGTTGTACAAACAAAGCTTTTTTTTGGCCCCCTTTTTTTTGGTCTTAGAACAGATTCAGCTCATCAACTTGCAAAGGAGTCCCTTAAAGTTAACTTTGTTTACTTAGTGAAGAAACTGATGTTAACAAACCAGCTTTAACTAAATCAAACTCCATATTTGTAATTCAAATATGTATTACAAGCAGATTTCAAATAAAGTAGAAGAAACGTTGCATTTGTGTGATCTCGCAAGATATAGAAACAACAGAAAATTATTAACAGTGAAATGATGGTAAAAAAGGCTACTTTTACTATACATACTACAACATTTCTAGAGCAACTGCAAGAAGTATGATTATATCAATATCAGATGTGATATTAAACAGATCTACAAAATGCCATTTGAAATGCTCAGGATCAGATTAATCTTATGGAATAGATGTGTTTACAAAAGGATTGGCTTCAGCAACCTGAGTACCACTTTAAAAAAGTTCTACAACCAAACAGCCCAATGCAAACCAGAATTTGTACTCTTTTCACTTCAACAGACTGTTCTTTTCCCTTGGGTCATGCCTACTTTTGCATGCATTTCACACTGGAAATTCGCATGTCAAGCTCATTTTTTTCCCACAAACTATGAACAGCCGTCTTCTTTTTAGCAGTTCTCTAAAAAGAAAAGGTTTTCAAATATGACCTCTTCTCTTCCATCTGTGAAGCAACTATGACCTCTGGTGGTTATCTAAACTAATCTCCTCCTAAATCCTCAATACTGGGATTTACTGCTCTGAGCCCTTAAGTAATTTCCAAAGGATTCAAGTCTGTGCTTGAATGCTTTGTTAAACCAGAGCAAAGAAAAAGACAATTTCTTCCATGAGGATAGACCTGCATTCTCTTTTCCTAATAAATACTTCAAGACAACTGCAAAAATGAGGTGGTAACAGGATTTAATAATGTTAGTTCAGTGTCTTTGTGATAAATGAGGATGTTTGACTATTTGCTTTTCACCCGAATTTAATACCAGCAGTATCTTACAGAGTTACTGTAAGCCCTCCTAAGATTACTTCACTGAGAAGACAATGAGACAATTGAGAAAAAGACCACACCAATACTTCCATTAGGCCTGTTCTTTCCGTTAGTGCAGGAAGTCAAGCTCCTTAACCAAAAAATCTAATTTCCAAAAAATCTAATTTAAAAATTAAAAAGCATTTACAGAAGTAGCCACCATACAAGCAGCACTCCAGGATATCTGGGCAGGCAATACTACCAGTGCTACGTAACCAAAGATGAAAAGTGTTACTTGACTTTTTTTTTTTTTTTGATAACACAGGCGAGAACAAATTAGGAAGTTAAGATAACCCAGAGATGCTTTTACAGAAATAAAAATCTTTGGCCATCAAGACACATTACTGCTGAGCTGGTTTGCATATACTGGCTGTTTCTGAGAAATAAAGATGACAGAACAGGAGAAAAATAGAACAAGATTTGGGGACTAAATGCTCTTACCAAAACAAAGCAACTCTGGCAGTACCAGGTACCAACACTTCACAATTGCTTGTCCCTCTTCATGTCCTCGCACATACACAGCCCCTATTGAGCCCAAAGGTTCTCAGTCTCAGATAAGAGTGAACAGGAGGCACACGTGCCTGTGCTCATGCCTTAACAGCTGCAGCTCACCATCCACAGTACAAACTTGAGGTGGATTTGTGCTAAGGGACTAACATGAAATGCAGCTAGGTAGATGCAGACACCATCACTTCTGCTACTGCACACCGGAAGCAAGGTATGTGACAAAGTAGGGTGAAGAGCTGCAGAAAAAGAAGCTACTGTAGCTAGGTCCTCCAGACTTTATCCATCAGAGCCTTAGATTGAATCACTAACCAGAGAAACAAGCAAAGACATACCTACCTTTGTGCTCCCAAGGTGATCTCCAGACCCAGTCCTATAAGCATTTAAATAAACATGTACGACAGCTTTTAGGTCAGACATCAAGTTATCCATTAGAGATGAGTGGAGCAGCAGAAGGTACATAGCCTTCAGAGCAAACGCTTTAAGCAGAGAAGCTGGAACGGGTCTCAAGAACCATATGTCAGGATTCTCCTGTGTATTCCAATGCAAATGAAAACAGTTATTTAAGTAGCCAAAATTATAACAAGCCTTTTCATCATATTATTCTGCAGTTTACAACATATATCTCCTGATGCTGATCTCTATTTTCAGTGCTACTGAATGCTTGCAGCTTCTAAGGCCATCTGTGTGCAAGCCTGTGGATATTAGAGGAGTTTGGGAGGAGGGATTGCTTCTTTAAAAAGAGAAACAAACCAGAAACCAACACGCACCTATTCCATCATTTAATGCTAGGTTCTCTCTCACCCATCTCTGAAACTAGATTGGATTCTTAAGAGCTGAGCTGAAAGATCTAAAGGGAAAAAAAACCCCTCCCATCAAGGGAGCTGGGGAAGGGCCTGGGGATAGTAACTAACATGCTCATCCATCACAACCAGAAACAGAACATGAAAATAAGCCCCAGTTAAGCAGCATGACCATGATATCCTGAGCAAAACTGCCACTACAGAGCGGCTTACACTGTGTGCAGTTCTGGGCCTCACAATTTAAAGATGTGAAGGTCCTCAAATGCATCCAGATGAGGGCAACAAAGCTGGTGACAGGGCTGGAAAGAATGTCCTATGAGGAGCAGCTTGTCCCATGAGGACTTTGGGCTTGTCCAGTTTGAAGAAAAGGAGTCTGAGGGGTGACCTCACTGCTCTGTACAGCTCCCTGAGGAGGGGAAGTGGAGACGGAGGTGCTGACCTCTTCTCCCTGGTATCCGGTGATAGGACGCGAGGCAATGGTTCAAAGCTGCACCAGGGGAGGTTTAGACTGGGCATTAGGCAACATTTTTTTACTGAGAGGGTGGTCAGACACTGGAACAGGCTTCCTAGAGAGGTGGTTGATGCCCCAAGCCTGTCAGTGTTTAAGAGGCGTTTGGACAATGCCCTTAACAACATGCTTTAACTTGGTCAGCCCTGAATTGGTCTGGCAGTTGGACTAGATGATAGTTGCAGTTCCCTTCCAACTGAAAGAGTCTGTTCTAGTCTATGTATCAAGGTTATGTTTCCCAAATCTTATGAGCTCCTGGCCCATTATGTTTTCCCTTGCTTGTCTCCCTCTGAAAGATTAACAAAAACAAGGGCAATACAGAATAATGATTTGGAAAATGCTACTGAAGTGCATACGCAAGAAAAAAAATTGCTACTCTCATTTCTTCATTCTAATAGTGCTGGTAATAAAAGTTTCCTCTTTCACTACTTGACTCAGGATTCATTTTAATCAACTTGTTCTGTTGGAACTAGGTTTCAGAATTTGTCAAGTATATCAAGATATCCAGAACACTTTTTAACCAAGTTTATAGATATACATCTTCTGTTGTACAAGCTTTGTGGTTCTTCAAAACCTCGATTTCAAATAAGCTATTAGGAAATACCAGCATAAGCACTGATGCCAACTAAAGCTTGCATCTGTCTCCCAAGTCAGTGTTACAAAATGTCCTTAACTACAGCAATTTGACCACTGCGTACTGCCATGCTCTTAAAAAAAAACTGACAGAAACATCTCAATATGGGCAAAGCACAGCTCACAACCGAGTCTCCAGAAAGTGCCTCACTAAATCACTCACTGAAGCCATCTGCTGCCCGTACTTCATGATGGCATCCCATTTGGAAGGTATCTTCAAGTGTTGCATCAAACACTCCTGTAACGTGCAGACACGGTGCGGAAGGAAGCCACCTGTTGCCATTGAGAACTGCAGAGCATCAGCAACCTGTGGTGGAAAAGATCAATATGCCATGACCAGCATCCATTAACCCAAGGCAAAGAATGTGGAGGTTTGACAGTGGGGATGCGTATTAGAAGTAAAGTACACTGCAAACCAATTAACCCTCATTTTGACTGCATGCAGTTGCAGACCTAGTAATCCGATTCCTTAAAGCTGTTAGGTTACACAAAAGGGTAAATTAAGTTACAAGAATGACTTATAGAAGTTATATGTTGTATTATTAACTTAAGGCTTTTTCTAGCCCTGTGCTCATCTCCAAACAGCAGGCAGTAAGGAGCAGCATCAGAAGAGAGTAAACATACAGTGATCCTCCCCTGGAATACATCGAAAACCTGAAATAGTGATGCAATGTAAGGAAAACATGAAAGAATATGTAAGTCGTCAAGAATCTTTTGCCAGTAAGAGTCATCTTTGACAGCAGAGCCAGAATGAAAGCACACCAACAGCCTCCAGCAGTGACTGCATGGCATTGTGTTTGCTTGTTTCTCATCCTGGTTTCATCCCTTTTACCCTTCTGCAGCACGAGCGGGAACACCCCTCTTGTCCCTAACCAAGGAACACAAAGACAACTGGGACTATTGCAACAGGTGCAGAGAGGTGACAATGGAAAAGGGAAGCCTGGAAGAGAGTCCACTCACCAGGGGAATGGAGAGGAAAAAATAAAAACTCTGAATCCACACTCAAAATCTGAGACCGAGCTGTCTGTCATTAGAAGAACCTACCCTTCAGATTTTCTCTCCTACTCAAAAGCCCAGATTGCCACTATGGTCCCCCAGAATCCCCGCTGACCTCTCATAGCCCTTTTCTCCTTACTAGTGTCTCCTAAGAGATCTTGAGCCACTCTCAACACAAGCATACACAGTCCTGCCAACAAAACCATGAGCTTACAGGCCAGCCCAGTTTTACTGCAAGGGTTACAGCTGAAGACGCTGTCCCAGCTGTTCTACCACACACTGTCCATGTGCTGTCGAGACCAGTCCACATAGTGCTTGGCAGCACCAGCTCAGCCCCTGCAATGGTGAACACAGGACCTCTTCTGGACTCTCATAGTGAGGGTAAATTCCAAGACCAAGCCCCCATTCCTAACTTATCTATAAAGTCTTTGGAGAAAAACCCAAAACCTCTTCCTGTCCAATAGCGAAGGCAAGCAAGTTGCTATGATTTATTAATGACTAAAGCTGCCTCTAAGGCACCAGGTAAATAGCTAACCGCTGCCTTCTCTGGGAGAGAAGCCATGTGTTTGCTACGCCAACCAGAAGAAAGTGCTAAGCCAATCCATTTACTGAATTCCCAAGGAATAAAAGATCATATGATGGTATTAAGAAGAAAATGCAAAACACTGGAGTACCACAAGTAGAACAAGCAATCTTGGACTAAGGAAATCAATTATGTCAGACCTCCTATGCTCTGTGGTAGGACAGAGAATCTAGGACTGCCTGTATTTCTGCTAGGCTGAGTACACTGCTGCAGTCCAAAGAAGTCTACAACCACCAGCTGAAAAGTGGCAGGAAACATAGCTGGAGAAAGGAACTGCAACAATTCAAACTGATGAGTTCACTGAAGAGAAGAAAATGGAGAAGACCCAAGTGAAGCTGACCTTCACTGGATTGTAAGCACAAATCACCAGATAAAGAGGAATTTTCCATCACTCATTACTGAACAGCCCTTTGTATTGTACTTCTGACCACTAAAACCTTCTCTGGCTTTTCACCCTCAGTGGCCAAACACAGAAGAACTACCTCAGAAAAGATCTTCTCAAACAATCAGTTACTTTTACTCAAAATCAAGACAAAGATGATGTTCAAATCTACAGAAATATATTCCATTCATCTAGAAGGTTAGTGAGAGTTTCAAGTAAAGACTTTCAGTGCTTTGCAAACAAGGAGATAAAAGACTTAAATATTTAAACAAAAATGAAAGAATCTTTGCAATCAATATTCATAAAAAGTCTAACCTGAATAAACAAGGTTACAGAATAAACTTGCCCACAATGAAAACAATGGTTTAGCTTTCACTATGAAAATCTTTGTCCAAAGTCATTGCATGCTAAGGTTTGAATTGAAGGGCAGAAAAATTACGACACGCTAAAGAGTAGTGTATGTGTATTGATCTGTGGAACCAGACAACAATTGTTTAATCAAAGAACATATGATTAAATGTTGATTAATTGTAACATTTTATGATTAAACCTTGCATGGACCTCTGTCTTATGGAAAGTCTCAAGCTGCCCGATTTTCTTTATTCTTTCGGCGTACACCTCTAGGAAGAATTGCATTATTTCTTCTGGTAGGACACAGATATACAACCAACAACATTTTACAGTAGGCAGGAATTTGCAGGTTGCTATAGCCCAACAGGGACACCCCCTCCACTACCCCCAAGGCAGTAAGAGGTGAAATAGCAGTATCAGACTTCCACAGACGTTATCGTTAGAAGTTTCTTCAACAGGTGATGCTTAAGTAACTAGAAGAATATCAATGGGGTGACAGCCAGTGAACATCATAAACCTTTCACTGCTGTTCTCTGTGTGTTGTGTTAATTATATTAGGTTACTTACTGCAAGGAATAAACAGTTGCAGCAACTGGCCAAAACCAGGGATAAATAATACTTTTCAAATTATGCAGGCAGGATGCCATCTAAACCAGAGTTCTTCATTCCATTGCTGTGTTTTTTAAGCAGAGTCTCACTTGTGCACACAGCCTGTTGCAATTTTAACAACACTGCGAAGCCATCTCTAAAAAGCGCTTCACAAAAAGCACCTGTGAGAGTTTGCTCAGAGGTATCTCCCAGTTAGTTGCTCCAGTAGTACAAAGTAGAAGACAAGACAGCTTAATTCCACAATATCAGGGGTACACTGCAAGGTAGCCAAAATCAGACTACTTCATTAGCTTACTTACATTACAAGTAGGATTCAGGCCAAGGAATCAGACTAATTTAATCTCACCCTACAGATCTATCAGTGCAAGAAAAGCACATGCGTCATCTCATACCAAGACAACAGAACAACGAATGCAATTCTGTGTACCTTAGACACTAGGATGGATAATTCAGGTTAGCTATTTCCACTGTAACAGGTACATGTCCTAGCCAGTACATTTGGGAGCAGTGGTGGGAATTCTCACCCCTACCTTTTTCATGCAGTCAAGACTTAACACTGACACTGCTATTTGACCTGCAATGGAATAACATAATTTTTAGGGGCAAAAGGCCAAACTAACATCAGAATGGGACTGAGAGAAACCTCTGCTGTATAAAGCTTACTATGTAGCCCAGATTAGGGCTTTGAAGAGTTACTATAGGCAGTCATATCTATGACATGAAAAGTCAGCATATAGGCAAGGACAAATCATACATAATTATGTATAACATATCCGTGTCCATTATGAAAGATCATAGCCACTATGTTATTTTCTTCTCTCTTGAAAGGCTCTAATTCTCCTGTTAGTCACACGACATTAATTACCACAACTACCGGGGCCAGCACCAGCAACCTGGTAACCTGGCCTGTTCTCTGACATCCGCCACTGTTTTATTAGCAGGTGCTTCCCAGGGCTGGATACCTGTAGCCTTAATCTGCCTGAAAGAATAACAAAGAACATACAGCACAAGCTGACCTGGCTTCTGTTTAAGTCACAGGAGACTCAGGTTGTGCCAAGTTTGATCAATACCAGTTAATATACCTTAAAAAAAAAAAAAAAACAAACCACACATGAAACGTGCTGTTAATATTAGATATTAACTACCTTTTAAAATGGGTCTACACAAGACTAAATAACATTATCAACCTTGCCTGCTGGTTCTTTTTAGCTAGAACATAAATGCTACATTTATGTGGTTCAGCAACTGTCACATTCTAGTAATGTTAAACCTTCTATGAGACAATGCCCTGAACAAGGCTGAAGCTTTTCTTGTTGAAACTTTTATTTCCCAACCACAATATTTGAAGGGTACCTGTGTATCAAAGACATTGAAGAGAAGGACACTGTACTGGTGAAAGAGGCAGTCTGAGATCCAGCGGCAGTCATGCATGACCTGAAGCAAGAAAGAGCTGTCAGACAAACTTGTGTTCAACTGCGACTTTTTTGGTGCAACTACGTCATTATATATGTGTGTATGACCTCTGCCACCACAAATGTCCTCACACACCCTCTACCCTTACCTTCAAGATGTTTTTATCTTCCAGCACCATTTGTAACCCATTTTTGAAAGCCTGAGGTCCCAGAAAGAAGATATCGAATAGAAAAATACGGCTCTTTGTTGCTATCTATAAAGAATCGCAGAGAAAATGAGTGAGGGACAGAAGAACAAAGGATTTGACAGTAGGAGTGCGCGCACTGTTGCCCACAAGCCATAAACTCCTATGTACATGCTTATGTTGGGGAGAGCAGGTTTAGTTTCCTTAATGCTAATTCATAAACAAGTCTTGTTTTTTCAGAGGTGCTCAGAAACCCTCAAAATAATTAGAAAGAATGACCCAATATCCTACTATACACAGTTAAATACAGCATTTTAAGACATATCAAGAGCAACCCCATGCATGGTACTTCTTACACCTATTACGGTGATATTTTTAAAGAACTACTTCAACAAAATTCTTGTGCCCATGACATTCCTTTCCTTGTCAAAGACCACTACCAAAGAAATAAAGGACATCATTTTCCATCCTAGCATTTCAAACAGGATATAAAATCTAGATTTTGCCTATGTTCAAGTTCATAATGGTTTAACAAAAGCTGTTATTTGAAAGCAATTTAGGTACACCAAAGCAAACATTTTGTGGACACTTCTGCATAAATGAGTTAAGTTTGATGCATGAACCCCCACACAAGTTTTTGCTTTGGATAAACACACTCACTTTTAAACCTATTTAAAAATAAACTAAGATGATTTTGAGCTAACATATTAAGCTAATCTCCTTTCTGTCCATTCCTTTTCAGACGTTGATAATGTCACAGCTAATTACGATACTGTATCATCTTTAGATGGATTTCACTCCTTCAATTATATTGGCATTGTGATTAGGTCTTGCAGTTTTTCAATAGGTAACAGCTGTACTAGCGTAATACCTCTTACCTGATACAAGTATATAAAGATGGCAAACTAAATACTGTACACTGTTATATACAAATGTATATATGACATACAAGTTGAAAGTAATTATTATATTGCCTTACAATAGCATAATTCTTTCTGTAACAGGTCCTTTATGAAATACCTGATCCGTCTTGAAGAGCATCATATCCCTTACCAAAACAGTTATGCGAGTAAGTCTTAAACACAGGCTAATCCCCAAATGTTTCTCAGTTAAACTGTTTAATGGCACATTTTGGGAAATATCTGTCTCTTACCTCAAGCCATGACAGTTTTCCATAACGACACAAATTAACACCTTCTCCTGCTACACTGATAACACACTGCTGCTTCAGGTGTAGCACCTAATGAAAAAATTGGGGACAAGATAGCACCAGAGAATGATAGGCAGAGGGACAAATAGTAAACTGCAATTTTTCTGGTCATGATCCATATTTAAAAATGTAAATACAGATCAAAACCACAATGAATCCCAGATATATAGTGACCCAAAATAAACAGACACAGTATCAGTCCAGTTACAGACAGACAGCTGAAAATTCCACAACTAGAAACGTCAATGATAGATTTCACAGAGATTATGGATAAAGAATATAGACTTCCTTGATCCCCTCACAAGAAATTATCCTAAGGAGGTTTTAGGAACTTCCTTAAAATCACATAAGGAAGGTGTTCCTTTCAGATAAAAAGGCGAACTCATTTTCTAAGGTATAAAAGAAAAAGCTGTTACTCTCACAGACATGAAAATTTTTCAGCCAATTAAGATAAAGCAACCTGTAGTACGCATGTAATGCAAGAGTAGAAGGCATAAACAGAAAAAAAAAAGCCAGCTTCTCTTTCAAGCAACAGTTAAGATTCCGTTGTAAGCAGGGAAATCTCTTCCTGTGGGGAAGAGCTTTTCCTCTGTATGTGCAATAGATTATAAGAGCCCAAATCCCAACTGATGTTACTGTAAGATAAAATGGCATGGAGGACCTATAGTATTGCTGGTCTAATTCAGGATTTAAAAAATGCTATTCAATCTAATAATAAATCTATCATTGGCTCTGACTTCTGAAACAAAGTCTTTCTACCAAGTCCGCTTATGTTATTACACATGATTTAAGAGAAAAAGGTCTAGGCATGTCTGGATTCCAAACACCTACAAAACCAACACAATCAATTCCCTCTCCAAATGCCAACAAAACCGCATGTTGTTCCCTTCCTAAACAAAACAATTGTTCACTAAATACTAATACTGACCCTTCACCTCAGTTACTGGTGATACAGAGTCTGAAAACAGCAACCAACACACACTGATACAGATTCACACCCACCCACTTAAAAACTCACATGCATTGCACTCTTTCCCTGCACATATGCCCACTTTAAATATACCTTGATGCCACCAGAGATACCATTTCTACTTGACTTAAAGAAGCCAGTTACTACCTATGACTCGAGTTTCACTACAGTCTGGAAAAGTGATTTCCAGTACAAGACATCACGAAGCAGTGCTCACAATCCTGACACCTAATGGATCTGCTGACAGGATGGAACAGGCTTAGAAAGTCATATACGCTGTGTAAGAACTTTCATCAGTACTTACCGCTGGGCCAAACTTCTGGAAACAATTGACAACTGTGTACTCCACATTCTCTTCCTCCTTCTTCTCTAAAAGGAAGTAAAAAATAATCATTAGGCACTTCCTCTACTCAAATAAACATTGCACAAGGTATGTGTTAGTTCTA
This sequence comes from Dromas ardeola, assembly GCA_013398915.1. Lineage (NCBI taxonomy): Eukaryota > Metazoa > Chordata > Aves > Charadriiformes > Dromadidae > Dromas > Dromas ardeola. The sequence goes on from VYZM01022886.1 coordinate 31,127, forward strand.
TAACCACTCTACTTTTCTCGTTTAGCTGTTCAGTTCTCCCCTCTCTGCTTCCTGAACACACCCAAAGCGATTACTGAACTATCTGATTCAGATGCGTACAATCTAGAGCATGAGCCAAAATTCTGGTTTTTGACAGAAAAACAGGCTGTTTAAAAGTGAGTTGTAGCATTACTTTTTGTCATTATGATGCTTAAAGGAAGCAAAAAGGTTTCAACTTTAAAAATTACATCCATTAAAAAAAAAAAAAAGCACCTTAATTCCCAGGGAATTTTCCAGGGAAGGACAAAGACTGTAACAAAGACAAAACTAACAGACAGTGACACCAAAGAACATGGACAGCTAAGGAATCAAGGGGGCAAAGAGAATTTAAGACAGATTTTAATATTTTTTAACACCTGCTTAACAATGTCTACTGAACATGTAAAGAAGGGTTCTCTTAAAGATTCTCCCTTCTCTTTAGGTAAGATGCAAATGTTAATAATATGCATCCATGACAACACAATGACAATCTTCTAAACTCTAAAATAATAGTCAGTTGAAAGATAGTAAGAACAAATGTTTAAAGGCTCTGCCAGATCATATCAACCCTTGCTCATTTTCTCTCCCACTACCCAGGTAAATGCAGTTAAGCTTCCCTTAGCCTACACAGGTCTTGCACTTTTTTCACGGCTCTACGAGAACAGAATGAGCCGATGACATTTTGGATCTGTACCTGTGTACACGTATACAGCAGGAACCACACTGCCAAATCACCGCAAGCGCGTGGCAGCCAGCACAGAACCAAAGGGCAAGTGCCTTAAACGAGCTTTGCAATATCTATCATGCCACATATATTTCACAAACAAGTATAAGATTAAAACAATCACGAGAGAGGAATGTTCACTGGCAGAAGCACTCTGATTTCGCCAAAAGATCAGTTGTGCTGCTCAGCCACTTTTACAGGTGATGAGAGGTACAGGACAAACATGCTGGAAAGCAGATGAGTTTCCTTCTGATGTCGTGACCTTTTTGCAGGCAAAGAGCATGTCTGCAGATAATGAGCTCTGTACCTATTTTTCTGTGACCACTGTTCTTTCAGAATACAACCTGTCCTGATATAGGCAAACCAAGAGATCATGGCCTCTGGGAAAGATGTTGTCTGACAAAGACAAACTAACTACATTGATTGACTAATATCCACATTACCTGAAAGGGAGTATTTCAAGCTATTTGAGGCTCTGAGCTGACGTTCTAGGGAATTGCAAGGAGAACTCCATGGGCCACAATACGCTGGTCCTGTGTCTGCATGTTTGTTCCCTTTGACAGCTGAAGTGCACCTGCACAAGCAAGGCAACCATACATAGCACAGAAGTCAAAACATAACACATTCCATCAGCGTGGACATTTTAATAAAGAAAATTATTTCATCCAATGCCATCTTCCCGTGTCCAGACAATTAACTGGTGCATGAGAAGCAACTTCCTAATCCAGTGTGCATGGTTCTTAAAGAAGATCTTGAAGCTACCCAAAAATAAGCTTATTTTGTACAAAAATGCGTTTATTTCGGTTAAAGTTTCACATTTATTCTGGAAGCAAAAGGTGAAAGCAGAACCTGAGCAGATGTTCACTGCAAAGGTCAGCCATAGTTTCAAGGAAAAAAAGAGTTCAAAGTACAAAAAAATGAAGCCCAAGAACCACACAATTTAAATATCTGTAAGTCTTTACACTGAATGAATAATATTTGATCCATTAGTTAGTTACTGTAATTGGAGGGTGATTTAACAAGTTCAACAATATGTAAAACAGTTATATCCACTGAAACTTTACTGTAATCAAATGGAAGTTATTAAATCATATAAAGTAGTAGCATGTCAGGACCAAAAAAAGGGAGTGAGCAAACATTCACCTGACTTAAAGATGTCACATATAAGATGCTTAGTTTCTGTGACAGGATAGTCTGAGGTCAAGAATACTTCACTGGGAAATATGACTTATTAGTATAAATTTCCTTATATTGATATAAAAACATCCCATTCTCATTATAGAGCTCCAATCATGTACATCTCTATGTCAACAGAATAAAACATAAAAACTTTATGATTAGCCTTTAGATGTAGCTGAAGAATCTTCTATCTAAAATTGCGTATTTAAAGGATTAACACAGGAATCTGCTACTGAAGTGAGCATATTTAAGTATGTGTGCACACAGTCTTACTTAACAGGGAGAAAGAAGACAAGACAGCAGCAAGACTGCTGCTAATCACAATTCTATGTGCTTTTAAGCTATGCAGCAGACACCACTTCATTCCTACTTCTGTTAAAAATAAACTATTTAAATGTGGTCTTATGAGAAGACTCAAAGCAAAGCTGTCTAGGAGCTGGGTCTGCGTGAGTTTTAAACATACTTTTACCAGCTTCCCAAAGTCACATTTATATATGTTCTGAGAGCATCTGTATAAACCTAGCCCTCCCTGGAAGGCTAATTGTCCTGGAACTGTTCCACCACAGAAGAAATGCTCATGGGAAATCCTCCCTGAAACCACAAGCTGGCAAGGAAACAAACCAAGTAAATTTTTCTATCTAGGAATATTAGTGGGAAGAAGAAAAAAAAGAAAAAAAAAGAAAGAGAAATTGGAAATTGTAAGCAATAGCTTGAAAGAAACTTTTACACAGTGGAAGTCTTCCACTCACCACCTTATTCACCTCTTCAGAGCAGAGAAATACAAACTTGGCACAGCTAAGTCTGAACATCAGTATTATACTAAACGTAAGTGGTATCCCCCCTAGCAAGTGTATCCCACCCCTTCTCCTACCGTGAAAGGAAGGAAACATTTCAACATACTCAGAGAGCATTGCTGTTCCCTTCCCTGAATTTGGTTCATCCAGCAATTCCACTGCAATAGAAACAAACAAATTTATACTCTAGTGCTGACAAGCAACTTTTTTACATCTGTTATCTCCCAAAAAAGGAGAACCATAACCAATAGTAACCAATATAGGACATGGCCATATGTACAAAAAAAGAAACTGAACTCGAAGTGCTGTTTAAATAATTTTAAATTCACTCTGACGTACAAACCTACATAGAATAACTTACATTAGTAGCCTAGACAAGGTGTATTTCAGAACTTGAGCATTTAAAAAAGACTAATGACTTAGCATCCCACCAAAAACAAAGTCAGTATTGAAAGGCAACTAATTACTTTACAGACTATTACATATGGAACAAAGCAGGTACAAGGCAAAGGGCAGAATGGAGACAGTTTAATCACTTAATAAGTCTAATAGCTGCCTTCTTGCTATTTCCTCCTCCGCACTTCACTCCTTGTCCCCACGGCAAAGCAGATGCCAACAGAAATGCACCTTTTTACATTAGAAATGTTTTTCTTAAATAATCCCACATTCTTATCACTAGTGAATCACGGAAAGAGGCTGAGATAAACAGACCATTTAACAGAGATGTATTTGCCTGGGCAAGTAAAAGCAAAACCAAGTTAGTTAGAACTTTAGGCAATTTAACTTCCCAGCACAGGCCATTAGGGGACCTCTTGCATATATAAGAACATGCACGATGACTGTAACTTACCTTAAGACATAAACAGGGGTCACGCTTATCTCAACTGATTACCTTCACAGTGGTTAGTTTCATTAGTGGTCGTTAGACTTCATTCTTTATTTAACTAATAAGCTTTAACACAGTATAGTCTCAAGACCTTCACAAAGTGAGGTATTATTATTTCACTGATAGATAATTGGGGAACCAGAGTCGTGTGATTTACACAACATTCTAAGTCCTACTGCTTTTAGAAGAAAGATGTGCAACTGAAAAATGCAGCAGAGTGACCAAAAAGTGCATTTAAAATCCTGACCTAAGAGGAGGCATGATCCCTGTGCTCTGAAATGCAGTAAGAAAAGCCTCACCATTGACTATTTCACGGTCAAAAAACATCTTTACTCCTGGAGCGCTTCTGCCAGTTTCCAAGTTCTTCACTGAAATGAAGGAGGGGAAAAAAATAGACACACATCAACCTCCACTATTTAGGTTAAAAGCTTATCATTTACAGAACTAAGCAAGACCATAGGTCTGAGTAGTACTATTAATTAAAAAAAAAAAATAAAAATCAACAAATGGGTTATTTTAAGTGACAGCTCTTTCACCCTTCAGGAAAGGGTATGTGTAAGATGGCTGTGCCCCACGCCAGACACAGGTCAGGGCTGCCGCACCTACACAGGCCGGGAGCACGGGCAGGTGCCACTAACTTTTACTTTAAGCTTATTTTATTAATCCCGGCGGCCTGTTTGGGCTCCGGGGCAGCACCCACGGGCGCTCCACGCCTTTCCCTCAACGAGCGGGCCGCCAGCCCTGGCCTAGCCCGCCCGCTCCCCTCACACAGGCCGGGGCCGCCCCGAGGGCCGGCGGGGCGCTGCGCGGCCCTGCGCCCCGACCTCTCCGTAGGAGGAGGCTCCGGTCGGGGTTCACGTGCTGCAGCACCCCCTGGAAGACGCCGCATTTTAAGGTGATTTTAACGGTGCTCCCCAGGACGGCACCGAGGCGCTCGCTGCTGAGAGCCATGCGGCACCGGGGAGCGCCGGGAACGGGGCTCCCGCGGCCACCCACCACAGGCACAGAGCAACGCAGGAGCTGCGGAGGGACACAGGGAAGGGGTGGGACTACCACCGCCCACGCCCATTCATAGGGTGGGAGGGAGAGCCCACGCCCAATCACGGGGCGGGGGGGGGGGTTTACAGACAGAGGCCTGCAGGAGCTGACCCGCTGCCTCAGCTTTACTCGCCGCCGCTATGGCGCCTGCGCCCTGCGCATGCGCGCGGGTGTCGGCCGGCGGCCGCCGGGCGGTGGAGGGCGGTTGTTGAGGGCCGGGCCGGGTCGGACGCGGCGGGTGGGGCGGTAGGAGTCGGCGTGAGCTCGCCTTCCGCCTCAGTACGGCTAGGCGACCGCGGTCGGGAAGGTGCCGGGGGTAGCTGTGATACCGCCGTCGCTGTTTGGCTACGTAACTCTTCCCGGCGCGGAACGCGGCCCTCTTCTTCCCCTCAGGC